>CAVLGL010000088.1:14215000-14635000 GCA_963668995.1 Parnassius mnemosyne | reverse complement strand
TAGCTCAGAGGTTAAGTGCTCGCTGTAAATTTATAAGTACGAGTTCGATCCTCGCCGGCACCATGGAAAATGTTAACTGCAATTTTAAGTGGTGATTTTCTACATGCTCGGTGGTGAAAAAAAACATCCTAAGGAAATCAGTATAAGTAAGAAACAAAATATTTGGAGGACATGTGAAATAGGGCTACAGATGTGTTTCATCCCTCAGGATGAATTGACGCCTCAACGACTATAATAAAACTGGTAAAAATACTAGTGTAATGCAGACACGGCTTTTGGCGGCAAAAATAACCTGGGATTGCTTCCTATGACTACGGATAAGAGTAAAGAAAAACTGACTAAATGCGTGTCGGGCTACGCACAATGTAGAGGTAGAATTCCGAAGTTGCCCGTTAGAATACTTGGGCTTCCTTGATAATGAGCATGTACCGTTAGGGGTACAGAGTAGGTGGGTTCTTAAAACGCCAAGATTTGTTGTAATTATTTATTACTCTTACTTCCGCACACGTACAAGTAAGTTCTATGAAGGGGATCACTGGCCTGACGAGGGGCGAAGTCCAAGCGCTTTTCCCCCGGGCCGTAGACAGCCAGCTGGCAGAAGAAGCCGGTGAATCACAAGCCCGACAGTGATGATGGCCGTTGGTAGGAGGGTAGGCCAACACTCCGTTAGCTCGCGGCTCGGCAGCAGTAGCTCTTAGGTAGCAGGTAGATGCTAGGTGGTAGTAGATCCTAGGTAGCAGTAGATCCTAGGCAGCCGTAGATCCTAGGCAGCAGTAGATCCTAGGCAGCAGTAGATCCCCAGCGGGATCAACTGCACCTCGAATAATTTAGATTTTAATTGTAGGTAAGCAGGTTCAACGGTCGTTAGTAGGAGGGTCACGCGCGTTGCGAACTTGAAGCGGTCTCAGGCAGAAATGAAAGAGGAATGGCCCGAACGGGGACTCGTCGTCGTGTCCGAATCCTACCGAGTCTTTTGTTTTAGAGATCGGTGAGCAAAATGGTTCACGCTGCGCGGATTAAATTAACTAGTTTATGGTTCCGTAGAATAACTTTTTTAAATTAAAAATATGTAATAATTTATTACTTTTTATTTATAGATTAGAGTATTATATTACTATTATTATTTAAGATTTAAGATCAGTCAATTATAAGTATTTGTAAGGGTACATTCAGATGTACCGTTACAAGCATAATAAGTGAGTTCGCGGTTTGACCGATGTAATGACTAAAAATGGGTCCGAATAGGAAAATCGTAACTGAAAGACTTATTTTTAAATCAGATTTATAGGGAATAGTTATCAAAAAATATTAAAAAAATTATTTATTTTGATAATAATACCCTATTAATCCCGCAAATGAAAAAGAAAAACTAATAGTAGTAATGCATATAAGTCGTTTTCTTGATAAAATGTTTATGTTTAACAGTTTACAGTAACATTACAAAGTTCCTAATGCAGCTAGTTTTAGGTCATTTTCTATGAAGTTTCAACGAAATTTTTATTAATCCAAGTGCAATTTAAAAGTAGGTCGACTACTCTGCCGTTCACCTATGCAACATAAATTTGATTTGTCACTCTTCCCTCATTCGTTATTTCTACATGACCAAACCACCGAAGCATCCCTTTCTTAATCCTTGTCTCAACATCATCTTGCAAACCTCACTTTTCTCTTATCACACAATTTCTTACCCTGTCATTCAGATTCAGCCCTAGCATTCTCCTTAATGACCGCATTTCTACAGCATTTATTCTGCTCTCGTGCTTCTTCTGCCACCCAACTTTCACTACCGTACAACATTAAAGAGTGATTTACTTACTCGTTAACGTCTTAATTCTACTTAGCTGTGATAGTTTTCCTTTTAACTTCATTATATATATGTAGGAAGGGTAATTGAGTATAGGTACAGAGACTAATTTTGTAGTAAGAAATAATAATTCGTTTACACGAATTAATTATCCAACGAGTCGAGGATAAACTAGTAACGGAATACGACAAGCGCACCGTTCCACGTGAGAGCCAAGACTGTCCTAATGGCGGCAGCTCCGTCCGTTTTATACAAGCTAAACGGACGCCACCGCAGGTGCAATGGTGCAGGTGTGCGGAGCACGTGTTATTTAAAAGAATTCTGTCTAGCTACACCGACGCCGTCGCAGGTGTAATGGTGCACGTGCCGTCATATACTACTATTGTGTATATTTTAAACATTTCCAAAAATAGCGGTTTAGTTGGTAGAGGGGGGGATACATGAATCTAATGAAAAATACCACTTCAAAGCTAAATATTTCGCAAACGGACCCCTGAATCGAAAAGATCATCATCTGTTCGAACATCTTCCACACCCCTAGTGTTTTTGAAAGATCTATCCAACAATACCCCACATGATGGAATAGACGGGTAAAAAAATCATCATCCATTTACTGGTATGGGAAGTACCCAAAATAAAAATGTTTTTAAGATTTTATTTCACAGTTTTCTAGGCGTAATTAGTATCTGTAACTATGCCAAATTACAGATTTGTAGCATTTAGGGTCTCTGAGAAAAACTGCGGATGGACGTACGGACGGACGGACATGGCGAAACTATAAGGGTTCCTTGATGTGTAAATACGGAACCTTAAAAAATTTAACTTTTTTAACTTTTCTTTTTAGAGCTCATCCTCGTACAGTATATCTGTGTTTGGACAACTAATAAACTATTAGAGAATAAACTCTATGACAAACAAACGGATTGACACCGACGTGATTCCATAAGTGTTCCGTTTTGCTGTATTTTGTGTAAAATACTAAAAGTAATCAATGTGAACAATCATAATATGAACACACACCAATGTGTAAAACATAGGTACCATTGGAACACAACATCATTTTACAAAAAGACAGACGGAGGGCAGGGTATATTACAAGTGACGCCAAAACCAAACCGAAACTCATAGAAGTTATTGTAAAACACATATTCACGCTCGCATATGCATCTAAAATAAAGGGCATAAGTGTGCGTCCACCAGTACAGTTTTACGGGCTTTTAAAGAAAGATGTGACTGCTTGACGTTGAAATTAATTTCGGCATCATTTGAAATGTACGCAGCGCTTCGTCTACCTTTATTTATTGGTCATAAAATCCTGCCTGATTCATTATTTTTAAGTCAGTTGTTACTTTCTTTACTTTTCCATGAATTATTCAGTAGTTGTTCGTGTTCTTACGGAATGTAATAATTTTTCTTGCTTTATTAAAGCTTATACCACGCGAGCATGACATTATCCGCTTTTGCATTCATTCATTGCACTGCACACTGACACATAAGACCAGCAAATGTTACACAGTTGCAGCAATAAATAAAATTAACACAGCACGCTCATTATTCGAGTTCAAAAAAACCAGAAGGTTCACGGATCGAACTGAATTAAATGATAATATTTACACTAAGTACTAACTCCGGTACAAGATTTTATCATTCTGACAGGTATTTCTTTCACAACCCTTGCGTAAAGAAGTCATTTTTGTGAGGGTTGTAGAGAAAGGAAGTAAACACGGCGGTGTCCCAATACATGTTTGCGGACTTCGTGTTATCGAAATATTTTTTTTTTACTAAAAATGTTTCCTTCCGCTGATTTCCCTCACTATCTAAAATGTGTTAAATTGGCACTTAAAATTCAGCAAGAGCACGTAAAATTAAGGGGCAATTAAGGGTTAAGTGCTCGCTGTAAATTTCACAGGACGCGAGCGACACGGATTCGATCCCGCCGGTGAAGGAAAACGTCACGAGGAAACCTGCATGTCTGAAAAATTATTAAAAAATGGGATCGGAATGTGGAGGACAATTCTTTGACCTAAAACTCTCTCAGAAATGAGAGGAGGCCTGTTCCCAGGAGTAGGACGTATTATATGGACTATGACTTTACTTTCTTACTTTTATTTGATGTACGAAGTTTGGCCCATACATATAGAATTTGTTAATATCTTGCCTACAGCGCTACCTATCGAATGCTAGCTAGCATAGCTGTGAATAATTGTCTCGACAAAATATATGTGTGAATATCACGTCAATATATTATATAATTCAAAAGTTACACGATCACAAACAGACGATTATTTTAATAAAGATCGTTACAGGCTGTATGACATTCTCTTTTAGCCTTCAGAAGTGACTACTTCTATTTCTTTTCTGTTTTACTTGGTTGTAGATACTGTGGATTGTAGAGGTCACTAACCCTCACGTGGACTGATCGTTTGTTTATCACTATTATGTTATAAAAATATTGCAATACCTAAGTAGTATAGATGTTTTATCTCACGACGGTGGACGTGAATTACGTTAACTGCAGCCGAAGGACCCAAAAAAAACCGAAACTAGTTTAAAATATTTTATTATAATATAAAAATTACAATATAATTACTATAACCAAAATAAGAGTGAATCAGATCGATGCTAGATCTAGAATGAATTTTAATTATTACAGTAAAAATAAGGTAAAGGTATATTGCAGAGCTCCGGTTGCATCCGTTGACGTCAATGCTCACGTTCTGCTGAGTTGCGCCTCGTGCCGCTGCAATGTATCGGGGTCGCTGCTGTGTAGGCTCTTTACCTATGAGGCTATGTTATAACTCGTGACTCACTTGTAGTTGTGATTCGTAGAGACACGCTTGCTTGTATATGTAACTCTGCCTATCTTAATTGAACAAAATAATGTATAAGTTATTTTGCCTACCGATCTTATGCACAATCAAAAACAATGCGCATGTGCATCAGAAAAAAATCCTGTTAACCAAATGGCACATTAACATTTATTAAAATACTTGTAAAAAATTGAAATGAGGCTCCAATTCTCTGTTCAAATGTCAAACCAAAGGCAGACCTAATGACGTACCGTTAATTGGCATACTCCTGATACGGTTACGTAACTGTATCTAGGGAATGCCAATTAAATTAGAATTTATAATTTATGAGATATTATAGAGAGAACTCAGTTACTATTACAACTACAATTATGTATGAAACTCTAAAGTATAAAAATGAAATAAGGCTCTTATATTATTGCTGACTCTGCTTAAATGTCAAACCAAAGGCAGGCCTTATGACGTAACCTAGGGAATGTTAATTAAATTAGTTTACAATTTAAAAAATATTAAAAAGATAACACAGCTACTATTAATGTTACGGCCTCGCGTTATATTTATAAAAGCTTTTGATAACACAAAATTATTTTTGTTTTCACGTTAAGTATTTGTTTAGGTTTTCCAATCAGTTTTAAAGGATTATCAGTACTGGGTATTATTAGCCAGCACCATAAATTTACGTATAGTGAAACCAGTTTCAGCTTAATTTATTTTGTAAAATAAGGGTGAAAAACGAGTCCACCTGATCAAATGCTGATCTGATCTGATTCTGATCGAAGCACATATTCCACCTGATGGTAAGTAAATGCTGTGGCCCATAGAAATATACATTTATCCTCGATAAAGAATCAAAATGCAGATGCGTTATCACCCCCTTAGAACTAAGATGAATGCCCCAATTCCAGTTCAAAAGGTGTCCAGTTCTCTAGCCTCAACATACGAAGTAAGCCTTAAGCTGCTATTTTATGCTGGTGTTCTGTTAAAGCGTGGTCCTGCTCTGGTCGAACCAACCCATTCGTGTGACAACTAATTTTGCTGCAGCGTGGCTCTACCACGTATAAATTGGTCCACGAAATATCACTCGTATATTTAATATTAAATTAAAAGTACTGATAGTTAATGTCCCACAGCTGAACATAGGCCTCCCTCAAGTCATTACTTATTACAAGTGGAACCCTTTTATGAGACACTTGGGGGAACCGTAGCAGTGCGCTTGCCATATTTTGGGCACCTAGTCAGGGATATTAACGGGATCAGAAGCCCTGCTCCACCTTTGACTGACCAAACTCAGGTGGGTGTCTAATTAATAAGATATTCACTCGTAAAAAGCTGCCCGTGCCAGTTAGAGATGAGAGGGTCTGTTGGAAATTTACAGGGAGATTCGGGCATCGCCACTGATTTATGCTGGGAACATCGATGCTGTAACTATTTTTGTATCCTAGACCTAGGTTCATTGTATGATGAAAAGCAAAATTTTTACATAAATCGAAACAAAAATAAGCATGTGAGTTTTGTTACCATTTAAAAAGATTCGTTAAGTATTATGAATGTATTGGAAGATCACTTAAAATTTTGTCAAATTCAACATTTTTGCACTTTTTTCTTTAAGAATAAAATATATTTTCCAAAATCCGTTCTTAATTAGTATACTACCAATTAGAATAATAACGATAATGTATTAATTAGTTCTTACTAAAATTCATGTCTGCGAGACCACTTTTAATACAATTAAAATATATTTTATAAAGGTTTATTAAAGATAAAATGCAGTTAATGTGGTTTTTTAAACATTGGTCATTTAAAGTTTTGTTAGAACTCTGTTTAATGTTTGTTAGGAATGAGAGGCGTCCTGTGTTCAGCATTATTAGACAGTTAATTTTCTTTTTCTCTTCTTCTTTTAATCCAATTAAAATATATTTTATAAAGGCTTATTAAATATAAAATGCAGTTTGTGGCTTTTTAAACATTGGTCTTTTAAAGTTTTGTTTGAAATCTGTTTGATGTTTGTTAGAAATGAGAGGCGTCCTGTGTTCAGTATTATTAGACTGCTAATTTTCTTTTTCTCTTCTTCTTTTAATCCAATTAAAAATAAGATAGTATGTTATGCGATATCGTCGCCAATTGTAACCCATTTGTTTTTTTATATAGGCTATATTATCACAGCTCCATGGCAAAGTTGCTTAGCAATGAGTTACGGTGCTGAGGGCGTTTATACGTGATAGAGCCATGCTGCAGCTATGGCTTTAGCACGAATTGATCGTCTTAACCGAGGTAGGACCACCCTCTAATAAAATAACAGCGTAAAAAATAGCAGCTTAATGCTACTTTGTTTCGTATGGTGAGTGCAGAGAACCGGAGAACGCATCTAGGTTTTGATCCTTATTCGAGAATTGTCGGAGATGTCTATGGGCCACAGCATCCAATTACCATCAGGTGGACTGTGTACTCGTTTGTCACCCTATTCTATAAAAAGGGCTGCGGGTTCGAAGCCCGCATGAAAAAAATATTTGTTGGGCCTGCAAATTATTGTTTTTACGTTTTTACTATTTCATTATTATACGATACCTAAGTAGTTCCCATATAAAGTAGAAGTAAAGAAAAATATATAATTATTAATGTAAATATTCAGACGACATTCTAGTTGTCACCTTGAGGTTTTAATATTGCATAGTCTACTCATAAGATGCGAGAAAAATAACAAAATTTAATAAAAAAGTCGAACCTGACCTAAAACAAAATAAAATAATTTTTACGAAATTTTATGGCTGCTGAAGCCGGTGTTAAGACATATTGTATGACAGGCTTTAAGTCCCGACTTCAGAAGTTATAAAATATGTGGAAATTGTAAACAAAAATAGCTTTATTTAATATTATTTTGTAGGTATTGCTTAAAGAAGGGTATGGCTATAAACTCAATTATATTATAAGGAAATCAATCTAATTGTCGTAACAGTGGGTATCTTATGAGGCGACAGAGGAAAAACTGGAGATTGACAGAAGCATCTTACTGATAAAAAATCAAAATGTAAAGAAACTGCGGCATATAGCAACTATGGTAAAATCCTGACAATAAGGCAATCGATGGGCGAGGCCTATGTTCAGCACTCAGCAGTGGACTTTTATTGGCTGTTATGAATAAACATTTTCTTTTTTATAGCATAAGGGTGACAAACGAGCACACAGTCCACCTGATGGTAAGTGGTTACTGCGGCTCATAGACATCTACATCTATCCTCGTTTGCGAATCAAAATACAGATGCGTTGTCACCCGTGAGGACTAAGATGGAATGCCTCATTTCCAGTAAAAAGGGCCTCCGGCCACCTGCACTCACCAAGCAAAACGCAGAGGTAAACCTCTACTTCGCGCTGGTATTCTGTGAGGTCGTGGTACCACCCCGGTTCGAGCCGGCCCATCCGTGCGACAGCAAAAGCTGCCGCGTGGCTCTACCACCGTGAAACAATAAATGTATTTAATTAAAAACAAATAATACGATGCAATAGCCTTTAGAGTTATAAAACATCAACGACTAGTACAACCGTTCGCGTGAAATTGAGTGAATCGATTGCACCACTCACAATAAATTGGTTGTATTGTGTAAGCTAATGAAAGGATTTATGAAAGCTTATAATGTGTCTTTTATTATTTCCGCAAATAAAGCACTATGTGCTAAAATGTTTTCATGGATTATAAACGTTTATACCATGTTTTATCCTTTAAGTTAAAAGTCTATATACATGAAAATCAATGATGGTGATTGTTATTTTGTTAAAGTAGTTTATATAAATCTGTAGAAAAGTCGGCTCTGTAACAAGTGGTAAATTTAAAACTTTGTACATACGACTGCTATATGAATATAATTTATTGTTGATTTTTTGAAAACCACTCGACCGATTTCGTTAAAATTTAAATGAGACCACCTGGGAAGGGTATACCCTTTGAAACAAAAAAATAATTTTCTAATACGGTTCAGGCATCTTTAAGTAATCGGTGAATATACATAAAAAAGAAACTTTTTTTTATAGGATAGGGTGACAAACGAGCACACAGTCCATCTGATGGTAAGTGGTTGCTGTGGCCCACAGAGATCTACATCTATCCTCGTTTGCGAATCAAAATGCAGATACGTTGTCACCCGTGAGGACTAAGATGGAACGCCTCTTTTCCAGTAAAACGGATCTCCGGTTATCTACACTCACCATACGAAACACAGCAGTGTTAGGCTGCTATTTTACGCTGGTATTCTGTGAGAGCGTGGTCCTTCCTAGGTCGAGCCGACCCATTCGTGCTACAACTATACTACTAATATAGCTGCAGCATGGCTCTACCACATGTAAATTCCGACAAATTGAGAACATCCTTCTTTTATGAAGTCCTTTGAAAAACAAATCTAGAAGACCAAATAAAGAATATTAAAGCCAAATTAAAAAAAAATCGACTCCAAGAAAAGGAGGAGGTACTCAATTGGACTGTATATTTTTTACATGTGCTACCCCCACACTAGGATTTTCTCCTGTATCGTCGAGGCAGTTTACAAACATAATTTGTACAAGGATCTATACTACGAAATTTCTATACTATAAATATGTATGTGAATAACACATACATATTTTTGATAGCCAATATGTATTATAATAATTTTTGAAATAATCAGCTTAATGCTGCTGTTTTATTAGTATCATCTATGTCTTATTTTTTTCGTATGGTGAATATAAAGAACCAGAGACCCTTTTACTGGAAAAGAAGCATTCTATATTAGTCCTCAGCGGTGACAGCGCATTTAGGTTTTGATTCTTATTCGAGAATAGGCGGGGATGTCTATGGGCTACAGCCTCCGCTTACCATTCGGGTGGACTGTGTGTTCGTTTGTTACCCTTATTCTATAAAAAATGTATGTATCTGTAAATTCACAAAGCCGGCGATTACACGATAAAGGGCAGAAACTAAATATGAATCAGTACAATAGAAACATTAGAATAAGTAGTTTAATAAACACTTTCACAGTAAAAATATAAGATGAGAAAGTATAATACAATACACAGTAATAGACAATATAATTCAATTTTACCTTCTGTCGCTGATATTACTCGTGATAAGCATAAATAACGAACAATTGTAGTAAATACGATACGCTGAGAACAGTCGAAATATATATCGAATTGCCCAATCACTCACTAACTTCATTATTATATTTATTATACCACTCAAATTATTATTACATAGGCTGTAAAGGTTGATGATGTGGTCTTAAATCAACAAAAAAAAATTAAGTAAAGTTCCGGATTAATTATAAGCGACCTGGTTACTTAATCTTGATTAGAAAAATAGTTTTTTTTTTATAGTACAACTTTTTTATAGTAGACAAACGAGCACACAGTCCACCTGATGGTAAGTGGTTGCTGTGGCCCATAGATATCAACATTTTTCCTCGTTTGCGAATCAAAATGCAGATGCGTTGTCACCCGCGAGGACTAAGATGGAATGCCTCGTTTCACGTAAGAGGGTCTCCGGTTCTCTACACTCACCATACGAAACACAGCAGTATTGAGCTGCTATTTGACGCTGGTATTCGGTGAGAGTGTGGTCCTTCCTCGGTCGAGCCGACACAGTCGTGCTACAAATATAAATGGATAAATTGGTAAAAAGAAAATAATTTTTAATGTTCCAAATAAAGCAATGGTAAATAATCTATATCTCATAATTTATATATATCGTTCGCATAGCATTTTTTATAAGTCCTAACTGAAATTATAAATTAAATTGGTGATGTTGTATAGCATGATAAAAATGAAAAATCAGGCTGGTACAACCTACACTTGTGTGTTTCTGCTTTCATCTCCTCACCTAACATTATTAATTAGATAGTTTACAAAAATTTTATTCACTACATTTTTATATTAATACACTACGTATACATTTAGAGATAGATAAGGAATGCGCCAGTAATCTAAAAACAAAATACATAGAATATCAAAACTCTTCACCTATTTCTCAATGTTCGTATAATATTTTGATATTCAGATTTTTCTAAACGGTCGTTTCTGTGATAAAAGAAGTTGATAGCGATACCTTCCTATAACCACCGCATATACATCAATTGTAAAGATTTTTTATTTTAATAGTTTCTTGAAATAGAATATCTAAATACTTTTAATTGCCATTTACGCGATGGTCCTAAATTATATAACTTCCCATTTTACTAATAAGTAATTCTGTATCCTAAGAGTAAAAATGACAAAAGGTTTCTATTTACTTTACTTATCTTCACGCACAATCCCTGACGGGGTAACCAGAGATAACAGATCGCCAAGTGTCATTCGCTTCTTTCAGATTCATTATCTTCTTCATCCATGCACGTCTAGGTATTCGAGTACTCTTGACCCTCCCCTCTTCTAAGGTTTCTATACTTTTTACATATCATTTAAAATCAACTAACAATAATATTATAATGTATTTGTTATACCTATCCCTGCCCTTGGCAAGTGTGTGTGTACAGATTATTCCTATTTTCTAAACTTTTAATGCTAGATATTTCAATCAACAATATTAACACTTAATTTCTTCATTACCTACATTAGATTTGTTGAATCACAAATCCTTGCAAAAGATCACAGATTCCTACCAACGATGATTTTATTGAATTTGAAAAAAAAAACGCCCCAATTTCAGTTCAGTAATCATTATGTTTGTTTTATGTATAATGGTCCCCACACACGGTCAGTTAAACTGACATCGGTTCAACTGATCATTTCAAACGGATTTAATCCAAAACAAGTTCGACACACACTGTCATTCACATCAATTCAACACTGATCATTCCAACTGATCAGTTCAAACTAGGACTGTTGATATTTTTATAATATCGGATTTTCAATATATCGATAATGATAAATATATTAATATCGGAGTTTTAACTATCGCAAACATAAGCGATATATCGATGCTTATTGCTTAAAATGATTTACACGGTTTATAATTTAGTATATTTATTAAACAAATTAAATTATAAATGTATGAAAATGTTAGGTTGTAGTTCTTAGTAATTATTAATGGGCCGTGGTAGCTCAAATGGTTAGCGCTCGCTGTATATTTCATAGTACGCGAGCAACCCGGGTTCGATCCCCGCCGGCACCAATGAAATTGTTAATGGCAATTTTAAGTGATGATTTACCACCTGCTTGGCGATGAAGGAAAACATCGTGAGGAAACCTGCATATCTGAGAAATAAAATAAAAATTTCAAAAAACGTGAAGTTCGCCAACACGTATTGGGGCAGCGCAGCGGACGTTGCCCTAAAACCCTCTCAGAAATTAGGAGAGGCCTGCTCAGCTGAGGAGTGCCCTGTATTGCGACGTATATAAGCTGTAACTTTAACTTTAATTATTGTTTAATTTAAATAAGATAATTACGTTTACCAATACTTTTCAATAAGAGTTTTCAAAAATACTCGTTGTTTTATATGTTCAGCTGTTTCAATACTAAGATTATTGGGCACTAAAATATTGATTGCAGAAGTAATTCGTTCAGATGCTACGGATGCGGCTGAAGAAATCAAATATTTAACAGCTATTTCTGATAGCACGGAAGTAAATCATTAGACGCCTAAGCGATTAAAATAACTTGAGGCTTATTACCAACATCGAAGCACTTATTTCGTCCTTTTCTCTAATAGTTCACATGCGCAGATACTTAATACACATAATCACATCACTTTGATAAAAATCCACTTCAAACGTGGAGCAACCATCCGTCGATGGTCAAGCTCCTGCCAAAACTCACAGTAAGTAAAGTAGTACTAAGTTTCATAAAGATAATAAGCAAATAAATAAACTGGGGAAAAATTAAAAACATCATCATCATTACAGCCCTTCACAAGTCCACTGCTGAACATAGGCCTCCCCCACAGAATGCCACAAAGCACGGTCCTGAGCCACCTGCATCCATAGACTTCCTGCATGTCTTACCAGGTCGTCATTCCATCTCGTGGGGGGACGCCCTACACTTCGCCTACCGGTACGAGGCTGCCACTCGAGAACCTTTCTTCCCCATCGGTTGTCGGTACTTTGAGCTATATGGCCGGCCAGCAGTGAAGGACCACGTCTCAGTTCCGTAAGTCATCACTGGCAACGCACGCACTGGTTGTACAATTTCGTTTTAAGGTTTTGAGGTATGTCTGACGAGAAGATGTGTCGTAGCTTCCCGAACGCTGCCCAGCCGAGTTGAATCCGTCGATTGACCTCTCGGTCGAAGTTGGACTTACCTAGTCGGACTATTTGTCCCAGGTAAACATACTCGTCAACAACTTCGAGCTTAGTGCTCCCAACAATTACCGGCATAGGTGTGACATGGACATTAAACATGATCTTTGTTTTGTCCAAAAACATAATATAGTGTAAATAAAGTATAATAGATTGGGTCCATCAAGGATTAGGATTTAAGTTTACGATGGTGTTGTAGATTAAATGATTTACGTGAAAAAATAAAAATTAAATTATTTTAAAAAATATATCGACTGTCGTTTCGATATCAAACTTATATTTCAATATATGTCGTCCATAAATATTAAAAATAAATATCGATATTTCTAAATAATAAAAAAGATTTTTCGATATATCGACATTTTATCAACAGTCCTAGTTGAAACATGGGGCGTGGCCATGCGCGTTTGGTTTGCATGACTCCTATAAAATATCATATATATGGATAAATTAAATGATATTTAATAATATCTAAATCTTATTGAATATCATTTCCTGTCTATTAATATATACCTAAACAAATAAATTTTGTTTGAAGTGAAGTGTCTATTTGTAATGTTAAAATAACAGTTTTTTACTTAATTCATATGAAAGTACATACGGTACTTATAACAAAAACACAATTTTTAAAATTTTGTCCATCTTTCTGTCTGTCTGTCTGTCTGTTTGTTCCGGCTAATCTCCGAATCGGCTGAACCGATTTTGACGAGACTTTCAGTGGCTGATAACTGATATTACCTTTATGGAGGAACTTAGGCTACTTTTAATTTAGAAAAAGAATTAGGGTTCCGTACAAAAAAATTAAAACCCATGAAATGCAATCGTTGTAAATTTCACGTGGGCGAATTCGCGGGGAACAGCTAGTTAATAGATAGGAAATGATATTTTTAATTTATGGGAGTCACGCCAACTAAACGCGCACGGCTGCGGCTCCATCGATCGAGAAATGAAATCCGTTCCGTTTATATATTTCCGATAACATGGCGTATTAATCAGCCTAACAAATTAAAGAACTCCGCTTTAATCCCAAGGTAGAATAATCAGACGGATTTATCATGTGATCGCATTACGTATATAAGCATAAAGTTAGAACGCGTCAGTGCTTTCGTGTTGAGCCGAATATTTATGCTTTCTTATTATTGACATTTTGATTAGATTGTGTCAAATTTCATATATATAATATATATAGCTATGTTGTTAGTGTCGTAGATATAATATGTAATACTGTAAAAAAAAAGGATTTCTCGCCTGAAATATATCGGATTTAATCGCGTTTAATTTTAACTTATTTTAACCGACTTCAAAAGGAGGAGGTACTCAATTCGACTGCATTTTTTTCATTTTTATGTCTATTATCATAACTTTTTTCTACGTGAACCGATTTTGATGATTTTTTTTAATTTTAAAACTGGTGTTTCCCGTGTGGCCCGTATAAATGTGATCAAGGTCTGACTTGTAGTTTTTGAGTTATTCTTAATAATTTATATTGAAGTCGTTTGTACAAATTCTTTTTTATTTTTTATTTATTTATGTACACACAACAAGATACAGAAATAGATTTATAGTGTGTTTCTTATAGGTTCTACTTATTCCATAATTAGCTGAAATATCTTAATATATTTTCCTTTGTGGTGATAAAAAGGTTTATTAAACTCTTCGTAGTTCACACAAACCTCTTACGTGGTAGAACCATGCTGTATTACTGGTATAGTTAAAGCACGAGTGGGTCGGCTTGGCCAGGGAAGGAACGCGCCCTCCCAGAATACCAGCGTAATATAGCAGCTTAATCTTTTCGCTGGAAACGAGGCATTCCATCTTAGTCCTCACGGGTGACAATGCATCTGCATTATGATTCGTAATCGAGGATAGAGGTATATGTATATGGGTCACAGCAACCACTTACCATCAGGTGGACTGTGTGCTCGTTTGTTTCCTTATCCTATAAAAAAAAAAACAAGACTACGATGTCAATCTTTTAGAATATTGCGAAACATATTTAGATATCTATAATAGCAATTCAGGTATCTATTATAAATAAAATATAATATTCTAATAATAAAATAAGTTTCAATATTATGTAACATTATTAATGAGTGTTTATGGTTGGATGTGTTGTAGTTTTTCCCTTAATGCACCTATATGTTACTGTTACAGCCTGTAAAAGTCCATTGCTGAACATTAACCTCTGCCATAGTTTGCCACATAGGAGGCATATTTGCCATAGCTGCCACGCTTGGCAAACGGGTTGGCCACCGTAGTTTTTATTTTTATTTTTATCGTCATTAGGAAGCCGCTGATGCCAATCTCCTGATTTGTTTCCCTTTGTCGCCTCTTACAACACCCAGGGGATGATATGGGGTAGTGGATATTCTTACACCGCCACTAAGCAGTGGACACCTCTACCAGAAAAAAAATCTTTCATCAAAGTACTTTCTGCATATAGTAGAATATTTTCTTTTGGGAACCAAAAGTCGAATATCAATATTCCGTGAAAATCTGCCACAGCATCCACTTACCATCAGGTGAACTGTGGGCTCGTTTGTCACCCTAATTCTATTAAAAATATGTTTTATACGATAAGAAGAATATTTAGCTACGGAAACCTAAAAATTTAAATAAATATTACTAAGTTGAATAAGGCTGCATGCATGCGTACCTTTGCTTGTTAAGGATATTTCGATAAGATATTATCGATAATGTCCTTAACAAGCAAAGTGAGGTTAAAGGTGAGGAGTAGAAATTCACGTATTTTCAATTATTTTAAATTCAATTGTTTTGTATTCAAATGATCATCCAAAAACTGACCGTGAATGTGAAATCTTTAAGTTAAAATTTTTAACTGACGGCAACCCACGTATTTTTCGGGCGCACAGTAATCCGCTGGCTTCAGTTCGTTTCCATTATTGGTAAGTACATACTTTCTTAATGATTTCTTATATTTACGCGAACATTACACATTAAATAAAACTATTTTTACGGATTTTATCGCGTTTAATTAACTTATTTTATATTCCCGACGTTTCGGTTGCTTTCCAGCAACCGTGGTCACGGGGGACTGAGGTGATTGATGTCCCGATATCAGTGTTAAACCGGAGTACCTTCAGCTTTTTTAATTAATAATTTTGGTCCGATCTACGCAGAATGAACTAACTGTGTCTTGAAGTCTTGCAGTGGTATGCTTGGGTTTAGTTTTAATTTTATGAATTACAGGATCCCAAGCAGGTGGTAGTACCCAGCCTCCCTCTCTATTGAAATTAGGATGTTTCTTAATTTCAATAGCCTCACGTATCATCCTTGGTAGGAATCGATGTTCTTTCGCGAGAATTCGTGGTTTATCAAATCTAGAATCTAGTAAAAATAGTTTTATTCAATACATACTTTCGTAGTAGCTTTTATATATATTTTATAACTTTTTATAACATTATTTGTATGCTGTTTAGATTTTATATTATTTTATATATTTAGAGAATTTGGTTTGACAGAGGATGGAAACCAAGGTGATTGTAAAGATGCCACCTTCCTTATGGTGGACTAAGAAGGTGGGTAAAGGATCTCAGTGATGCTACTACGTAGAACCATCGTGTTTGGACTCATTTTCAAATAAGTAAATGGAGACCTAGATGACTGTAATGATATCACCTTTATGTTGGTGCAATTCGAAGGTGGGTATAGGATCTCAGTTACGACACTAGATAGAAAGACCGCGTTGGAACTCATTTAAATGGGCTCATAAAGACTTAGGTGACTGTTATAATTTCACCTTTTTGTTGGTGCAATCCGAAGGTGGGTAAAGGATCTCAGTGGCGGCACTAGGTAGAACGATCGTATTTGAACTCATTTGAAAGGGTTTTTAAAGACCTAGTTCAATGAGATTATATTACCTTCACGATGGTGGACAAAAAAGGTGGGGTAAAAAATCTCAGTTATGCCACTACGAAACATCATTGTGTTTGGGCTCATTTGAAAGGGCTCAAGAAGTAACTAACAAATAATATAAATATAATAAATAGTACAAACAGTATTATTACTCACTTTATACTATACACTATACACTATATACTTTAATAAATAAAATTTACCATAATGAATAAAATTATCATAATATATGACCTATTTCTCAAAAGTGTTTTAATACTGACCTTATCATGAATAAAAATATCTATAATATAATAGGAAAAGTTATTGATATATATATATATATATATATATATATATATATATATATATATATATCAATAACATTTCCTATTATATTATAGATAATTTTATTCATTATGGTAAATTTTATTTATTTAATAAATGTGTTATTTAGTTTTATGTGTTTATTAAATTACCTAGCTGTAGAGCGGGCGACACCCCACTGATACTAACTTGCACTCCGGTTACGGTGACCGTGAAATCCGTGAGCATGGGCACATTCTGAAGGTCTCATGATGACCAGATAATACTTATCGGTTTTCAGTAACGGAAATAGTTAGGATGGCTTAGCTCTTTATGTTTATCTAATTGAGCTCTCGACGTGTTACATACTAAAATAAAGTTGAGTTAAACAAAATAAAATCCGTAAAGTTTGTTTTATTAAATGTATAGTATTCGTATAATAAATCAGTCAAAACTCATTGAATTATAAATACTGCGTATGGGTAACTTGGTCATTTATAGGAATTGATGTTAATGGTGCTTGTATGTTTTCTTGAAGTACGCAGATATTTTCGTCTTCTGCTTGTAGTTGGTTATGCTTTTTCCGTTCTGCATTATTTTTTATTGAAATAAAATATATGGTCGATTTCTAATTTTGTACCTACTTAGGAGTTTCGCTGCTTTTTAATTGTCTGAAAACATTATAAAGTGAGTAATAATACTGTTTGTACTATTTATTATATTTATATTATTTGTTAGTTACTTCTTGAGCCCTTTCAAATGAGCCCAAACACAATGATGTTTCGTAGTGGCATAACTGAGATTTTTTACCCCCTTTTTTTGTCCACCATCGTGAAGGTAATATAATCTCATTGAACTAGGTCTTTATAAGCCCTTTCAAATGAGTTCAAATACGATCGTTCTACCTAGTGCCGCCACTGAGATCCTTTACCCACCTTCGGATTGCACCAACGAAAAGGTGAAATTATAACAGTCACCTAAGTCTTTATGAGCCCATTTAAATGAGTTCCAACGCGGTCTTTCTATCTAGTGTCGTAATTGAGATCCTATACCCACCTTCGAATTGCACCAACATAAAGGTGATATCATTACAGTCATCTAGGTCTCCATTTACTTATTTGAAAATGAGTCCAAACACGATGGTTCTACGTAGTAGCATCACTGAGATCCTTTACCCACCTTCTTAGTCCACCATAAGGAAGGTGACATCATTACAATCACCTTGGTTTCCATCCTCTGTCAAACCAAATTCTCTAAATATATAAAATAATATAAAATCTAAACAGCATACAAATAAACCACGAATTCTCGCGAAAGAACATCGATTCCTACCAAGGATGATACGTGAGGCTATTGAAATTAAGAAACATCCTAATTTCAATAGAGAGGGAGGCTGGGTACTACCACCTGCTTCATCATCATCATCATTACAGCCCTTCACAAGTCCACTGCTGAACATAGGCCTCCCCCAAAGAATGCCACAAAACACGGTCCTGAGCCACCTGCATCCATCGACTTCCTGCATGTCTTACCAGGTCGTCACTCCATCTCGTGGGGGGACGCCCTACACTTCGCCTACCGGTACGAGGCTGCCACTCGAGAACCTTTCTTCCCCATCGGTTGTCGGTTCTTCGAGCTATATGGCCGGCCCACTGCCACTTCAGCTTACTAATCCGTTGGGCTATGTCGGTTACCACCTGCTTGGGATCCTGTAATTCATAAAATTAAAACTAAACCCAAGCATACCACTGCAAGACTTCAAGACACAGTTAGTTCATTCTGCGTAGATCGGACCAAAATTATTAATTAAAAAAGCTGAAGGTACTCCGGTTTAACACTGATATCGGGACATCAATCACCTCAGTCCCCCGTGACCACGGTTGCTGGAAAGCAACCGAAACGTCGGGAATATAAAATAAGTTAATTAAACGCGATAAAATCCGTAAAAATAGTTTTATTTAATGTGTAATGTTCGCGTAAATATAAGAAATCATTAAGAAAGTATGTACTTACCAAAAATGGAAACGAACTGAAGCCAGCGGATTACTGTGCGCCCGAAAAATACGTGGGTTGCCGTCAGTTAAAAATTTTAACTTAAAGATTTCACATTCACGGTCAGTTTTTGGATGATCATTTGAATACAAAACAATTGAATTTAAAATAATTGAAAATACGTGAAATTCTACTCCCCACCTTTAACCTCACTTTGCTTGTTAAGGACATTATCGATAATATCTTATCGAAATATCCTTAACAAGCAAAGGTACGCATGCATGCAGCCTTATTCAACTTACTTACTTACTTACTTATCTTCACGCACAATCCCTGACGGGGTAGCCAGAGAGAACAGATCGCCAAGTGTCACGATCCTTACAAACCTCTTTCGCTTCTTTCAGATTCATTATCTTCTTCATGCATGTACGTCTAGGTATCCGAGTACTCTTGACCCTCCCCTCTTCGAGCAATTTGCTCACATGGTCTTCGAAAGTTAGTCTCGGTCTACCTCGACACCTTTTAATATTAACTTTCGCGCTATATATTTTCTTCACCATTCGGTCTTCACTCATTCGCTCAACGTGCCCAAACCACCGAAGCACGCCCTTATCAATTTTTGTGATAAGGTCATCTTTCAAACCTGCCATATTGCGAATCTCTTCGTTTCGCTTTCGGTCGGCCATGGTAACGCCGCACATTTTACGAAGAGATCGCATCTCCACTGCATTCAACTTACTTTTATGCTTCTTCTGGCATACCCAGGTTTCGCTGCCATATAACAAAGTCGGTACCAACACTGCGTTATGTATTGCAAGGCGTGCACTCTTCGCTACGCCCTGCCTTATTCAACTTAGTAATATTTATTTAAATTTTTAGGTTTCCGTAGCTAAATATTCTTCTTATCGTATAAAACATATTTTTTATAGAATTAGGGTGACAAACGAGCCCACAGTTCATCTGATGGTAAGTGAATGCTGTGGCAGATTTTCACGGAATATTGATATTCGACTTTTGGTTCCCAAAAGAAAATATTCTACTATATGCAGAAAGTACTTTGATGAAAGATTTTTTTTCTGGTAGAGGTGTCCACTGCTTAGTGGCGGTGTAAGAATATCCACTACCCCATATCATCCCCTGGGTGTTGTAAGAGGCGACAAAGGGAAACAAATCAGGAGATTGGCATCAGCGGCTTCCTAATGACGACAAAAATAAAAATAAAAACTACGGTGGCCAACCCGCTTGCCAAGCGTGGCAGCTATGGCAAATATGCCTCCTATGTGGCAAACTATGGCAGAGGTTAATGTTCAGCAATGGACTTTTACAGGCTGTAACAGTAACATATAGGTGCATTAAGGGAAAAACTACAACACATCCAACCATAAACACTCATTAATAATGTTACATAATATTGAAACTTATTTTATTATTAGAATATTATATTTTATTTATAATAGATACCTGAATTGCTATTATAGATATCTAAATATGTTTCGCAATATTCTAATAGATTGACATCGTAGTCTTGTTTTTTTTTATAGGATAAGGAAACAAACGAGCACACAGTCCACCTGATGGTAAGTGGTTGCTGTGACCCATAGACATATACCTCTATCCTCGATTACGAATCAAAATGCAGATGCATTGTCACCCGTGAGGACTAAGATGGAATGCCTCGTTTCCAGCGAAAAGATTAAGCTGCTATATTACGCTGGTATTCTGGGAGGGCGCGTTCCTTCCCTGGCCGAGCCGACCCATTCGTGCTTTAACTATACCAGTAATATAGCTGCAGCATGGTTCTACCACGTAAGAGCTTTGTGTGAACTACGAAAAGTTTAATAACCTTTTTATCACCAGTAGACACAAAGGAAAATATATTAAGATATTTCAGCTTATTTTGGAATAAGTAGAATCTTTGTACAAACTCACTATAAGACTATTTCTGTATCTTGTTGTGTGTACACAAATAAATAAAAAATAAAAAAGAATTTGTACAAACGACTTCAATATAAATTATTAAGAAGAACTCAAAAACTACAAGTCAGACCTTGATCACATTTATACGGGCCACACGGGAAACACCAGTTTTAAAATAAAAACAAATCATCAAAATCGGTTCACGTAGAAAAAAGTTATGATAATAGACATAAAAATGAAAAAAATGCAGTCGAATTGAGTACCTCCTCCTTTTGAAGTCGGTTAAAATAAATTAAAATTCAACGCGATTAAATCCGATATATTTAAGGCGAGAAATCCTTTTTTTTACAGTATTACATATTATATCTACGACACTAACAACATAGCTATATATATTATATATATGAAATTTGACACAATGTCAATAATAAGAAAACATCAATATTCGCCTCAACACGAAAGCACTGACGCGTTCTAACTTTATGCTTATATACGTAATGCGATCACATGATAAATCCGTCTGATTATTCTACCTTGGGATTAAAGCGGAGTTCTTTAATTTGTTACGCTGATTAATATGCCATGTAATCGCATAATACATATTATAATTTTTTTATTATAATACATTATTCTTTATGGAATAACGTTGACCGACGAGTTCACAGTCCACCTATGGTAAGTGGATGCTGTGGCCCATAGGCATCGACATTTATACTGGAATAAGAATCAAAATGCAGATGCGTTGTCACCCCTGATATCTAAGATGGAATGCCTCCCTCGTGTCCAGTAAAAAGGGTCTCACCATACAGAACACAGCAGCATGGAGTTGCTATTTTACTCTGGTATTCTGTGAGAGCGTGGTCTTACCCCGGATGAGCCGACTCATTTGTGCTACAACTATAATATAGCTGCAGCGTCCATGTGCAAAAATTTAAGGTTTCGGTAGAGCGCGCTTATCTAAAATTTGAATACTTAGCCGTTTTTAAGTCTACTTTAATTTGTATTTGTAAGAGAAAATTTGTTTTAAATTTCGAAGTTCACTCCACGAACGTTTCTAAAATAATTACTTTCGACTTTTCTTTTTCTTTGGACATAATCCAAAACTGATCTCGAAAAAGAAACATAATAGCAGTACCAACTCTTAAAACAGAAAACAATAGACCACCTTTATATTTTCAAAAACATCGCTACAATGGCGATAATGAAGTAATACGATCTTTCAAGAAAAATTTATATAATTTTACTGTGAAATTTTGTATTAAGTAAGTAGAATATACGTAATTAAATAAACAAACAAGTGTTATAGAGGAAACAAGGTAAATTTTGTAATTGTAATTTGTATATAAATAGCATTAAAATATCTTTTGTGCCTCTTTGGGACGTAATGATTGTGCGGAATTTTCTATCCAGGGCGTTAAGTTCAGTTTGACTCCATCTGAGTATGCAGAAGGTATACATGATAAGAGGCATGACCAAACCGTTATATGCGTGTGTTATTCACGTAAGACAAAAGGCTGTTGAGCACTTTGGTCAAGCGTGCATAATACAGATCGCAAACTGATTGTTTTACGTCCGCCTCATCAATATCTGTGTTTTGTGATATATTCAGGTTACGGTATGTTTCATCCTCGGAAAGGATCCTTATATTGATACCTCTCTCAACTCCAAAAGCTCCATTCTAATAGAATTGCTAAATTTACAAGTGATGTTTAGCAATTCTACAAGATGGGAGTGACTGGAGGCGAAATGGAGGTAATATGAGAACTTCCACATAGAACAGGTGAGTCACTTTTGTACCTCCTTTCCGAATCTGAAATCCCCTCCCGGAGCCCTCCAATGAGGTAATACGGGGGTTCAGAGAGAGGCAGAACCAGATTGGACTCAACCAATCGCCCTGGAAGTAAATCTTATCTTTATGTGCTTCTCTGCAGCCATCATCTGCTCGCCTAGATGACAAAGGATCGTACTCCACTGGTTCCAAGATCACCGCCCCGATATCTATTTTGAGCGCGTGACATCACCTGATTTGAGTTCAGGTGACAAGTGATTCTCACGCTCAAAATGCATTTTAGTGTCTTGTATATAGTAAGTAGACAAGTGATGGGGCGATATTTGCTCTGGTTTGTGGTACCCTAGTCTTTAGGCACCAAATGACTGATACCAGCTAGTGATATATTAATCAACAATAATTTCCCAAGGTATTAAATTCGGAAAAATTTATAGATTTTTTGTAGATATCTATCAAGTAAGTCTCATATAAGACAAAAGTAAAGCTCTCATACCTTTGGATCGCACCTTAAGTGGGGCAATGGGATAATATGTCAGTGGGTTTTATATAGAAAAATTTTGTACACAGTTTTTTGCTTTAGTCTTATTGTAA
This sequence comes from Parnassius mnemosyne, assembly GCA_963668995.1. NCBI lineage: Eukaryota > Metazoa > Arthropoda > Insecta > Lepidoptera > Papilionidae > Parnassius > Parnassius mnemosyne. Next base: position 14,611,680 of record CAVLGL010000088.1, on the reverse strand, counting down.
TAGCAAACAAACAGGAAATATAACAAAATTAGGACAAACTAGGAAAAAAGACAAACTGTTTAATCATATATGCTCAGAAAAAGTGTGAAATAATGATTTTGTATTGCTTCAGAACAGTGTTGATGCAAAACTATCCTACATTTACTACCCCTACCTAAGCTTATCAACACTTTTGTGACTTAGTCTATTTTATTTTTGTGATTTTGTCTATTTGATTATAAAAGTGTTTTGTAACCTTATTTATATTAAATAAACAGGTAGTTTGTGTTAAAATATAAGTGCACCTTTAATGGGGCGCTGGGAAAATATGCCTTAAAATCAACAAAAACAAGCAACAAAAAGAAAACATAACCGCGGACTAAAACCTGAAACTGACACTGGATTCTTGATTTGAGGTTTTTCCGCAGAGAAAATAGTTTATTCAGCTCTAAGCTTTGATAAAGCAACTTTTTGATTTCATCTCTAGAAGTTAACGTTACCGTTATTCGTGTGATAAATCAAAGTTGAAAAATATACAACCAAATATTCGACAGTTAATCAGCCAAATCATTTTATTCCTTTGATATTTATAAGAAATTTCACTCAAGGATTGAATAATTGGCCTTAAATTTACTTAATATTTGTTTTGTGATCTTGTGATATTTAATATTTTGATCATATTACCTTTTTTAAACCATAATGAACTTCTAAATTGCAAAATAGTGTTCATTGATTTCAATTTTACTGTTTACAAAAGTATGTCTGGACGTTAGTATGCTAGTGAACTTTTTTCTCACATATTATGGGATAAATTGATATAACCAGTTACCAAACCAATAAAACTTTGCGCTTGATTCCATAATAAAAACTTGATTAAGTTTTATCAATATACTTCCTGTGTGTTTTTACCTAAAGTAAAACGAACTTACAAAAAAAATACTTTTGATAAAACTGAAGTTGCAAACGAGCTTACAGTCCGCCTGTTAATAAGTGGCCAATGCAGTCATGGACACGTACAGCCGACTTTAAAACAAGGAAGACAATAAATGCGGACTAAGATGGAATATACCACAAGCTGTAATAATACTGACGCTCTGTACCCATCAGACCGGAACAAAGCAGTGCAGACACAGCTATTCGGCGGCAGATATAGGTAAAGAGGGTTTTACCTACCCAGATGAACTCCGATGTAGAAAAGAAGACTTACCAACTAGTGAAATTATACTAACGAATCGAATCGCACCCATATAATTCTTTTATATTTTATTGAAGTCAGCCGAATACTTACTTATCTTTGTTTTGGTAACTATAGACAACTTTATATGATCTTCGATGAAGATACAAGGTACTTCTTTACTAATAATTGTCTTTTTTTAAACTAATTTCAAAAAGGAGACGGCCATCAAGTCTCCTTCGATGCCCCTCTTGGCTCTTCGGATCACTGCCTGATCCGGAGCACAGTACCCATCACTTGCTCATTGCAGGTGCGATCGGGAGACTGCCGCCGTGTGTGGTGCCTCATCTCTGCGTCGAGGCACCCCAGTATTAGCTCCTTCTACTTGACCGTAATTAGTGAAAAGTGACCCGAATCGTCGACAATTAAGTTCTTTCCGATCGGCTTGATCCACTGGCCTTGCGAAGAGACGTTGCATCTCTATGCATCTTCTATCGCATATACCACGAGGAATGCTCAGAGGAATTATTAGGATTAATTTCAGCTGCTATATTCCACCATCGTACACTGCGACAGAACACGAAATTTCATCCTCATCATCTTGATAGCTGGCGGTCCACTACTGTGCGTTTCACACATAATTTTCTGCTTTGCACAACCAAACTGTAGAATTTACTATCGCCAGCGGTTTTTCCGGGCCGATACGACAAACTTATGATCATAAAGGGAAAAAATACACGTCATATTTCTTTATTTTAATCAGTTATCAAGCAAGTAATGCATTAAATGCATGAAACGAAAATCATGACAATTACGTGGAATGGAATACTAGAACGCGCGCAAACGACTAGTGCGTCGATGTAATCGTCTGATATAGATCTTAAATCGGGATATAGCCTTTACGAATAATTTTATGGATATGTACAAGCCCTGCGATCCACATTTTCAGATATTGAAGCTAAAGCCAAAGATCTGACTGGTTGTCATGAATATCAGTAACAGACTTCAGGACGAGACGACTTCCAAGCGAAACACAAAGTACGACTATTTTCGCGGTTCTACTTGAGGAATTTGTTAAAAAAGAAACACCTGGTAAACAGTTTGAAATTGAGGTGTTTGTCATCATTATTGATACTCTAGATAAACGCATAAAAGCATACCGAAATGTAACTAGTGTTTTTGGAATATTTGAACATTTAAAATCTATTAATATTATTAGATTTTGAAAGAAATTGCAATTCTGGTCAGTGCTAATGCAATTGGTTTGAAAGACAGAATAGACGGATATAGATATTATATAGAGATACTAGTGCAGTTTGCCGAACTGCTCAAAACAAATGTGGCTGGTGCGATTAACAGTACGAAAATCAAATCACTGGAAATTCAATATTATAAATTCTTAATAGATAATTCATTAGAATCATGTTTCCCCAATTTAGAAACTGCTTCGCGCATTTATTTTCTCTCATGATCAATAACTGCAGTAGTGAACGTTTATTTTCGAAATTGAACCATATAAAAAATAAATTAGGAACGCTAAGTGTCAAGGACGCAATAACTATCTCTCTGATGAAATGGAATATGATTTTCTTAGATAAATTGATACGGATAGTATTATTTCTAAACTTTGATATGAAATCTAGAAAAGTTACTTTGTAAAAGTTTAAAATATAGAATATAAGAATACACAATTTAAAGTTAAATTGACAAAATATAACATCAGCTATTCCTAAAAATATAATATACTTAGTAATAAATATAAACTTTGAAATATGTACCTACTAAAAAATATTTACAATAATTTGTGTAGTAACGTCAGTTGTTACTTTCATATCAAAATTATTCTAAATTGCCGGGACAATCTCACTTCTGGCTGTTTCTACTTGTCAGAGTCTAACACGGTCTATAGTTATGTACTGTACTATGAAGCACCAACAAAATTGTAACTTATAGATGGCAAATAAACGTATTGAGTATTGAATTTATTTTATACTTAAGAACCCATATCAGATCAAGGGCCCCTTGTTAAAATTTGCTACGGGTCCCGCGCTTGCTTAATCCGGCAGTGGTGATACCTCATAACGTTTTTCTGGGTCAACTGATTTCGACGATTCTTCTTCTATTTGAAATCTGGTACTTATCATGTGGTCCCATATAAATTTCATCAATACCAATAGTTTTTGAGTTATTCTTAATAATTTATATTGAAGTTGGTTGTACAATTTTCTTTTAATTTTAAATTATATTATGCTCTTACCAAGTAGTGAAATTAAACTTCAACGAATCGAATCGCACACATACCAGTTTTTTGTATTTTATTGATGTGAGCCGAACATTAATCTTTGTTATGATCGTTATAGAAAACTTTATATTATGATCTTCGATGAGGATTCAAGGGACTTTTTTACGAATAATCGAGTTTTGTTACGCTCTTAGCAACTAGTAAAATTATACTTCAACGAATCGAATCGCACCCATATAATTTTTTTGTATGTTATTGATGTCAGTCGAACACAAATCTTTGTTGATGTTGCTATAGACAACTTTATATGATCCTCGATGAAGATACAAGGTACTTCTTTACTAATAATCGGGTTTTATTATGCTTTTTATTTTGTTACTGAAAATGTTACGAACTATTTATACTTTATTTCCAGGTATAGTTTTAGTCAAATAATACATAAAAAATAGGGCAATATTTTTAAAAGAGTTAAAAAGTAGGTTCTGTATACGACGCATATTTTTCGTATATGTAAAATAAATACCGATTTTTCGGAAACATTTCAGATCGTAGTATTTTTTTACGTGGTAAAGCCATGCTGCAGCTATATTAGTAGTATAGTTGTAGCACGAATGGGTCGACTCGACCCGGGTAGGACCACGCTCTCATAGAATACCAGCGTAACGCTGCTGTTTCGTATGGTGAGTGTAGAGAACCGGACACCTTTTTTACTGGAAACGACACTCCATCTTAGTCCTCACGGGTGACAACGCATCTGCATTTTGATTCGTAATCGTGGATAGATGTACATTTCTACGAACCACAGCAACCATTTACCATCAGGTGGATTGTGTGCTCGTTTGTCACCCATATATGCTATAAAAAAGCGTGAATTTACGTTGTTTTATGTATACAAATATGTGAAAATTTCTAAATCTAATATGTTCAGAGCTTTTGTACTATTTCACGTTTGGAATATGGACCACGTGATTAACTAATACAAATGGAAATCGACATAACACACCTCTCTAGTAATGATTTCCTATATTTACGCAAATACTTCACATTAAATGAAACTAAATTTTACGAATTTTATCGCGTTTAATTTTAACTTTTTATTACCAGTCCGTATAAACTTATATAACTTAACCAGCATTTAATGATAAAAGTTAAAATTAAACGTGATGAAATCCGTAAAATCAGTTTCATTTAACACCTCTCTTGCTTCATTAACATCAAATATCTACGCATATATGCTCGTCAGTTGAGAGTACTCTTATTGAATAAAACTATGTTTACGGATTTTATCGCGTTTACTTCACTTATATTAATTCCCGACGTTTCGTGTGTTTTAAAGCAACCCATAGTTACGGAGGGGATTCAGATGTTTGAGGTCCCGATGTCATAGTTAGCCCGGTTACCTTCAGTTTTTGAATATTAATTTATGGTTCGATCTATGCAAAAACTGAATAATAATAAGAAATCAGATGCTGTTCTTAATTTGCTCTGTCTTCAATATGTCGCCTTTATGGTTAATAAACGTCCGCCTGGTGAGTCTTTTGCTGCTCTGCCACCCACTTAATAATAATAATATAAAAATTTGCTTTGACACGTTTGGACACGTAGAATTATAAATGATGAAGGTATGCTTCATCATTTATAATTCTACGTGTCCAAACTACCGAACCGTTTCTTTCTTAATTACGTTCACAACATCACATGCAAATCACCCTTATGTTTCCACACTTCTTCTATTTTTCTTGATGTATAAAGATCTAGAAATGAAACTGAAACAAAAGTCTATTATTTTTACATTTACTACTTAAAAACTTATCTACCGTCGCAATTGTCTGCGTAAAATCAAATTATATTCACCATTTTATAAGACCGCAAATGCAAATTTTGCATACGTTAGATATATAGGCGTCCTATCTACAATATAATTAATTAGAGAATTTGTTATTTTATTTAAAAATAAAGGAAGCTGTCATAAACATGATTTCATTACCATCAGTCAATTACGTTCAGTGTCTGAAATTGGGTTCGTTACAGCCTCCTGAGAGGATGACTGAATAGAAACCCAATTTCCAAATTGAAGGAAACTGTGACATGAGGTGAATAATTAATGAAGGCAAATTTTATTTCGTACCTACCAATAAAATTTTGATCCTTATTTCCGATTTGAACAATAAAATAAAAATAAAATATTTTTTGTTGCATTTTATTTATACCAAACTATATAAGCAACAATTTTACTTTCATATTTTTAATATAACTTTTAAATATCAAGTGGAAAACCTGCGTCAAGTTTACACCACCGTTTTTATCAAAGTTTTCATAGACAAAGACAAAGTTTTTGTCTCTTAGAATGCTTAAATTTGTAGAATAATTCTATAATAATTATAATCTTAGAATATGCAATGATTCAAAATTCAGAAAAGATTGACTAAACCATAATTCTTCAGTGCCAGAATAGTATTACAAAGTGGGTAACTATAAAGTATTTTAGTCCAAATAGTATGTGAACATGCAGGACTATGTAGTGGCGGTGTAAGAATATCCAATATAGGGTATTGGATATTCTTACACCATCATCCCGTGGGTGTCGTAAGAGGAGACAGAGGGTAACAAATCAGGAAAGGGGCAGCAGTGTCTCTATAGTAATCACTATAAATAAAATACTGCGGATGCCCACCCGTTTGCCAAGAGCCACACTATATAACTATGGCAAATAAACCTTCTATAAGACAATCTATGGGAAGGCCTATGTTCATCAGTGGATATTTTTTATTTATTTATTCTTTATTGCATTCCTTAACCTAAAAGAATACAAAGGGCGGACTTAATGCCTTGTGGCATTCTCTATCAGTCAACCCATATTATATTAATAGGCTGTAAAGGAACCGTAGATGATCATGCATTTTTATGCCTTCGTTTTAGAATTTAGCTACATGTATCCATGAGATGCAATTGCTGCAAAAGTAGCTGGCATGTGACTGTTCTTTTTTTATTTATTTTTTTTTTAAAAAAACGTTACCTCCACACTAGGATTTTCTCCTGTATCGTGGAGGCAGTTTACAAACACAAATTTCACAAGGACAAACATCCAGACCCGGAACAATTATTTGTACGCCATACAAATACTTGTTCCGTGCGGGATTCGAACCCGCGCCCCCCAGCGCAGCAACTCATTGCTAAGCCACTACGTCACGGACTATGCCGAAATTGTTTATCATGCATCTTGAAATTCCACACAACAACTAAAGCAGAAGTGGTATTGTCAAGAATTGCTAACGAAGATGGGCAAACTTGATATCAAACAATTTAGATAACAATTTTTTTTATTCTACTACTAACTCTGTTTGGGATAAATTTTTGGTGATGGTAAGTGGTTGCTGTGGCCCATAGACATATCCTCGATTACGACTCAAAATGCAGATGTGTTGTCACACGTGAGGACTAAGATGGAATGCCTCGGTTCCAGTAAAACGGGTCTCCGGTTCTCTACACTCACCATGCGAAACACAGTAGCGTTAAGCTGATATTTTACGCTGATATTCACAGCCGACCCATGTGTGCTACAACTATACCAGTAATACAGCTGCAGCATGGTTATACCACGTACAAAACATCTACATCTATCCTTGATTAAGAATCAATATGCAGATACATTGTTACCCCTTAGGACTAACATGGAATGACTCCTCTCCAGTAACTACACTCACCTTACGAAACACAGCAGCACGGAGCTTCTTTTTCACGCTGGTGTTCTGTAAGAGCGTAGACCTTCCCCAGTCGAGCAGACCCATTCGTGCTACACCCTTAATATAGCTGCAGCATAGCTCTACCACGTCTTTTTAGACGATGAAAATAACTTTTATAGAATTCTTCGATTCTCTACTGTTGCAAAATATCACTCAATTCCCATTAAAATCCCACAATTACATGGACATCCGCCTGTTATTATAATATTTTTAAATAAACAAACAAACATGATTATTGCTTTTTCCGTCATTTTGTTATCTTCTTTATTTATATATAAAAATTACGGGTCACGTTGTTTGTCCGCGATGAACTCCTAAACTACTGAACTGACTTCAGCTGTGCAGTTTGGTCCAACTTGAGAGACAGGATAGTTTTTATCCTGATAAGTGACACTCAAAATTTTTTTATTACTAATTTAAGGATTTTTTATATGAAGGGTCGTCGAAAAGGGCAGAACAACGTCTGCCTGGTCAGCTAGTTATTACTATAAAATATTATATGATATTATGCAAATCGAACGTCACTTTGCACTACAAAATCAGTCAATCGGATGCTACAGGAAGTCACAAGTAACACACATCATGCTTATATATAAATAGTAACATATAAATTACTTTTAAAAATGTTCGAAATGTAACTATTTTTCTGTCTTAACCAGTAACCATATTGCCTGTAAATTACTTAAAATTGAAAAAATAGAAGCTAGGAACGGATTAAAACACACGTATCCTTGCAGATAATATTTAATATTTTCCGAAGTTTAAAAGTAAAATTGTTCAGAATTTTACAGATTATTATTATTATATTTATTATTTTTATGAATAGATTTTTTATATAGAATAAGAAATACCAACGTGCATAAAGACCACATGATGGTAGGTTTATGCTGTGGCCTATAGACATCTTAATCTATCCTTGATTAAGAATCAAAATGCAGATCGTTGTGATCCCTGATGACAATGTTTCGTTTCCAGTAAAAAAGGGTCTTCAGTTCTCTATTGTGCATTCACTTTACGAAACACAGCAGCGTTATGCTGCTATTTTACGTTGGTATTTTGTGAGAGCGTGGTCGAATCTACCCATTCGTGCTACAACTATAATAATGATGTAGCATGGCTCTACTACGTAATTTTTTTAAAACACATTACTCTACGTGTTAAATAAAAAACTATTTACGCCTTGATTTTTATTTTAATTTCTCATCTTAAAATTAATGACTAATTGTAAAATAAACACACCAAAATTTTACATAATTATGTCAAAACTCTAGCAGTTATGATGATGTGGCCCATTTAAACAGATGCACATTACGGAACTCTGGGCAATCTGTGAGAGAAAATGTTCAGCATGGATGGATATATGGATGGATGGAATAAATGGAACCGCGATGTTATAATAAGTACTTGAATACCTTAATGTAGAAGATACTTTGATTTACATTAAAATGTACTCATTTGTAGAGATGGCGTTGTTAAATATACGAACAACGCCATCTCTACACTGTTCTGAAATTTCACGACATTTTGATGTTCTAACTTTCACGTACGTTAACGAAAATATCCAAAGATGGCGCACTTTTGTATAGAAAGTTACTTAAAAGCGCAGATTGCTTTTGTAATCGATGGCAGCAAAGTAAAAACGGACATCTACAAAATCGCAATTTTACAGGAGAGCAGATTTAGTAAAAAATTGTGGTCATTTTGAAAGTTGTTGACCGATTAATATGAAATTTTCTATGAAGCATTAAAATAGCATTTTTTATGAATTATGTAATAGTTTTTATCGCTATGTCGTTGTTTTACTAAAATAATTTAGATGTCTTTTTTACTCTAAAAACTTTGACGTAAAATTAGACATCTGCCTGATATCCGTTTATACGTTGATAAAAAAGCGTCCATTTCATTTAAAATGTGTAATAATCTAAGATAACAATCTCCATTAATAGTTTTAATGATATTTAAAGAAAATCTAAGCAACATGCAAACAGTATTCCCCATTTTTGACGAAATTTTGCAGATATCTTTATTTACTTTGCATTTAACATTTTATTCATTATCAATTAATGAGTTACCTACCAGGCGGACAAATTCATATGTCCGTTTCTACTGCGATGTTTTTTTTTTAAAATCGAGGGTAGATGTCTTCATTTACGTGCCAGATTTTCTTTATTATTTTGAAATTTGAAATAATATTAATACAGACTTGTAGATAGGGTTGATTTAAGGTACCTAATTTTTGTAAAAAAAGCATTTTCATAAAAATGTAGATGTCCGTTTCTACTTTGCTGCCATCGATTATACTCTAAGCCTAAATATGTGAAATAGAAATAATAGTACTTAAAATGTGAATAATTTGGTATTCTTCTTGTTTTAGGATCGATCAGTCGGGTGCGGACAGTGGCAGAGAGAAAAATGGTACAAGGCTTAACGGGTTTCTGAACTTAAAAACACCTCTCATCAGTACGAAGACTCTAGGGTAAGTCTTAGTAATAGGTTTTTGTGTCCCTAGAAATTGGGGATTCGCCACATTTTATCAGATTTTATGAATGTATCTGTTTTTTTTTAAAGTTTAATCATGCATCTGCTGTTAGGAGTTTGTAATATTATACAATTTTTATTTTGAGTAGTACAGACGTTGCTTAGAGAAAATAATAGATGGCGTTAAGAAAAAACATCGGTTATGAGGAATTACTCGTAATTCATTGTTACACTGGTGTTACATTATTAGCTTTAAGTGTTTGATTCATTACAACTTAAAAGGAAATGTAATATTACTACTGGTACTGCTTCTTTGATTTGGTACCTGTAATATGTGTTAAACATATACATATTATCATAACATGCGCACTATATTTTCTTCCATCACGTTGGATGAAACGGTTTATTACGAATGATGATTACTTTCGAATACGTTGTATGCATTAAAAACGAAACCGTTAACTGGAGTTGCAAGTTAACATCATGTCTTTTATTCTAAAAAATATTTTTTTTTCTGGTCTACTTATAATCACTTAATTTGTTGCTCCAACTTGTTACTAATGAGAAATCCTCTTCTTATTATGATGGTTATGGAGTAAGTAAGAGTTAACCGCGTGAAGTAGTCATATTCGTCAACAACTATGATTCTACGACCCTCTTTGCGGATGTGGGACGCGGGCTGTGTAAGATGTTCCTGTTTCTAGAGTAACGCACCATTGATTGAAAAAGTACGCAATAATTAACAAGTCATTACTTTCTACTGTCGTGATCTTTCATAATGACTACGATGTCGACAATAAGCGAGCAATTCCAGCCCAAAGGCTTCAAAAAGTTAGAATGATGAAGAGTTTTGAAAAAACCTGACGTAAATGTTTTAACTGACTTCTTAAAAAGGAGAACTCGATTGTATTTTTTTGTGTGTTACCTCAGAACTCTTTTCTAGATGCACTAATTTTGATGATTCTTTTTTTTGTTTGAAATCTGGTGCTTCTCATGTGGTCTCGTATGATATTGATCAAGATTCGACCAGTAGTTTTTGGGTAATCCTTAATAATGCGTATTTAATTAACTTTGACTACATTGATGATGTTCTCATTTTAATTATATTATATTGTTAAACTTTGATACACTGAATGAAACTAATTTTTACGGATTTTATCGCGTTTAATTTAACTTTTTAATTTCCGACATTTCGCTTCAAGATACTGTAAGCTCATTTTGCGTAAATCGGACTAAAATTAATTCAAAAACTGAAGGTAGCCGGGCTAACTAATGATATCGGGACGTCAAACACCTCAGCCCCCGTAACCATGGATGCTGTGAAGCACCCGAAACGTCAGGAATTAAAAAGTTAAATTACGCGATAAAATCTCAAAAAATTAGATTCATTCAATGTGTAGTCTTCGCGTAAATATAAGAAGTCGTGGTAGAGCCATACTGCAGCTATATTAGGAGTATAGTTGTAGCACGAATGGGTCGGCTCGACCGGGGAAGGTCCACGCCCTCATAGAATACCAGCGTAAAAGGGCAGCTTGACAATGCTGTGTTGAGTATGTTGAGTGTAGAGAAAACCGGAGACTCATTTTACTGGAAAAGAGGCATTCCATCTTAGTTCTCACGGGTGACGCATCTGCATTTTGATTCTCTATTGAGGATAAATGTAGATGTCACTATCGCTATCATTTCGAGGTATATTAGCTTTCATTTTAAATCCTTAGAGGTGACAACGCATCTTTCGTAGCCTTCTTGTTTTGGAAGTTGACTGCAGGATTCTATAGACTGCAGTAGCCACTGCCACTGCAGTTCGTGTTACTTTAGATTTTTTTATAGAAGAATTTAAATATATCAGGTATCTAAATAATCTGTTTGGTAACGAAGAGTAGCATCTAAAGTTATAATTTAATTTGAACCACTGTCATTAAAATAACTGCAAAAGATTTTTTAGCTGGTCGAAATTAGATTTGAAGTGAGCGCCACTTAGCGGTTCCATTTATTCTACACATCTATCCATGGTCAATGAGTACAAAAAGTTTTTAAGAAAAATAAAATTGTTACATACAAATCGATTTAATACTAAAAATAAATGAAATAGCAGGAGGAACTTTTTGTGTAAAATTGCACACCAAAAAAGTGTGGTTGGAAAAGTTTCTACATTTTAAAAGTATCAAAAACAAATTATTTTGTCAGTTTTTCGATTTCATAAAAATATCATTATTAGGTATGCTGGCATTGCTCTCTATCTGCTTCTATATTTTCATAACTTCGTCCATTTCGAAGATAAGCCCTGACAGACAGACAGACTGATAAAACCAATTATGACGATGAAAAACAGCTGTTAATTTCTATAAAAATAAGTATTATACGAAACAACTGCCAATATAAGGTATAAGTATTCAATACTAGTTAGCTTCCAATTATTTTAGTATATTTCATTAGGGTCAAATATAAGTATAGATAAGGCGCATAGTAAAGAAAGAATGATAATTTAAAATAAAATAAATGACAAACATAAAATATTTTAAGCTAGATTGAATTTTCCAAACGACATTTCAATTAGATAAATAAAGTACGAATATCATTTTTATAGTTATCAATCAACGTTCCTTGCACTTGAATTTACTTGACTAAAAGAGAGACATCCGTCCGTAATCTATCTTTATTATAATCCGAAGTGATATCTCAACAAACTCGGAAGAATTTTGATATGCAAATCTAAATCTTATTCATTTGTAAGAAAATGCGCGACGGGTATTCGATTTGAGTCAGTGGAATTTCTTTGGGACTTACGGTTGTCAAGATTGAAAAGCTGTTACATTAATTATTCGAACGAGTTTAACGATGAAGTAAAAACGCAAAAATGCACAAGAAATAAATAAATAATGCGTTTATTTCGGTAATCTTGTTTACAACATAATGCTGAGACTTTCCAGTGAGTAATCAGATGATACTCGTGTCGGGAATGACCCCCTACTTCCCTTAAAGATAATAGGATTACAAAAAGTCTATTATAAACCTCTAGAAAAATTGTAATTTGTAAGTGTATATTAAACAATGTGAATGTGAGTGTGGGGATTTTGTTGTATATATGTATATATATATATATATATTTGTGGATGTGTTGGTAGATGATGAAAGTATAAGTTTAGTAAGAAGACTAGAACTAAATACGATAGGAACGGCTTAGAAAATAACAACCCACTGATGGATTGGGGTAAGATTTGCTTTGATTCTCAATTTACTTTTTCCCCTAAAACATTTTTTTACATTTGATTTCAACTTAGACCAATAAAAGAAGTTACACTACGCACATTTCTAATGGCGCCGAAATCAAGCAAAATCATAATTAACTTATTGCAAGAACACGTACTATCGCAAACATTTGTATCTAAAATCATTTGCAACGAACAACGTGTGCATATGTGTACGTCCAGCAGTGGATTTTTATGGTATCTTAAAAAAGATGTGTGCAAAATTTGATTCGACGTCAATTTAATTACATTTAAATATTTTTGAAGGTGCTGCGCTCCGTCTATATTTCTTTGACGGTCTGGTAATAAAAAAACCAATTAGCTTAAAGAGGTTAAGTTAATGTTTTCATCTCTTAATACAAGGGTATGCTAAGAAGGGTAAGGGTAAACAAAATCTTTCTCCTCAACAACAAATCTCAGCTACACATACTAACGAACTGGACAAAACGTTATTCATTACAAATGCGACGCACGTTTAGATTTCGTAATCACTTGGCTAACATACCTCTGGTGAGCACAGAAAATTTTGCTCTGTCAACTCTAGTAAACATAACGAATCAATTCGTTTCTTTACTGTACTCTTTATGTCAGTTTTTCGATACCATTTTATTGTTAAGAAATGTATAAATAATTAACTAAAGTTTATGCATTCAAAGAAGTTGCCTGTTTTCGTTGCACGTGTGTAGTGAAATGAACTCCAGCTATTTGTCTTAGTTATCTGTCAAGGGTGACATCCTGCAAATGAAGGCCTGCTGTCGAGCTCTGATACAGATATCTACGTGATTACAGAATTTGCTGCATACCCAATAAATGCAAATAGTGTAAATTTGGCATTGATTGAAGGTGATTCAATTGTTGTATATAATCGTACATACATCCTGACATACGAGGTACTTGTATCATATAACCTAATTGTTTGAGATTCTGTAAAGTGAAGGCTATTATTAGAGATATTTTAATGTAATTGATGATGTTTTTATTATAACGCAAGGATTATGCTATATGCAGTACATTTTTAACCGATCAATTTTATTTGTATTACATTGAATTGAAATGCGAGCAACACTCATAGCTTTAAATTATACCGACTACAATAAAAGACAATGGACATCTACAAAAAGTAACACAGGGGTGATAGTCTTGTCACACTTTATAGAACGAAAGAAAAATAGAACGTATGCAGGTAGTACCCCAGTAAAAAACAAGTTTTTAGTCGTTAAAAGTTTAATTTTAATCCGTATCAGATTTTAATAACATTATGGACAATGGCTTGACTAGTATCTTCGAAGGGATAGGTTCCGTGTAACGTCCATGGGACACTTATACCGTTAGTTGTTGGGAACACGACACTCAAAGTTGTTGACGAATATGTTTACCTGGGACAAATTGGATCTGAAACATGTTTCTTCACACTTACAGCGTTTTCCTGATTACAACTTAAAATAATAAAAATATGCAGTTGGCACCTCACCTGGCAAACGTGGCAACTACGGCAAATATCCAACTTAATTGGCAATTTTTTTTATTTATTCTGTATTGCATTAACTTAAAACAAAAGAATACATAGAAGAGGTACCACGAACTATTATACAATTATATAACAAATACATTTTACAACTACAACCTATATATATACAAATATATACATGTTTATAAATATATACGATAAATACATATATGTGTGTGTGTGTAATATGTGTAAATATATGGGGGGAATCGAAATGATGAATGGGTGTAGAAATATATTAGCTATGTAGAGGCGGTGGAAAAGAAACCAATTATTCATCTTGTGGGGTATCGTAGGCAGTGACAGAGGAAAACTTTAATAGAAAATGGCTGGCAGCATATTCCTGATAACAGCGCAATGTAATTAAAAGCTGCGGTTTCCAACCCGTTTGTCAAGCGTGGACACTACTGCAAATATCCGGCTTATTTGACAAACAATGGGGAAAGCCTATGATCAGCAGTGAATAGCCTTGTTAAAACTAAAATAGTAGCAGCTTACATACATCCTACTACAGAGAACAGGCCGCAGCGAGTTTTATAACAAAAAGTTGATTGAGTTGACTCCAACACGGGATAACCGACTTACGAGTATCATATACCTAAAACTTAATATTTTTTAACTTCTCGGATATGCCGGTTTCCTTGCGATGTCCTCCTTCACCACCGTCAACGTGGTAAATCTAAACTTCAAATTGAAATTAAAATATGAGTGGTGTAAATTTGGGTTGCTTACGTACTATGAAATTTACGTTTGGCCCGGTTCGATTACCGGCTTTTACAGATGACTTTCAAAATTCTATCAATGCAGTTCCACTCATAGTAAAAATAAACTTTTTTTCAAAAGCCTGTGTTCATTTACTCATGTGGGCTATGAAACTGGGTGTCACAAAAATTTTAATAGGTATGTCTGAAAATATGAAAGCTATCTTAATATGTGACAAACTGCTATGAAAGTCTGATCAAAAGTAAAAAAGTAAAGAAGCAGCTTACATACGTCTTACTACTCTGCACAGGGCTCCTAATTACCCATAGTGCGAAATAGCGGTTTTCATATGTCCGAGAAATTTTAAATTTCACTTATTTTGAAACTACTCAAACATCAAAGTTTCCCCGCGAAGTTATTCTTCGCCTTTTCTTTGAGCAAGTGGAAAATTAGCAAATAAAATTTCCTTACTAGTTTCATTGGTCCACGCGGGAAACGTACACGTTTTGTTCCTGTGCTATGAAATCTTACGGCAGACTACAGGGTTCTCGTGTTTGCTTAAATAAAACTCATAAAAACTGAAAAGAAGCTTTTACACGATTGTGTGTTTCATTTACCTAGTAATTAGTCATTCAGCAGTTAAAGTTACAGACTTTATACGTTTTACTGCTGGACACAGGCATCCCCTAATTTCTGATGGGGGTTTTTAAATGTCCACCACGCTGCCAGAATGCGTGTTGGCGAACCTCACATGGCTGCGTATTTTTTTTTCTTATTTCTCAGACACGCAGGTTTCCTCACGATGTTTTCCTTCATCGCCGAGCACGTGGTAAATCAGCACTTAAAATTACGATTAACAATTTCATTCAATAAATGGTATTATTAATTCTAAGATCTGACAAATACATGATAAATTATAAAAATCTCTTTATTTAAACTGTAAGGATAATAAGAGTCTTGTAATATTTGCAGTTTTTATCACTTTATTTATAGATAAAAAAATACATACTAATAACTTTTTATAGATTAGAAATTAAACTTAGAAACATTTAACATTCTATGATTTTCGATTGATGTCACTATTATCTATTTAAGTAGTAATTAGTTAGTTTACCTATAAAATCCATTTAGTCCTACTAAAATGAAATAAGGAAAGAAATAAAAATCCAACCATAGAATTTTTAAACATTATGTATTAAATTATTTAAATATATAAATATAAGCTATTTATATTATTTAATTTGTTAGTGACTGGAGGTAAAATGTTGGGTAAAACTTTTTGTATTTTACATTAGATGGCACTGTTTTGAAAAAGTGCAATGTCGATTATCGGCATAGTTATGTTTATTACGCTACGGTTAAAACTGATTTTAGGCTTTATTTGTTAATATTTGAATATTTGATTTCTTTAAAAAATACATCACTTAATCATATAATATAGAAATTGACGTCTAAAGAAAGGAAAATACTTAACCCTCCTTTTTTGAAGTTCCGTAATTGGACAAAAAGTAGTATATTAGTTCACCCGGGGCCCTATCTACATACACACGAAATTTCATGGAAATCTGTTTAGTAGTTTTTGCGTGAATCGGGAATACACAGACAGACAGACAGACAAAAATTCTAAAAACCACTAATTTGGCTTCAGTGCCCTTTATTTAGTCCCGCGGACTTGTTTTTTCTAGAACATTAGAACTACAGACACGATTTTTCTACAGATTTATTATATGTATAGATATTATTTAATTTTATAGTAACCTGGGCGGCAGAGCTTGAATGAGAAGTATTAAAAAGAAATGTCAGGAAAGACACTTATCGAGATGTACTTTCAAAGTAGAACATTATCTTAATACAAAATGTCACTCAAATCGGTAGAGGCCTTGTCGAGAAACCAATAACATTTAAATATGTGACAAACACGTGCTGATGTAGAAGAAGGAATACTTTTATGAGGTGTGCGTAGGTCACTACATAAGCTTTTGAGATATGCGAAAAGTATTCTAGATACTATTAATATTTATTTTACATCTTTTCAAAATATTCTCTATCATGCTCTATACAAAGTTCCATTCGCCTAAACCAACTCTGAAAACACTTTTGCCAGTCTTGGATCTGACAGATCGGAAATCGCTTCTTCGTAGGCAGTTACGGCTTCTTCGGCGCTTGAAAAAAACTTGCCTTTTATTTTTTCTTTGACTCTTGGGAACAAAAATAAATCACAAGGAGCTAATTTAGGGCTGTAGGGTGGGCGAATTAGAGTTTCAACACCAGATTCCTCAATAAATGCTTTTGTTCTAAGGGAGGTATGTGAAGAGGCGTTATCGTGATGCAGCATGATTCCCCGAAGCCCGTTCCTTGGTCTTCTTTCCCGCACAGCTTGAAAAGCTTTGGGTAATGCAACTTTAGTATACCATTCAGAGTTGACTGACCTACAATTTTCTAGCATTGACGTCGACAAATGTCCGCTCCGCAAAAATAAACTAGCCACCATTTTTTTGCCGACGTTGCGAGGTATTTGCAGTTTTGTCGATAACTGTGCTTCTGAGTTGACCCATACCGATGATTGCCTTTTATTTTCCGGATCATAATGATAGATCCACGTCTCGTCACCAGTAATGATTTCTGAAACACGCCTAGATGCACCGTTTTCAAAACGTAGATGCATTTCATGGCACCAATCCACACGAGTCTGTTTTTCGCTTTCGGAGAGCAAACGAGGAATCAATCGACAACAAAGCTTCCTCACTCCAAGATGTTGATGTATGAATGCTCCCCGAACAAATGCCTAAATTCTTTTCGATGTCCGTATATGTGATTCGTGGGTCTTCTCGCACCAACATTTCAGTAGTCCCTACATTTTCTGCCGTTACTGTTGTTTGCGGGGCCCCGGTTCTTTGGTCATATTTAAGATTATTTTTACCCCTTTTGAATTCAGCAAACCACCTAAAAATTGTTGCACGTGATGGAGCTGAGTCCCCTAATGCTGATTGTAACCGTTGTAAACTTAATTATTCGGTTAAACCAAATTAAAAATAATAATATATCATAGAGCGCAAATGTTCACGGTTAAGATCCATCGTTTTAAATGAAAAGCGCGGGAAGTGTTGCGGGAAAATTAATAGAACTTTGTTTTTTTTTATATTGAGCAATTGGCTTATGGAGTTCTGTTTTTAAATAAATTTGCTTTTTAGAAACATATAACACGGGTGCGTTCCATTTTTAAATTTCGTGCATCTCAAAACTTATTGATTGACCTACGTAATAATAGAAGAGATAAATAATTTGTTCTTTTTTCACAAGAATATAAATATTATAAGAGTATAACTAGCAATCCATCCCAGATTTGCCTAGATATGGTCTATTAATGTGGTGTTATTAAGATTTAAGATAATCATCAAAGATCATTCATCAGTTTTTAGATTTGTCTAAAAAAAAAAACTCTAAAAGTTTTGGTATACAATATAGCCTTGATCACTTCTGAGTTTTATTACAATCGGTTTAGCCATTACGAAGATCAGCCCGGGAAGACGGACGGACAGACAATCTTTTTTAAAATGGTTGTTTATGTCTTAATCGCATTCAAATAACCCCTTGAGCTTAATAGATACCAGTTATTTCAATATTATAGACAGACAATGTATTTATAAGTATAGCTAAATATATAAATAATTTCATATGTACTTGAACCCTATTGCAGCTTTGCCATTTAATAAAAATAACATTATTTATTTGTATATTAGTGGGATACTGTTGGATAAAAACATTTCTCTAGTTGGAAGAACAATAAATTGAATAAATAAGATGAACAGTTAAGTTAAATTTCCTTCGTTACAGTAAATTCTCTAAGATAAGAAATAGTCATAAGAATCTATCATTTCATAATTTGACTTATTTATTTGGAACCCCTGTTTCTATAGAAAGATATATAGGTAGGTGCTGAAATTACTTCTTGCATTCTAAAATAATATTTTCATTTATGTGCATTAATAGTGCTTTAAAAAAATGATTGCCTAAAGGACTTCTCACGAAAGAGATAAAAAAGCCATTAGCAGAAGGCGTAGGGTTAAAAACAGCTAATAAACTTTGTATTAAACATGGAGAGTAAATTTAAGAACTTCGATATATTTCTTCTTACTTTCTTGACTTTCGAATTACTTCACCAATATCACTTTTATGGTAATATGTTTAATTGACAATAGTATAAGTGAACGCTATTTTGATAAATGTTAATGTATCCGGTGGTTACTTGAATTTAATAAATTGCGTAATAGCGGAACTCGTCGTCGAAGAACTCGTTGTAAATATCAAAGTACGCATGCGATCCGCGTTTGATCCCCTGGCATCAATGGAAATAAATTCATTGATGCCATCAATAAAATGGCATCAATGAAATTATTTTACACAAAGGTTAAGGAAAACATCGTGAGAAAACAGCGTGTCAGAGAATATACAAAGATATTTTGAAGAAAAATATTATGAAGTCCGCCTACATGTATTGGGGCAGCGTGGATCCTTTACCCTACACCCCTCTCACATATGACAGGACGGCTGTGCCCAGTTGTGGCCGTAAACATTATTTTACTTTTTTTTCCATTACTTGAAACTGGATACTTGTTGTGTAGAAACCATCGGAGACCTACGATTTCACAGAATATTGGAGTAAAGTTATGCAATTTAATACTATTGTAAACTTTACCTAGAACCGTTGAAGTCCTGAGTATAAATTCGTATTAAATTTCATAGTACGAGAACATTTTAAGTTCGATCCCCATTAGCAACCACTGATTTAAGTGCTTTATTACTTCTTGCCAGGCTATGAAGAAAATATGCATTGTTAAGATGCTTAAAATTGGATTGCGCGGCTAATACTTTTCTGCCCTAAAATTTCAATAAGTTTTAGGGCTGGGCTGGCTATGAGAGGAATTCTGAGTCCGGCAATAGGACGTATGTAGGCTGATACTAGAATTACGTCACTTATTATTTTTTACATTATATAGACGGTGAGACTCCTCTTTTACGTTGAAGTCCGTCTATCAGCTGGCTCAGCGTTTTTGAATTAACAACTATGATATGGTCTTAAGAATACGTATGGAAATCCAGTATTAATAAAGTTTGAGTTTGAAATTTGCAGGTTGCAGTTGTTTATGGGAATCGCTTCAACTGTACCGTCAGATTAAGAGTTCTTTGTGAAATTGCATAACTTGCTATGACATACTTCGTATTAATTTCTTTAGGGTTAAAACTTTACCAGGATTACTCATCAGAGATATGTAGATCCTAGTGTATTCTAATGTGGGTTTTACTAATTTACTTGTCGGAAGGTTTGAGTTCTAAATTTTCACCTTAAAATATAATACAAATTCGACACTTTTATACGAATGAATTTTGAAATCATAACCACTATGAGAAAAATTTCGTACATCCAGTTACAAAAGTAAGAAATATACATGATTTTGATGAGAAAAATACATGATTTTTATTAAATTCAATAGAGATAAATTTGGTCCGACAATTGCTGTTGACGTTTGCCGAGATCGTTTCAACTTCAATTTTCACTTACAATATCAACTTATGAAACTTTTAATAATAATTATTAGTCAAAATACAACGACTTTATGTTATTTTATGCTGTCAGTTCGCAGTGTGACGTCATAATCTCTCTGCTTCGTTTTATTCCGCTTGAATATTTTAGAGCGTAATTACAGTGTCTTTTCAGGCATTCGCGACTGGAGGCGGCCTTAATTTGAAAACCGCCGGATCTCATACAACACTGCATAAGTTATACAATTTGCAACTTTAACTTAAAAATTCGATAATGAATATAAGGTTTCAAGTATTTCACTTAAAAGTAAAATTTTACCACAGCTTATAATAAATAACCTGAGGAGTTATTATAGCTGAATATAATTAATCTCCTTGGGGAATATTCACTTTTTACCTTTACTTTATTTTGTACCGTTGGATGTTATTAAATGACTATATTTTATAAAAAAAAATACCACAGCGCCCACGCTTGGCATACGGTTGGTAACCGTAATTTGTTTATTGTTTTGAGTTGTCATCAAGAAGATGCTGCTGTTAATAGCCTGTTTCGTTTCTCTCTGTCGTCTCTACCAACAGGATGATATAGAGTAGTGAGTTCTGTTACGCCGCTACCATGTAGCAAAGCTAATTTGCAAATACGTAATTTAAATAATGAATTTTCGTTCGAAGTTATGCATTTCTTGACAGCGTTGCTAATATTCACCAGGGTTGGAGAAACCGGTGCAGATACTCTCACATTAGTTTAACTGATTAAATCTCAGAATATAATAATTTTATTGTATGTATTTTAATATATATAGCTTATACATGTATGCAAGTCGTCGCAACTCAGAAGATAAGATCTTTCATTAAATTTAATTAAACGTGGTAGAGCCATGCTGCAGCTATATTTCTGGTATAGTTGTAACACGAATGGGTCGGCTCGACCGGGGAAGGACCACACTCTCACAGAATACCAGTGTAAAATAGCAGCTTAATGCTGCTGTGTTTCGTATGTTGAGTGTAGAGAACCGCAGACCCTTTTTACTGGAAACGAGGCATTCCATCTTAGTCCTCACGGGTGACAACACATCTGCATTTTGATTCGTGATCGAGGATAAATGTAGATGTCTATGGGCCATAGCAACCACTTACCATCAGGTGGACTGTGTGCTCGTTTGTCACCCGTATCCTATATAAAAAAAATTAAAATTCAGCATTATTAGGTGAACAATGAGGAAGCACAAGGTCGCCCAGCGAACCATGGAGAAGACTTTGCTCGGAGTTTATTTGTGTAATATAATCTATAATGCAGATATCCACCATTGAACCAGGGTAACTGACATATTCCAACTGATCAGTACCCTAAAGTGGCAATGTGCCGGCTATAGAAGAACCTACAACTCATGTGGAAGAAAGATTCTCGTGAGGTGAGGAAGTACCGTTACCAGGGCGACCTGGTAAGACATACAGGAAGTAGATAAATTAATATGATTCATGATCCTGCTATGTGACAATCGTTGAGCCACTCCAACTTCACAAAGAAACCTGCCTGTCTGAGGAAATGAAACTGAGAAAGAAAAACACTCGGTTTACTTATGAATCCTGCTATTACGAATGACGACAGCCAGCAAACTCTTCTCTGCTCCAAAAGCTCCCCTAGTAATACTCTATCATGAACATTTGTACAAGACGTTATTTTATTTTTGTTTTGATTTAAACACACACGTAAAATATAAATGTGAAATTGCTATGAAGAAGTTAAATACATTTTATTTTAACATAATGTTTTGTACCAGAACTTATTAAAGAATACTATCCGCTTGTTTCAAGATGGAATAAGTGCTTACATAATAAACTGGTATTGAGCAAATATTAAAACCTACAGCTTGTGAATAATTAAAAGTGACTGAGACTGACAATAGACTATTACTTTAGTTGGTCGAAAACTACATATTGTCATTAGGTATTTAACGAAATATAATTTACCATACACTAGTCAATACGGTCCTGAGACCAACAAAATTCTTACGCTACAGCTTAGGTTTATGTAATTGTTAGTGGACAAAGAAACAAAGAAAAATTAACATTGAAGAAAAACTATTATATTTCATTTGCAAGTAAAGAAAGGCAAAGCTCTTGTCATTTCAGGGTTACATCGTTTAGGGTCGGGGCAACATCATAAGCGGCTAAAGTTAGTAAATGGTGCAAGTATGAGCCTCTGAATGATGATTTTATATTTGTTGTAGGGACTATCAGTCTGTGAGGTCCACGCACGATAAAGTTTATTTGGAAACTGTATCCGCGACTAGACGTCGCCGCTGGGACAAGATGGCTGTTTGTTTTCTCGCCCAAAGTAGATAGATAAAGGGGAAGATATTTAGCCATTTGGCGAGTCAACACAGGCAGCGTTTTTGGCACTGCACCGCGGGGAGTGTGGATATTTGATAGTTTTAGTTTTTTTATTGTTATAAATATTGTAAAAGTTGTTCTTTGAGATTTATAAAAAATGTAAGTAATTTGATTAAGAAAAATTTATTTTTTTATTATAAAAAATATAATCAGCAGGAGTTTCATTAACTGAAGTTGCAAACTATGTCCCTGTAACCAGACTATATCACCCAGATTTAGACTTTATTACCATTATCATTATAATATTAATATATTGTTGATTATATGAACATTTAATCTTGTTATTAAACTGATCTAATTGCAATATTTGCCACATTGTAATTAATCAATCGGTAACGAAATTAATTGAAATTATCTTGAGATAACACAAAACAATTCCATTGAAGAATACTCGTATAAATGGTAAAGTAAAAAAATGACACTCAATAATAATTACTTGTAATCAATATTGAATGAAAATTATTCTATTCTATTCTATTATATAATATTATATGCACACGTTGTGTGTGACGGACCTTGAGTAGATGCGACAACCTGTAAAAGGAGGGTGGTAGGAACTGAATGCGTAAAATCGAAGACCGGGCTAAGTGGCGCGACTGACGCAGGCTGATGATTTGCTCTTGCTGCTTTTACTCTGTGTTATTTTATGGCTCGGAAACTTGGACGCTCAAGTATATTTTATGTAGATTATATTTATTTACATAGGAAACATGGTTGTACATTTGTTTGATAAGCCTCTTAATATTTTTTTTGTCTTTGCACATGTAACTCAAAGAAATGCGACAAGTCTTGAGATACTGTCAGTGACGTATAACATTAACGCAAAGAAACCCAAATCGTATAGTAATCAATAGTTTAAAAGAATTCTAAAGTATTGATTAGTACGCGAAAGCTTCCTTACATGACTGCTGCAAGTAGCCATTGACGATAAAGTAATCTATAAGTTCATTTGTCATTGTAACTTTATTTAAAAAAAAAAACGAATTAAAGAGATTAGAGCTTTTGTAATAGACACAAATCCGAGACTTAATATGATAATTAATAAGAAGGGAAAACTCGACTGGATGATCGTCCTTAAACATATCTTTGATATAAATAATATGAGGAAATAATACATTTATCCGTTATAAATCAATGAATAGAAATATTTCGGAGACGTGAAATTCGCCATGGTCTGTATCCAGCCGTGGGCCATGCACTTTCTCTAAATGCGTTGGTTAGTATTTAGAATGTTATCTTACATTGGTTCAGACACTACCACATTTTGCTTCTGTATTTTCTCACTACATTTTTGTTACATTGAGAACTGAAAGGCTTCGTCATAATATAATAATTATTAGGTTGTTCGGAAAGTAGTTTCGTTTTTCTTCAACAGAGTACTCTTTTTTTCCACAGCTAAATTCACTTTGGTTGGTTATGCACCATTATATATTTTGATAGCTCATATGTCAAGCCATGCTAAAGAAAATGTTCGAATGATTTGCATTTTGCAGTAGTTTTTTAATGCTACCTTTCAAATATGATAAGTGAAAAGCAGCATTTTCGGTATAGTTTACTTTTTTACTATTAAAAATGTTAAAATTCTGTTCAAGAAAAAAAAATATCTGATGTGAACGAAGATAATATATTGACTGAACGCCAGTGCAAAAACTGGTTTGCAAAAATTCGTTCCGGCTACTTTGATGTTGTCTTCAACAGTCAATTTGTACTTAATATTGAGTTTAAACTCTAACAAAATTAATTTTAATGTTATAATTCTTAATTAAAAATGGAATTAATGGTGTAATAAATTTTATAACGGTTAAATGTATTATTTCCTCATATTATTTATTTCAAAGATATTTTTAAGGACGATCATCCAGTCGAGCTTTTCCTTCTTATTTATTTCTTACATAATT
Organism: Parnassius mnemosyne; assembly: GCA_963668995.1. Taxonomy (NCBI): domain Eukaryota; kingdom Metazoa; phylum Arthropoda; class Insecta; order Lepidoptera; family Papilionidae; genus Parnassius; species Parnassius mnemosyne. The sequence goes on along the minus strand of CAVLGL010000088.1, from coordinate 14,586,774 downwards.
ATCATATTAAGTCGCGGATTTGTGTCTATTACAAAAGTTAAGCTTATTAGTCTTCTTCTTAATTAGTTTTTTAATAAAGTTAAAGTGACAAATGAACTTACAGATTACTTTATCGTCAATGGCTACTTGCAGCAGTCATGGAAGGAAGCTTTCGCGTACTAATCAATACTTTAGAATTCCTTTAAACTATTGATTGCTATACGATTTGGGTTTCTTTGCGTTAATGTTATACGTCACTGACAGTATCTCAGACTTGTCGCATTTCTTTGAGTTACATGTACAAAGAGGAAGAAAAATATTAAGAGGCTTATCAAGCAGAGTTCTGTAGGAAAAGTTGAAACTGGTGAAGACACAATAAAGACATTAATTGATGCAAAACTAGCGAATAACAACTCTTGAGATTGCTGGAAGATTAAATTTATCGTATTCGACCGTTCATCGTCATTTGAAACTCCTAGGTTTAATCTCAAAGCTCGACATATGGGTTCCTCGTGTTCTTACGGAAAGAAATTTTATGAGCGGTCGCGTTGACGACTGTGATTTGCTTCTGAAACATCAAGAAAATGATAAATTTTTGAAGCACATCATCACTGGAGACGAGAAACTGGTTGTCTACAACAATGTTAACCGCAAGAGATCATGGAGTAAAAAAGATGAACTGGCTCAATAACTTCGAAAGCCGATATTTATCAAACAAAGATAATGCTATCTGTTTGGTGAGATTTCAAAGGAATTGAGCTTCTACCCGACAAAAAATCATCAATTCTGAAGTGTACTATCATTATCTGGACAAATTGAATGATTCACTTAAATAGAAAAGGCCGGAATTGATCAATACAAAAGGTGTAGTGTTCCACCAAGATAATGCGAAATCTCATATAAGTTTGTTAACCCGCCAAAAGTTACAGCTTGAAAGGGATATACTGCCACACGTATTATATTCTCCAGATCTATTTTTTTAAACAATAAAATATTTACTGCAAATGAGGACGTCAAAAAACGCCTGGATCAGTTTTTTTGCCAATAAAGAACAAAAATTTTATGACAGTGGAATCATGCTACTACCAGAAAGATGGCAAAGGTATTGGACCAAAGTATATATGTGTATATATATTTATTATAAGAAATTTTTGAACAACCGGTTACTTTTTAGAGAGCGGTCAAATAAGGGAGCACAGACTTGCAGTCAATTTTCGAAATCTGTACTTCATATTTGTTACTGATCCTCCACGGTGATGGCGATGAAACTACTTGCTTGATTGTTTTTTTTTTTTTTTCGATATATAATAGGTCAATACAACCGACACCATAGTCAAAATTATAAAAATTTATTCCTTAATTACTATAACTTAAAAATGCAAGAGACTAGTCTTCTCGAGTGAAGTACTAAATCCCTATTTAGCGCGTTCCGGGCAAAAGGCAAGTTTTTATTTTAATGGTAATCTTTCCACACTGATAATGAATCTTACTTAATAGAACCATTCGACTAAGAATAAAAAATAACCATTAAGCAATTGAAATTTCATCCACACATCATGTTATTAAAAAATTAATCATCAACAAACCCAAAAATATTATTACATTGAGGCTATTACATAATATGGAGCAGTGTAAACTTAGTTAACTTTAATAAGTAATCTCTTTTAAGTTACCCCCATAAATAATACCCACAATCTTAAATAATTTTTCCCTCGAGATCTGCGGTCCGATTTTAGTAATGATACGGACGAGAATCGACATGTGTGAGTTTGAACCATATAGTCGACTTGAATTCGTAGCTCATCTACGCGCAGCTACGAGATGCGATGCTACGATTTTCCGTAGCAGTGTTATTTCGTATGACGCCGCGATTGCACGCCCGTCGTCCTCTTGCTCTCTCTTGTCCTGTATATCTCCCTCTTTAACTTCAAATTTATTTCTTCTTTCCGTAATTAAAAGCAATAATTAGAATTATAACAGAAACGTGTGATGTTTAAATGTTGAAGTGTTTTATAAACGTTAAAAGTGTTTGTTGTTCATACTGTTTATTTATTTTTCATTTTTATTTGAATTTGGAACGCAGTCGATGTTACGGCTGTTTATTGTTATGTAACAGGTTTGTTTGTATATATATTTAAAAAAAGTTTTGATTTATATCTTTTACACCCGAAAGTGCTAAAACTGATTTACAATTGAGAATTTATTATTTTAGATTAATTATAAAAATTATATCACATAAAAATATAAAAGTGTAACTTGTAGTCGTTAGTATTATAACTGGAATACAAATATTAACCAACTCTAATTATCTGATTCCTATATCCGGTTCTCGTAATATAGTTATACCACATAAATACTACAGTAAGACTCTTTTGTTATAAAGTCATTGAAATTTGTCAATTAACTTATATATACATAAAATAGAGTCGATTTGAAGTTGGTTAAAAATTAAGTAACTAAATATTGTAATAAGTAATTATTATTATGGCCTTTTTATTACTAAACAAAACATTTTTATTATCAGTCTTTATATTTATTTATTTTATATATCATAATTATTGATGTATAAATTGTGCATCGACCAATGGTGTATAAAGATCATTTTTGCAATTAGAAATAAAAATATTTGGGTTATTTCTTACTAGTATTGAAATGGTCCGATACTTAATATTTGTTGCCGCTCATTGTACTATACTATTTACATTTTAAACAACCTACACATTTATACTTAAAAAGTTTACAAATACACTTTTAAGATCATAGTATTATTAATAAAATTTATTATAAAAAAATTTAGCTTTATGTATTTTATTTTTTTAAATATAATAAAATCTTCAATAATAATATTGAAATAAAAAATTATATTTTCGTGATCAGTAATCGTGATAAGTAACTTGTTATATAACTTGAACAAGTGAGTAACATAGGAGCCCTGTGAATGAGAACCTTATTAATACCTATCTAAAAATATATCATATCCATAAATATGTTTGATATAAAATTAAAGCGACAAACAAACTTACAGTTCACCTGATAGTAAGAGGCTGATGCAGTTCATGGATCTGCAATTAATTTTGAATAAGGAAAGTTACAGATACCATGTCACTTTCGAGGACTAAAAATGAATGTCTCGCAGCCTGTAATCGTACGGGTTCTCTATACCGTTTAGACCTTTTTTTTTATCTAGAAGTAGAATTTGGTAAAGAGGTGGTGCCCGGACGGAAAATAAGGGAATACTAACGCCCAAAAATAATAGCAGTAGTTATTACATAAAATTGGTTACAAAATCATGTGCAAATTTAAAATTAAAAAAACTATACACATTTTTTTATTTTTTTTTTTTGCTATGTATTTAAGAAAAATCTTTGAACAAATATATGAGATCTTCCAGATGGGCAGATCTTTGCCTGTGTGTACTACATATCTTTAGTGTACTACATATCTAGTGTGCCACATATCTTTATCAGTCTCTTCAATGCACCGATTGATGGGCTTAGCAAGACCATGTCGTCTGCATAGCTTATATTATTGATGCATACACCGTCAATATGACATCCGACTTTGGTGCTACTAAGCTTTTTGATCAATTGATTCATATATAGGTTGAAGAGACGAGGAGAGGTCAACCCACCCTGTCTAACCCCACACTCTGAAAAGTACTCTTTGGAAAGTGTTTTAGCCCATCTCACTCTATTTTTCTGATTATTGTACCAATATTTCAATGGAGATATAATCTCTTGGGGTAAACTAGTGTCATGTTGTAGCTTTTTCCACAGTTCATTATACGATATCATATCAAATGCTTTTGATAGGTCCAAATAACAGTCATATACCTATGTTTTTCTTGCTGTATAATATTGTACAGTCTGTTTGAGGCACACTATAGCACTTTCTGTTGAAAGTTTAGGCCTAAAGCCAAATTGTGCATCATTAAGCTTCAAGTGCTTAGAGATGACAATGTATCTTGAGTCTTCTTTGTTTGACGTTAGCTCAGTGTCCATGGACGGTAGTAGCTACTCGTCATCAGGTAAACTGTAAGTTCGTTTATCAGTTCAGTTTTATAAAAAATAGTAGAGACATGATGCAGCGTTATTACTCAGCGTATTATGTCAGCACAATTGGGAACGGACCGCGCTTGTTCAGAATACCAGCGTGATATAGCTGCTTATTACTGCTGTGATTTTTATAATGAATGATGCAAACCGGAGATTCTGTTTACTGGTAGTGATTTCAAGGGTGATAAATTAGTGGTGTAATACTTCTGACAGATGGTAAAATTGTATGAATTCCTGTTAATTAGTGAGTGAGAAGAATTAATATGTTTTTTCTTATTAATGTGATCGGTTGTTGTAATAAAAGTAAACATAAATAAAGAAATACATGGCTGTAGAAAAAAAAACGAATTGTAAAATGACAAAGAATAGTGAGAAATTAAACTAATTTAGTAAGTAAAATTATATCTAACTCATAGTTAACTCACAACAGCATAGTTTATATCTGTATACATATATTTATCAGTTTCGTCAGTTTAAAATCTTTACTGTATTTTTATTAATTATATTAATCTCCACTGTACAAGTCCACTGCTTAATTATCCTGTATAAGGGAGCATAATATGCTGCCACAACTCGTCACATCATGTGCAGTGCATGGAGCGTAGGTCCGGTCATGGCGCTCGACGATGTTGGCCGAAAAGGGAACGGTCTTGTTGGCGTTGAGGCATGTTTATTCATAAAAAGAATATTCTTTGCATGTGCCGCAACGTTCACGGATGTGGTGTGGGACGTTGTAGTGGGTAGAGACCTTTACATATATATTCACATTTAGTAAATTTTCAAATTTTTTTTAAATACGTTCCACATAAAACTGTTATAATATTTAAAAACGAGTATGTTATTTTTTTAATGATTTAAAAAATTTACTTAAATGAAATATTACAAATACTTATAAAAGAAATACAAAACACAAAGTTTTTGATTTGTCAGTGATTCTTTTCTCAAGGGTCAGGGTTCTTTTATAAAATAAAAAGTACACAATTACATAATAATAATTTGACGATTATTTAGCCTTAGTATATTGACTGAGCGTATTTTTGCGGAGTTGCCGTTTCAAATTCCGTACGAAGCAATTTTTATGGCCTTCAAATAATTGTTCCTGGTGGGTATATTTGTTCATATATAATATTATTCTAGTTTACGTGTCCACGATACAATATGAAATTCGAAGTACATAACATTCACGTATAACTATCTAATAATAAGAGGTATAAAATTTGACGCACTGATTGATACGAAATACTTTCAAATCATTTAAAATAAATTTAAAATAAGTTATTTCTGAGCATTTTTGCATAAGAGTTCACCCGAGTAGGTGAAACCCTCTTATTAAGCCGTAATACATCCAATTTTTTTTATTATATAGAAATAAAGGGGAAAAGCGAGCACACAGTCCACCTGATGGTAAGTGGATGTTTTGGCCCATAGATACACTTGTCCTTGATTAAGAATCAAAATGAAGATGCGTTGTCACCCCTGAGACTAAAATGAATTCCTCGTTTCCAGTGAAAAGGGTCTCAATTCTCTCAATACTCACCATACGAAATACAGCAGCATTTAAGCTGCTATTTTACACTGGTATTCTGTGAGAGCGTGGTCTTACCTCGGTCGTGCCCACCCAATTGTGCTGCAACCATAATATAGCTGCCGCTTGGCTCTACCAATTTTTATTTGCGATTTAAAGAGCATGATGAATAAGTAAAACTTCAGGCTACGAGCGATTCTATTATAGTTACCATAGGTGAAAATCGATGCATTTTTTTGTTGGTTGACAGACGTCCGCGGCTCGCAATATCCACTTACGATCAAATAGGCTGTCAACCCTTTTGTCATTCTTATCTTGGTAATATGACTTTAGAGTAACTATTAATTTCATGGGGTTTTTATAAACCCAATTGAATCCTACATTAGGGATATTACTGACTGTTTCAAATATTGTCAGTATCATTTAGATGCTTGGGACCTTGAAGTTTACATATCATTAAACCGGTTGATACAAATGAGGCAGTAATCAAACCGGGATTTACGCCAGGTCGCTAAATGAGGCTAATGTACTCTCTCTTAAATTAAAATAAAGCAAAGTTCATGATTTTGGAATCAAATGAATAAAAAAAGGATATACACAACCCATGAATGCTCATAAGTTTATTATTGTGGTTGGTAGCAACCACATTAATCAGGCCTCCGAAGTTCGCAACTAGGGTGTAATTATGACTGTAGACTGTTATTTGAAAATACTGTAAAAATTATTTTAAAAAATTAAAAGTATTGTGTAATATTAGGCTTGAGGGAAGAATTAAAGGTTTGATTTTGTGAATCTTTGATACATTCGAAGCTACATTATACTGATACTGTCGTGGGAGTACGTCTGTTTGCACGATCAAAATTTGTTATTCAAGGAGAGCATTTTGCTTGCTCTTGGTTCTGGTTAACGAATTCCTCGTAGAGCTCACGTGACTACGTTTTTAAATTATCCCAAACTTATAAATATAAAATCTTGTAGATGAATTCATTACGATCTTTCTCACGAGAGAATATACATTTGATGGATCTAAGACACAAAACCACACAACCATAGGCGCGTGGTAGCTTTCAGTATGCCACCAAGAAGTTACCACTTCTGTTCAAAAATTGCAAGCCGATTCGTGCTTTTAAGATTAAATCGAAAGAGTATCTTTTAAGTTTACAAATTTAGCAGAATTATTGCTGTATCGGTGTGTTACACCTTTTTTATAGAAGAGGGGGCAAACGAGTATGCGGCTCACCTAATGATAAGTGTCGACCACCGCACATGAACAACTGCAACATCAGCGGAATTTCAGGTGCTTTGCCAGCCTTTTAAAAAGGAGTAAGCTCGTTTCTTTAAGTTCCCTAAGTCGTATCTGTCCGGAAAAATCGCCGGTGATGAACGATTCCACAAAGTCGTCGTGCGAGGATGAAATCTCCTATTAAATTGCACAGGATAGAGGTAAGATATATATTGTTGCGTGTGTGTTAGTGAAATTTGGCGGCTGGAATTTAAATGCGATAAAAAATGCAAAAGAATGCAATATCTCTTCGCAGCGTCAGTGAATCGAGACAATTGGAGAGAACACGGTCGTCGACGATTCGAGCCGCTCTGGCTGGATGCGGTCAAGTGGAAGGAGCTGGCACTGGGGAGCCCCGGCTGAGAGGTGGACAGTCCATGTGAGGCAGAACCTGCACCTCGTAAAGTTGCAAGCAGTGTGCTGGCATGGATTACTGTCCCACTCTGCTGAGCATGCCAAGCTATTTATAGGCCAATTTGGCCTTCCCTTCCAAGTAACTACGAAACTACACATCATTCGATATGCTGACGTCGAGGATTCTAATAATGGCTGAGGCAACAGGCGAAGTGCCCTGAAACCGAGGAGATACGACAAAGGGATTCTATTTAGCGGTAAACGCGCAAACTTCTGTCGTCTGGGAATTGAACTGAGCTATATTTAGTTGTAGTATTGCTATAGTAGTATTTATTTAAATTTTGTAATGAACATTATGTTTTTTATTTAATTAATTATTTAACTATTACTTTTTTATTTAAATATTACAACTAACAGTCATTTGTTTATTTATTGAAATAATTTATTTACTACTACAATTTTTTTTAATTTATTTATGTACACACAGCAATATACAGAAACAGTCTTATAGTGAGTTTGTACAAAGGTTCTACTTATTCCATAATTTGCTGTAATATCTTCCAGTAGACCCACAAAGGAAAGTATATTTAAAAAGGTAAACTTAGTGCGTACAATACTAATACTACTGTGAATAATATACAAAATAAAAACATATGTAATTTTTTTAAATTTATTAATTGTATGTTAATAGTTTTACATAATATGACGAAAAAATTATTTCGTGTGTATATTTCATATTTGTTGAAGTCAAATAAATTATTATTATTTTTAAGATATACGCTAACACAAGCACAAGCTGTGCATTGGACACAAATATAACGAATATATAAGAAATTCTATCTTATTACTAAATTGATTGGAACTTGTACTTTACTTGTATTTTCCAAGTTAAAGCGAAGAATTACGAAATGCCCGAAGCATTTTTACGTGTCGATAGCTTAAGCGGTCGTCAAAGTTAAGTAACGTCCCTGCGGTCAACAGTTTGTTCTAGACTCTTTCAGCATTTATTTCTCTCTCTCTATTTTATAAGGTCCTAACTGGAGTTTTATTCGCTTTTCATGGTTAATGTTTTAGGCATTTTTGAGATAAAACAGCTAAATTTAGACCTAAAGCTTTGTCAGTTGTACTAGGAAAGAGTTTTTAAATTCATTGTTTAACATGAGATATTAATTACTATTGAAAAAAATTATTTGAAATAAAAATGAAAATAATTTCCAGCATGAAAAATGAATAATACTAAAGCTGCCTTTACAAAATGAACTTTAGTTTCAATACCAGATTTTAATATTACTAAGTGCTTTCTTCTTCAGTAATCAATTTTTCGATACTGATAAATAAAAACAGGAATATAACATTTTATGTTTCATTTTTCTGATACATAGAGATTACTAACTTATTCGTAGCAATGTTTAGCTTTTATTTTTGTATGGAACATCTTAAGATCTAGTGATGTATGTGAATACTCCCTACTTGATTATCCATCATTTTATTTGTTTATTTAGGTGAAATTAAAATATATACTTAGGTTTCTCCCAAGAAGCCGTAACAGACCGGAGGATAAGCGCTTGTAATAATTTTACAGAAGGCAAGTAACCCGGGTTCGATCCCCGTCGGCACCAATGAAATTGTTAATTATAATATTAAGTCCAATAATAATTAATAGTAAATCACACACGGAACAAGTATTTATATGGCGTACGAATAATTGTTCCGGGTCTGGATGTTTATCCTTGTGAAATTTATGTATGTAAACTGCCCCCAATATACAGGAAAAATCCTAGTTTCCTATCTCCGTTTATTTTAAAAGAATAAGTGCTTTTTTACCAAATGCTCGACGGTAAAGGAAACCTGTATATCTAAGTAATAAACTGTTATGAAGTCTGCGAACACGCATTGGAGCAGCGACTTTTTGCTCAAAAATCCTCTCAGAAATTAGAAGAGGTCTGTACCCAACTGTGGGACGTTTTAAGTCTGTAACTTAAGCTTAGCGTATACTCCATTAAGAATCATTTTTTTCATCAGGATAACAAGAGCTTAATAATACTTAAACATTTTTACTTAAATTATTTAACACGAAAAGGCCAATAATAGTTATCCACAAAGTAAATAACCAAACATAACACTGTAAATCTAATACAACACAAAATAAATTCGGAAAGCACTAATACTAAGCATTAAAAAATTAATTGAAATATTAATATTACTTTCATGACGTACATACATATACACATATACATATATACACGTACAAATTACATACATAATTACACTTACAAGCACACACATATGAATATATAAATACAAATATATTTTGGTGATATTCTTATTATAGAAAGTAGATAAAAATTAAAAAGAGACATTTTTATAGTAAGTTGATATTTAAATTTAATGTACTAATATTTTCTAAAAAGTACATGGATTTTGAAATTCGCTATATGACTCCATTTCTGCCTAGGAATCCGTCTGGGGGTACCCATTTCTGCCTATTATTATATTTCTTACCTATTTCTGCCGCCAATAGTGCTGTGTCCTGATATAAATTTCGTAATATAATATATTATATTATATTACTGATTAACAAATACAAATAAATGATTTACTAGCGTCTATTAAAATGAAGCGTCATGTAATAAAACATAATATTTCTTTCATGGCAAGATAAGAAAACGTGCGAGGGAGATGAATATTATTCCATCTCGCTTTCTTATAACCGCCAAGGCCGTCTACACTACGTCAGAAGGGGTCGTGACGGAAAAATCTTAGACTTTTTCTCGCCTAGCCCTAATCCGTCAAATTCGGACCGTCCGATAAGGAACTTCGTTCCAACAAGGTGCTCGTAGTATTCTTCGCTTAAAGTTGGCTGCAGTTATACTGTGTTGCTTTTATATACATTTATATAAAATATTTTAAACGTTAATCAAACTGCAAAAAGAGAACAAAGAAAAATATATCAAATTATACTGTTTTACAAAGCAAAATTACAAGCTTTCAATAATTAAGAAGCATGTACTTGTCCAATAAACGTACATATTATGATTTAGTGACATTAGAAAAGAAAATTTAAGCTTCAGTTCATTTTTCTAAATTTAAATAAACGTAGTGTACGAAGTGTGGACCTTATATTTAAAAGAAAAATTATCTGTACGTGACACGATATAAAGTTCATATTTCAATGCCTTTATATTCAGAAAAATTATTGTACGTGACATGATATAAACTTTACACTTCAATGCTTCACTTTGAACCGAGAATGTGACGGCCTTAAGTGACCTGTTAAAATATTGTCAAAATGGTAGTTTATGACTTCTTATAATTTATTTCTAAGTTTCCTTTATTTATGATGGTTACTCACATCAAGGTTGTTCAAAATGATTCATTTTCACAGTTATAACTACGATTGATTTTTTACTATTCCGTGATCTATATGGCGATGGTATGGTTGTAAGGCAAATAAAAGCTAACCAACTCTTCAACTTATTGAAGACATAGTAGTAAATTAAATATGCCCATAACAGCGATCACAATAGATTTTACAGATCGCAGTAATACTGGTTTTTCTGGATCTGCATAGCTGCTTGCACAAATTAAAAAAAGACAATGAAAGAATGTAAGGTGTTTGCGTTGGTAAAACTTTGCATTAGTATTCTGTTGTTATAATAAAACTTTTATCAATTTCGCTAATGAAAATCAAAGGTGGTAACTGATTTTTTGTAGACAAGTCCGTCTTAAAACGGAATGGTTGCTCAATTTCATATGCCATTTAATAATTATAACCCTAGACAAATTTGAAACAAAATAATATGTGATCTTGTAACTAGGTAATTCCAGTTATAGGTAAATACAGTTAATTATAGTTTTTTTTTTTTGTGGAATCTATTTAAAGTAACAAAACTTAAGCAGTTTTAGCACTTTAGTCTTACCTCATTTGTTTAGTAACATTTTTCTTTTTCTTTTTTTCAGGCATAGGAAATAACTGTGTGCTGTTCATATAAAACGTTTCGTGTTACCAATAATTGTTCAAAAATAATACATCGAGAGAACTGTGATAAAAATATTAACAAGAGAGAGAATCCAGTGTCTTCTTTATTTAATGTTATAATCATATTTGTTGATCGTTAAAGTTACAATTTTCGCGCGTTAATCGTTGCCAGAAAGATATATAAAATATTCGATGTTAATTAGCTATTTCGTAAAAGAGTAAGTGTTATCACGTTAATATTATAGCATTATTATATTTAACTCGTAATAATTCAGTTATAAAGTTAGTTAGTCTTAAAATAATTTATAAAATCTTTGTTATAATTTCTGTGTGACACTAGTGACGTCCCAAGAGTCAACAATGACGAAGAACTTTCTTACGGTCACCAACATTGTGAACGAGGGTATCAAGGGCAGCAAGATCACTAAGCTCGGCCTTTCAAAATACCTGTCTCAATCACTGTAAGTATTTATTTTAATAAACATTTAACACATTATAATTCTATTGTTTATTGTTTGTCTAAGGAATTTAGAGTTCGAAATGTTGAAATAAGATCGTAAAAATAACATTTACTAATATTATTACGATTAAATTGAATTTTATAATCACCTTTATTAATTTCCTTTTATTACTCGTACATATAACAGTTTATCTATTCGCAAAATATACACAAATAAGCAATTGAAATGTTCATTATGAATTATGAATCCCGAGAGAGGGAAGTTGCTGTTGTTAAATGACTTATTTTCTTACTTAATTAAATGTTATATTAGAATACTTGACCGTTTAACAAAACATGTCAGTTGACAAAATATTTTACTATTGTATGTGTAATTGTTTGGATATATTTTATTTTATTATATTCGGTAACGAACAAATTAATAATGATACAAACTCCGAATAACAGTGGCAAACACTCTAGTGTAGCTAGAGCGTGTGCGACAAGTATTTGCCAACCAAACATAATTTGGGGCATTTTTGTAAATCCACGTCTTTTCGCGTTATAAATTTAAAATTCTCCAGTGGTAGCCTGTTAGTAGTATGCAGAGTGTAAGGCGTCCCCCCAATAGATGAAGAGACAACCAGAAAAGTCGATGAATGCAGGTGGCACAGAACCGTGTTTGGTAGTCATTGCGGGAGATTTATGTTTAACAATAGAATTGTGAGGGGCTGTAATATCATCAACACATACCTGTATTCTTATCTGTTATAAACAGTACGCCTATGAGGTTTAAGATTTCTGTATTTTACACAAGAATATTAATAGCGATAACAATATCAAAGTCAATGTAGATATTAGTATGTAAATACATAGATAGTGGTAAATGTAGGTAATATATAAACGTGAGTTAATTATTTCTTATCTAAGGAATATGTAAGCACTACATTTTACACTTATCTACCTGTATATGTTGCTTAAGTTTTGCGCCCGATTTAATTTTCATAGCTCGTGAGTAAGCCAAGTTCGTTCACTGTCGGTGCCTCTAAATAAGTACTGAATACTTAATTACTTTTTAGGCGGTGAATGTAGTCATTTAGAAAACCCTTGCAATGGAAGTCCGCCAACAGATATTGGAACAGCATGGTGGAATATATTTCCTGTCTTAAAACCCTCTCACAAATAAGAGATAGCCTGTGCCAATCAGTGGAACGTTAAACACTGTTTGTTACTTTACTTGCCTGGTTTGTGATTGTTTTTTCAACGGCCACAAATACTTTAATTCAAGAAAATGATTTTGTTTAGGCAAAAAAGGTAATTTGTACGCCATCCAATGGCGTTCAAGCTAGCGCCTCATCTGATTTGGTATGTAGGTGAGAAAAATGCCGAGGTAGGGCGGCTGCGTGGCAGTCTATCGCTCGACGCGTGGTCGAGGGGTCGGTGCCCCGCCGGCCACGAGGGCCGTCAGGCCTCTTACGTAGATTCGCGGCCCGTCGTGGATCTAGATAGCTAGATGAAGATATCGTTATAATTAAATCGTCGCGTTAGTGCCTTTTGTGGTTTGGTTGCCTAGTTAGATTAATTTGCGTGTCAACGAGGCGTATTATGACTCTGGCGCGACGTGTTATTCTGGTGCCGAATTTATAATTTGTGATAAGGGAATCCGGGACATTCAATGTCGATTTTTGTGCTACTGTTCTTGCCGTGTCGGATATCACGTGTTCGATTCTGCGATGAGTGTGGAATTAAGCGAATTGAAGTTAGTTAAATGTACAATGAAGCTGAGAGACTGAGTAGTGACAATGAAGAAAGAAGTGGTCCGGCGCTGAAGCAGTCTAGAGCGATGCAGTATTTTGGAGCAGCCTGCAACTCGGCCGCTGCTAGTCGCCTATGCTTGCCAAGGCCCCACACATTCACACATCACTGTACACTACTCGCCATCCACTATTACACACACTCACGGCCTACCCAAGCCTTGGTGCGAAGTTAGCTTCGGATAATGGTAAGTACTATGTGTTTCTAGCTTTCTCCCATATATTTTATTGTGATAGAACATATTTCACGTGGCCATATTGAGGCCCGACCTACGTCTGCCCGTCGAAGAAGTTGCTATGGGCCCCAGCCAGGATTTGATCTTTGTGGGAGCAGCCGTAGGCCGTAACAGATTTTATTTATTTACTTCATACCATACTGAAAAAAATATATCCGCTTATATAATATTTTTTAAGCTCAAGATTTATTAATTTAAGAAAATCTGGAGCATAGTTTGCTGGTATAATATATGAAGCGACTTTCTTAGAGCCAGTATGAAGGGCCCTTGCTTCAAGCCCTCTTGACGTGCGAGCCTTGCTTCTTTTGTGATTCTGTAGGTCGTAAGTAGAAAGTTTAGTATAAACTTTCCCTTATAGGATAACGAGAATAGAATATATATATATATATACGTTCACGTCTAGATATATATATATATATATATCTATATATCTAGACGTGAACAAAGCTAATGGACCTGACGGTATACCAGCTATATTTCTAAAGGTCTGTCCACCCGAGTTGTATCCTGTGCTGACACGCTTGTCTTGCCTCTCATTCAGGACTGGAATTGTGCCCAAATCTTGGAAGCTGGCCAATGTGCAGCCTGCACCTAAAAAAGGTAGCCGTATCGACCCTGCCAACTATCGGCCTATTTCAATTACTTCCATACTCTGCAAGATTATGGAACGTATATTGAACACCCACCTCATGGCATACCTAGAACAAAATAATCTCCTCAGTGATCGCCAGTACGGGTTTCACCGATATCGATCAACTGGGGACCATCTAGCGTATGCCACTCACATATGGTGCGAAGCCTTCGAAAACAGAGGTGAAGCACTTGCTGTTTTCTTCGATGTTTCAAAGGCTTATGACAGGTTTGGCACGCTAGTCTATTGGGCAAGCTTTCAGCGTACGGCTTATCCCTTGGCCTGATTGTCTGGGTGAAGGATTTTCTGAGTGAACGGTCTCTCGTCATCGATGGCTGCCCATCCGATACTATGGCGACTAATGCCGGTGATCCTCAGGGGTCCGTTCTCTCCGCAGCTTTCTTTCTGCTGCATATGAATGATCTGCTCATTCCCGGTATCTATGGGTATGCAGACGACAGCACAGTTGTGGAGAGATACACACCAAGTGCCCGGGCCAGTCGGGATCAAATCCAGTCAGAAAGACAGGCTATGGTTGAGCGTGTTAGTCTCATACTACAGGCAGCCTCGGAATGGGGCGGAGCCAATCTCGTGAGTTAACGACTCCAAAACACAAGCGTGCCTTTTCACCGCTAAAAGGAGCACGCTCACCCTGGCTCCTACTTTCCGGAATGTATCTTTGGAGTACACTGACCGCCTTCTGTTGTTAGGGGTTAAATTTTCTCCGAACCTAAACTATGGGCGGTTCATTGAGTCCAAAGCCAAAGCAGCCGCAAGGAAACTTAGTATCCTTGCAAGAGTGCGGCGTTACTTCACGCCGGGGCAGCTTCTTACCTTATATAAAGGGCAAGTCCGGTCGTGCATGGAGTAATATAGTCTGGTGCTGCAAAATGCCACCTAGCAGCGTTGGACTCAGTAGAGAGACGTGCTAAGAAGCTCATTAGTGACCTTGATTGGGTTGAAACCAATCTTGTCAGCCTCGAACACAGGCGCAGACGGTATTCTATAGGATACATTTCGGTGAGAACGGGCAGGAATTACACGCTTTAATTCCTCCCTCTCGTTTCCACCATCGGACAACCAGGCGGTCGGCGGGTCTTCACCTCTTTGTTGTCAATATTCCAGGCATTAGAACCAAATGGTTTGCTTCGTCTTTTGTAATGCGTACAGCAAAGGAGTAGAATAATTGGCCGGCGTCTATCTTTCCATCCGAATGCAATCTAGGTGTCTTTTTTTTTTAATTTATTTATTAAAAGAAACTTACAGCTTTTATATCACATTTGAATGTAAGATGAATGTTAACAATACATTAGCCAAAACAGTTTCCAACGTTAAGATTTACATTGCGAAAACTTTAAACATAATTAAATGAAGTACATATTTCTGTTTTGCCAAAGAGAAAAATATAATTACTGCATACGTAATACCAATGTTAGTAAAGGTAATTTTATATTCAGATAGAGGACAAGAAGTACAAACACTACCTAAGCGTGATCAACTTGTCTAATAGATGTAACATAACTATTTAATTTGCAGTTAAATATGTCAATATGGTTATAACGCTCATTATGTGTGTTGCAAGCGCGAACCAGAAACCGGTTTTTCGAATACTTAGTTCTGCAAAAAGGAGTAGAGAAAACTGCATTGGAGCGAGCACTCAACCTAGGGCATCTAAATGTAATACGACTTAGAAGGAAGGGGGAATCTATATAGTTATGTAAAAGTTTAAACAGAAACACCTGATCTCTATGTTCACGTCGTAATTCTAATGAATGATGTAGCGCAGAATGATCCTTAAATTTGTAATTAAGTCTTTTCAGAAACTTATTTTGAATCCTTTCTACTTGTTCCACATAAGTAGCGTAAATAGGGTTCCACACCGTAGATGCGTATTCAAGATGACTTCTTACTAAAGAATTATACAGCATAATATAAGTGTTTATGTTTTTGAAGTCCTTGCATTGTCGGAAGACAAAACCTAACATTCTATAAGCCTTGGCAGTAGCCTTGTCAATATGAGACGCAAAGTCTAGTTTACTATCTAGATATACCCCCAGGTCCCTCACCTCGGTCACTCTTTTAATCAAAATTTTATTTAATTTATAATTGTAAACAATCGGTCGTTTTTTTCGGGAATAAGATATAGTATAACATTTATCAATATTTAATTTTAGATTATTAGCCGAACAATATTCATAAAAATTGTTTAAATCTTTTTGAAATAGTAAAGCATGTTCGAAATTCTTAACGAAGGTAAATATTTTAGTATCATCAGCGTATAGTAATGCTTTTGAATGTTGAATGCTACGCATGACACCATTTATAAATATATTAAAAAGAAGAGGACCGAGATGAGAACCCTGAGGCACACCAGAAGTGATCGGAACAAAGCTCGAGGTATAGCCCTTCACAGCTACTGCCTGAGACCTATCACGCAGATATGAGGTTAGCCATCTCAAGAGATCGCCGTGTATACCGACGTTTACAAGTTTAGCAATCATTAGATTGTGGGAAATTTTATCGAACGCTTTTGAAAAATCGGTATACACGGCGTCAACCTGATAGCCTCTTTCCATGGCCTCCAATGTTTCATCCTGAAACTCGCATAAGTTAGTTTCTGTGGATCTACCGGGGATGAAACCGTGCTGACTTGAAACTATTTGCGGTTTAATTACAGGAAATAAAGAGTCGTATATAATTTTTTCAAATAGCTTGTGTATAACAGATAGTTTGGAGATACCACGGTAGTTAGCTATATTGTGTTTGTCTCTGCTCTTAAATATGGGAACAACAATGGATTGTTTCCAAAGCAAGGGCATCACACCTTGCTTCAAAGAAACATTAAAGAGTAATGAAAGAGGAGCTGCTAAATGTTTACTGCATTGTGTGAGGAAGATTGGATGAATACCATCTGGGCCAGTACCTTTATTGATGTCGAGATTCTTCAAATATTTTTCGACTTTAACGTTATCAATGTAAACAGAATTAATTATACAATTATTATTTTCCGTATCACAGTTCATAACATTCTTGCCAGGTGGCTCAAATACAGAATGAAAGAATGAGTTAAATAGATCAACAATTGTCTGACCATCTGATGCATATATATCACCAAAGTATAGAGTATCAGGTATATCACAGCTTTTTTGCTTTGATTTAACGAACGACCAAAAGTATTTTGGGTCAACTTGAATATTTCTCTCAGCGTGATTAATAAATCGTTCATAGCACAAAACTTTATATTTTTTAATATCACGCCGTGTATTTGAAAAGTTGTCATAATCACACTGTCTACCATAAATTTTCCATTTATTATGAAGTTTAAGTTTTCTATTTATGAGTTTAATTAGATGCTTATTAAACCAGACTGGATATTTATTATTATTTCTAACGACTTTAAGTGGGACAAACCTATTTATCACATCACGCACAATTTTATAAAAGTTATCAACAGCAGTATCAATATCGTTTAGATTGAAATGGTCTTCCCAAACAAGATTTGATAGTTCTTGGTTAATTTTATTATAATCCGCGGTATGAAAACGTCGTACTATCCGGTTGGCTGGACACAGACTTGGAGTATAATCAATACTTAAGTCAATACATAGAGAGGGATGGTGGCCATCTTCCGGCGATGACAACGGCATGACTCTTTGTACAATACACTTCAAATCGGAAATCACCAAATCCAACTGTCTGTCGTTCATATTGTTAACGTGATTATATTGTGACCAGTCATTAAAGCATAAAAACGCAAACAGTTGCGATGTCAATATGTTATCATATGGATTATCAAGATACAAATTACTACCTGAAGAATGTGGATTTGGGATCCATCTAGCAACCCTTATGTTAAAATCTCCTACCAATAAAAACTTATCATTAGGATAGTCAATTTTAAGATCAGATAAATATTCATAAAACGATAATTCCGCTGCCGCTTGATAATCATTTTGGGGGAAGTAGCAACAAAATAGTCTCAGCAATGATGTCATCGGTGCCCGATTCAATAAAATATTAACACATGTTACGTCAGCATCATACAAAAAAGGTAATTTGCGTAGTCCCTGCATACTCACAGTTATCCCTCGGCGAACAGCAATCATGGTACCACCACCTTTTTTAATAGTTAAATTATCATAGTCACGATCGTTACGGTACACGTTATACCGAGAGTCAAACAACTCAGCATCATAGATTCCTGGTAACAACCAAGTTTCGCTTATGCATATAATATAATCTGAGTTTAGAATATTACTATAAAATTGTTTAACTTTCGTCCGCAGACCTCTTGCATTTTGATAGAATATGTTAATTGACACTGAAAATGTTAAGTTTAACTAAATAGTTTCTTAAGTATAGAACGTTCAAATAAAGTAGAAACAACCCAAAGTGTAAGTCTATAGCCGGCTCCAATGCAATTTGATAAAATCTTACAATATTAAAATAAAATATTTGAGTTTGCAACAATATTACAGTGGTAGTTTTATAAAAAGCAAGTTGATAACCAGTGAACACAATACTTAATTTAAAAAATAAATCAATTACATTTATAGTCAAAAACAATAAGCAGTAAGAAAAGTATGACACAACCATAGCACTTATACAATTTTGTTTAAAGAGCGTTCAGACGTGATGTGTATAATTGGCGATTGATCACTGCGGCACACCATGATCGAACAGTTACGAACCCAGCAGTAGACGTAGCCTTTCTCCTTCGCCAATCGCTTCGCTTGTTTGAGAAGATGCTTATTTTTTGCCGAAAGATGGTCGTTGAAAAATATCTTATAGCCACTCTGTGCCCCAGTAATACCAATATCGCTAGCGGTACAGTTCTTCAATTTACGTAACAATGATAGAAAATCATCCTTTTTATATCTCGAATGCATTTTCAAAATAATCGGCTTCGGTGTTTTATTGTCCGCATCATTCTTAACCGCCACACGAGTTACGAAATCAACATCACTATCTATATTAATTATAAAATTACATTTTTGCGCTAGGGACTTCACTAAGCTTAAAAGGTTTTCACCCTTTTTCTCAGGAACCCCATTTATTTGTATGTTTGAACGGCGAACCCATTGGTCATTGCGATCATTGCAGTCAGAAATATCCCTCACTTTTGATCGGATATGGTCGAGATCTTGCTTCAATTTATCATTTTCCTCTTTAAGATCGGAAATCTGTTCATTTATCAAAGCAATTAATGATGCAAAACCATTCATTTTAGTCTCCCATGAATTAACAGTAGCTGATAGTCCTGTTAACTTGTCGTTAACGTCGGATTTCAGAGAGTCGATGGCAGATTGCAACGCACTAAACCTACCGTCAAAATGTTACATAATGGCATTTGCATCAATGTTTATCATAGATTGCGATTGCTATGAGCTGCATTCCAGACGAGGTGTGTTGGGGCTGTGTCTTCAAGGCAAGAGTGAATAGGTTTTTATTACGCTAAGACAGTGCGATTTATCATCTAAGGCTGCATCACCACTTAAACCATGTGGGATCGTGGTCAAGCACTGGCTTATAATAAGTAAAGCAAAAATACATATAGTAAGTATGATTATGTAAACATTTTAAAGTAAAATAATATGTTTATCGCTCGAGATCGATACATAAGTTTTAAAGTACCTAGTGCTAAGATCATCAGTGTGTATGCTAAGCAATTGGATTAACTTTCGATTTGTATATTCAATCAAAATTCGTTTTTTGACTTCTTATTTAGAATATGAAATAGTTAGACAGCTGGTTGTGAATAATTATTTTCGTTTTCAACAACTAATGGTTTCATTGATAATTGATATAAACAAGTGGTAAAATCAAAAATTTTGTACAACGTTTCGTTAAATCCGGAACACAGGATGAAGTATTATTACTGCTTGGCGGCTGGATAACTGAAAAACCACTGGTCAGATCTTGATCAAATTTATAATATTACACGAGAAGCACTATCTTTCAAATAAAAAAAGAATTATCAAAATCGGTTTACGCAGAAAAAAATTCTGAGGTAACACACTTAAAAAAAACTTTGTTTGCTAGTTTGTTACACTAATTCTATAAAAAAAATAGAAAACAACAGAAACAAGATATACTATGACCGTAGTGATCTATACCGCTACTACAATAACATCGCTGGTTAATTTTATTTCTAAAATATAATTAAATGCCTGCAATGATGGCTTTCTACGCCATTCAGATCGAAAAACAAAAATGCGAGATCACTGCTATTTGAATCCTAGATAAAGAGGGAAAGAGATAAGAATAGGAAAGAGGTATGTAAGGATCGTGACACTTGGCGATCTGTTCTCTGTGGCTACCCCGTCAGGGATTGTGCGTGAAGATAAGTAAGTAAGTAAGAAAGTAAAATATTCTTACACGTAAGAAGTGACTCAGAGTGACTTTTTTACCTGATGATTGGAACATTTTCAAAATGGTCAAGTTGAAAATCGAACGTAATACTTGTGCTGACTGCATACTGCTAATTTAGTGTCGAATTGACGTAGTTTTCGTGGTCCACTTTTTCCAGCTTAGAACTTAATGTTTTTTTTTTGTTTTAATCAATGCGGAACATTAAAATATGCCATGGCTAATTCCGAAATGCCATTATATGTGCCAGGTGTGTTCGATCGCTTTCGTGTAAAACTAGGTTTAATAAACATCAAGTAATATCAGCGACAGTAGGTTTCTTTCTTCACTCGGCAGCCTTTCTAATTAATAAATTATATTTGTCTCCGAGAGATGACCAGCTGAGCTCTATTTGCTAACTTCGATAACATCGAAAAGACTCACTTTGTAGTACATTGTCTCGTATGCTATTAAGGTTTTTTGAAAGAGCTACCGCGGCTCATAAAATATACGACTAAGTGTTCTACAAAACGACTATCATTAACATGTCAACAAAATGTGCGGATGTACATCCTCGGCTAGTTGCTGCCGCTGGTGACAAGAAGTTCGCTTGTTTGTTTTCCCTGAGTCTTGAGTATACCAATTTAGCAAAGGAATATAGCCATTAGCGAACTCCACGCAGACTACGGCAATAATACATTATTTTTACCTCTTTATGGTTTGAAATATCGGATAATGTAAATACCGTTTTTTATGTTACTGTTGGCTACAAAAATATTTTATCTTGGAAAATATTTGTTTATCTTGTCTTGAACATTGTTTAGATGTTTAACTCACTGTTCTTACATTTTTTAAATCTATATGTCAATAAAAACATTTATTATTATTATTATTATCTTTACGGTGCCTTAAAATTACGCAATAACAAAACTATAACGATTTTGTAAATGAACACGAAATATTTGACATGAAAACATCAGAGATATTCCTCACGTATTTAATTTTACCGTTATAAAAGTTCAGTCGTATGTGTTGTACAATGATGATCTGGCCATCTGCCAAGTATCATACATAAGTTCTTGTTACCTCAAACGTATATAAAAGAAATCGTACAACAAAGAAAGTAATATCACGGATTTATTATTTTCCCTCTAATACAAGGTTTTCCAAATGTCGTTGTCTACTTAGGGAAAGCTATTAATACTATTTCGTTATTAATACTAAGCTGTATAAGGTCTATTTTTATAATATTGAATGTTGTTTTTTCAATTATGTGTAAGTACTTCATCATAAATACACATGTAAAAACAACAGTTTTTGGAAAAGTTGTTTTTACGTATCACGTAAAATACGTAGACCGATTTTTATACGAGTTTTACTACAATGTTAGTTTGGCTCGAACCGTAAAAATAAAATTTTTAAGTACATAAGATTATATTATCACGCTATCTGCAATAGAAAATAGTAGTAGTAAACGTATTTTTGTGGAAAAGCGCGTAGAATCTTCTTCAGAATGACTTAGATGTTCCAGTGTTAATAATCTATTCGTTGTGTTATCATTGAAAGTAGTTGGCGGTTATTAGCTTAATTGTATACCATCAACTTAACTTAGTGACAAACGAAATATTTTTGCACGGTATGAATTTCCGTATACATATATCTATATATGTATGCCCGTTTTATCGCTCCCATAACTCATAAGTTAGTTGTCGGAGTTTACGCAAGCACCCACGAATGACATGAACATATTTTAACTACATGTAAAGTTTCATTACATGCACGGAATTCTTTTAGACTTTCTGACTCCATCACCCTCGCAATGTTTACGTATGTGTCCAACAGTTAGCCGTTTGTAGGTATGTTACTTTGGATATCACAAAAATATCTATAAAGCGTAACAGGTAGTGTAACATTTAGCGTAGCGAACACTATATAGAGCTTTTGCTCTCTACAGATCTAATGAACCGCTCAAATAATTTTTTAGTTTTGCAGTAATCGCTATGCTTGAAAGATAATTACTTCCATCACAACCTATAAAAGTCCACTGCTGAACATAGGCCTCCCCATAGATTGTAGGGGAAATTACAATATGGGATAGTGGATATTCTTACACCGCCACTACACGGCAAGAGATAATTTCTTAATAGTTTCTTTTTTTAAATCATTATAAGGTGGAAATGGGCACCAGTTTTAAATGTTTTTTTTTCATTAAGAAACACTCATTCCTGCACGCCTCGTGGAAGCAAAGATACGCCGCTACCATCTCTTTTTTACTATATCGTGATTTCGGCTGGTGATCCGATATGGCCCAAATAGGCGTCCATACTTTCGATACATAATAAAAATAAAACTTGTGGAATAGTTGTAAACTGAAGTGACAAACGAACTTATTATTATTATTATTATTTAACAGGCCAGCAGTTGCAACAACTGATATAAGCCCGTATCCTATTTTCGAATGTGTGATTATTCTATTTTAGTTGTTTATCTAATCTGTTCTTGGATTGCTTAACATTTTTTGCAGATATCACTTCTGATGGCAGCTTATTCCATGTTTCGACTACTCTTTGGCTAAAAAAGTGCTTGTGTGGGTTAGAACTTACAATACACCTGATGGTAAGTGAGCTGTAGATGTGTTGTCACATCTGAGGACTAAAATGGGATGTCTCACAGCCTGTTATTATGGCTTTCTACGCCATTCAGATCGAAAAAAACAATGCGAGAGCACTGCTATTTGAATCCTAGATAGAAAGGGAAAATGGCTAAACATTGGCTAAATTGTCACTGAGCACGAGCTCACCTAAACCCATCGATTTCCAGCATGTTTCATCAGGTCATCACTGAATCTAAAAATATAATTATATGGTTATACTAGCTGACCCGACAAACGTTGTTTTGTCATATACATTATTTCTAGGAAATATATTTTAGTTTTAAAAATCGCGATTAAAAACAGGGATTGATCGTAAATGGGTGAAAATTTGAAGTTTATGTATTTTTGAATGCTAAATCATAATAAAATAAATTAAAAAAAATTGTCAAAAAATAAAAAAGATATTTAGGGGTGGGTCACCCTTATCATTTAGGGGTTTGAAAAATTGATGTTGTCCGATTATCAGACCTACCCGATATGCACACAAAATTTCATACAAATCGGTTCAGCCGTTTCGGAGGAGCTTGGTAACAAACAACGCAACACGAGAATTTTATATATTAGATGGTTAATATAATTACGAGTATATGGTTTTCGAATTTACCTACTTTCCATCACTTAAGTGTAATTCAGTAAATTGCTACGGGCAAAACTTAGTTTAGAATAATTGTGCCCTTTAAAATTTTGTTAATCACGTAAAAATTTCGAAACTCTCGCGATAAAATTAAATTAAATATAAATAACAATACATTAAAAAAATCGAGATTGAGCCCCGTGTAAGACCAATTAAATTTTATGTGCTAATTTACAAACGTGCTTCACTGTGATATCATTGAGAGTAAACTGATGTCTAAGAAAATAAAATACGTTTCAGAGGTATTTTAAATTTGGCAACACGCGTTTAGGTTAGCGCGACGGACTTTTTATTGTCATTGGAGAAAACTGAAGGGAACGTGCGTCATCTCAAGGAGATAATGAAAGAAATAAAAATACGCCACTCTTATCCAGTGTTAGCAGTCTCCAATATTCCCAAATTGTTTTTTCAACTTTACCTTAACCTACTACCTTTTTTAAAACGAATGGGTTAGCCAGACCAAGTAAGGACCTTGCTTTCACAGAATACCAGAGTAAAATAACAAGCAGCTTAAAGCTATTTAGTTTGGTATAGTGAGAATAGGTAGGAGGAGACTCTTTTTACTGGAAACGAGGCATTCCATTAATCCTCACGTCTGATAACGCGTCTGCATTTTGATTCGTAATTGAGGAAAGATGTAGATGTCTGTAGACGGACTGTGTGCTCGTTTGTCACCCTTAATCTTTTAATAAACCTAGCGATTATTTACAAGCATATTTAAGAATGTACCAATTTCAAAATTTCCTATAAATTTATTCACAAGTTAAATTCAAATATCGTGTTTCATTTAAAAATGGCTCAGCGTGGGGAACATTGTCGCGCGGTGTTTTTTTTACAAGTTCAAATGTTACCTGAAACCAGATAAATCGTTTGATAGACTTTAAAATGCTATTTATGGATAAAGATAAATTACATTGTGGTGAAACTGCTACTCTACCTAGGAATCCATATGGGTGGTTACTGCATGTATTTTACCTGTTTCTGCCACCAAATAGCAGTGCTTGCATTACTGTGTTCCAGTCTGAACGAGTATAGAGTGTCTGTGTATTTACAAGCTGTGAGGCATTCCATCTCGGTCCTCACAGGTGATAATAAGCACCTAGTATTGTGTAGGTAGTCTTTTTATTTAAAGTTGATCGCAAGTGTCAAAGGGATACATTAAACACTTAGTATCAGGTGGAACGGAAGTTCGTTTGAGAGTTAGTTTTTATAAAAAAATTTTTGGAACATGTTCCACTAAGTACCTACCAAACACTAAGTGTCGTGTGGTAGCAGCGTTAGAAACTCTATCGTTCCGTTTAGTCACGTGGGTGACGTAAGAGGTGACTGTCAAATATAGGTATACAAGTAACATAAACGTTAAATCTTGACTGTTTGTAGGCACATTAATAATAAAAATGTGCGCGTGTGGGTTACAAGTTAAAGTAACATATCAACATATTAAATCACTATTTATTTTTTATATTAATAAATAAATAATAATACTTATTTCTGTCATGTATGTATTTGGTTTTAATTTTATTTTTTTCTTTACAAGTTTATTTACTTTTATATTATATTACTTATTCTACGTGGTAGAGTCATGCTGCAGCTATATTAGTAGTATAGATGTTGCACGAATGGGTCGGCTCGACCGGGGAAGGACCACGCTCTCACAGAATACCAGAGTAAAATAGCAGCTTAACACTGCTGTGTGTCATATGCTGAGTGAAGAGAACCGGAGACCCCTTTTACTGGAAAAGAGGCATTCCATCTAGTCCTCACGGGTGACAACGCATCTGCATTTTAATTCGCAAACGAGGATAAATGTATATGTCTATGGGCCACAGCAACCACTTACCTTCAGGTGGACTATGTGCTCGTTTGTCACCCTATCGTATAAAAAAATTTACAATATAACAATGACATATTTATCAATGACATGGTAGTTGTTAGTGGTATTGAACTGTATAAAATAAAATAGAAATAAATTAAAGTATGATATTAAATTACTTAAAATTGTACATAATATATTTATGGCATACTTTAAATTCAGTTGCTGTCATTACAAATGCGAATACTGCTTAAACTGAACTGTGTTGAGTAAATGTTACTTTCGTTCGAAATAAATTTTAGTTATACTCCAGTTTAGCCTAAGTAACTAGTTACGATTTAATTCTAAAGTACTTGAAATGTTGTATCCGTTTAAAATATGTTGTTAAATTACTACATCTATATTTACCACAAGGCTTGCGAGTTTGTGTAAAGACACACACACACACACACCTAAAATGAAAGGGAGACAAACCCAAGTACACGCACGCTCTACTTTAAAATAATGGCGTTTCAACAACTTTATACGCGTTGTCCCAAACTTTGTAAATTAAGCTGTAACGTGTATAATTATGTTGTATTCTAAAACTTTTTTATAATTTCTTACTAACGTGTGTTTTTGAGATGTTATAAATGTTTATGCATAAAAAGTACTCAGTGAGTTAATAAGTTTTAGGTGAAATCCAAATGAAGTTTAATAATTTAAGCCGACATAAAGCTTGATAATTTAAGGCTTGTATACAATTTTCTGACATCGACAGCCGGAGCAATGCAAAAATTTGTGCGTGTTGTTTGTTGTTGTAGAACTTTTCAACGGACATAAAAAAGGAGGATTTGCTGTATTCGACGCGTATGTTTTTTGTAAATATTATGTTCAACGATTTCAAGGAAAGAGCTAAAACTCAAACGGGTAAAAAAAACCACTCAAAAGGGTAAAAAAACGTCGGAAGGTGCCAAGGTAACAAGGCTCATTTGGCTGTGCATGAGGGGGTGTTGGTTCCGACACCCATGTACGGAAGTGAAAGTTGGGTATGGCAGAAGAAACATGAAAGCAGAATAAATGCAGTTGAGATGAGAGCTTTAAGAAGTATGATAGGAGTTAAACTGCGTGACAGAATAATAAATAGTGCGATAAGGAAACGTTGTTCAGACCACAGTCTGAAAGAAGATATAGTGACAAAAATTGAGAACGGTATGCTGACATGGTTTGGCCATGTCCAGAGAATGAATGAAGAACGATTGGCGAAAAAAGTGTATAAGGTGAGTGTGAATGAAAGTGTTGGAAGGGGTAGACCTAGGCGGACGTTTCTAGACCAAATAAGGGACGTCTTGAAAAAAGGCAAGATCAAGAGTACCCTAAACCGTAGAGTATGTATGAAGGGAGTAATGAAAGTGGACGAAGCGAAACAAGTACGTAAGGATCCTAGCAAGTGGAAAGAAGTGGTCTCTGCCTACCCATACAGGAAAGAGGCGTGATTATATGTACTAAAACTAATTACTACTTACCTTTACCGTTACAGCCTATTAAAGTTCACTGCTGAATATTTGCCATAGTTGCCACGCGGGTTGGTCGCCACTGTTTTTTATTTTTAGTCGTTATTAGGAAGACGCTGCTGCCCATCTCCTGATTTGTTTCCGTCTGTCGCCTCTTACGATATCCACGGGATGATAAGGGATAGTGGATATTTTTACACCGCCCTACACGGCAATTTTATAATACTACTTAACTTTATATAACGTAAATTTTTCCAATATTTAGGGAAAGTATCATGAAAAATATTGACAGTAGGCAAAACACCGCAGAGTGAATTATAGATGTTACACATTTGCGGTACCGGGGCGTATGACCCTATGTTAATCCTGGACTAAGGAGTGTGTAACAGTTTTGTTATTGGACGACGAGGGATATTGTATAGCACAATATCCCTTGCTCTTATATACAACTAACGTTAGACTATGGCTTAGCACTGATTTCAGAAGCTATTATGTGGAAATATTTTAGTCTTTATTAGTTTTTGAAGTAAAGTCAGTTTTACACTCTAACTGCTGATGGGTGTATTATTATTCTACAGGTAGACGTATAAACACTAAACTTTTTTAAGAGATTGGATCTCTAGTCGGTGTTAACTATGCCAGTAAACCAAGTACGAGTATATTATGACAACTAACTGTGTGTGGCTTCCTAAATTTATTTGAGAGATTATACGTATATCTTTTCCATATAAATTATAATATTCACTTGGTTTTAAAACTTGTGGAATACTTCGAGACTATGGTAGGAGACACGACGCTATCAAACTTTAAACCGACGCACACCATTAGTAATCCCCTAGAGATGCTACTTGTGTAGTCATTTTGGAGGGTTACCTTATCTTAGGATTACTGAGAATACTGAGTAGATGGCACAAATATGAGTTTTTTTGAAAGACTTAATATTTGCGGCATTTGCCGTAAGATTGTTGATCCGAGGGGTCCATGCGCGGTTAAGTTACATATTATGGAACTTAACTAACTAAACTAACTAAAAGAGTTTCTTAAGGAATGATGTCTGAAAGGTATAAGCTGTTAGAACAAGTACTACTGTAAGGTATTTCATCTTCCTCCTCAGAGGTAACGCATTCTGTAACTTATACTGTAACCTTCTTCATTTGTAGTTCATTGCATTGTCTATGGGCTGCAGACCAAGCAGCACACAAATGTTATGAACACCATTATACCAGCTCATATAGAACTTTGAGTTCTTTTAAAAGCGTATAAGAGGTTTTATCCTTATATGAGTGGTTTATGAGTTATGAATTATACAGGTCAATCTGTACAAAGTCTGCATTGTGGGATTTAAGTTAGCTTAGGGTTCTTAATCAGAATATGAAAACTCTACTATACAACTTTAAGTATTTTGTATTGCTTCAATTTAATTTAATCATTAAATTTGTATAGAAGCTGCTTTTTGCATTCTGTCCCTTACTTATACAGCTCTAAGTGTCACTATAGTATCACTTAAATCTTATTTCTGAACAATGGTGTACGCAAACTCTCTTCTAAAATTTATTCTTATGGTGTCATCGTACACTGTTGTAAATACTGTAGTTTTATGACTTCTGTCTATGAGAGTAATAAAAAACTAAAAAAAAAATAATAAAAAAATAACAGCCAAAGTACAACTTAAATCTCTATAAGTGACAGAATATCGCCATTTTGAATGCGTTGCGTGTTTATATTGTGCTAGTGAACAACATTAATTTGTTATCAATAAAGGGGAAAGAAAAAAAATATTTGGTGCAGTTAAAAAATAATGTTAAATCTAAATTAAATTTATCCAACACTGTTCCCAAGACAAGGATTTTTTTTATACGTATCTTTAAAGAGAATTATACGGTATGTTGAAAAAACTGCTGTACAGCGTAAGTAATAAAAACATCTTATATTCCTATATTAAAACCAATGGCTGCATGATTTAATCCATAATATACATAGTACAGCTACTAAGACTATAAGACCCTCGAAACACCAGACATGTACATGTTTAGCAAATTGTCCACTTTTCAGACGCATAAAAAATTATAAATATAATTTTCGGAATATTAGACATTAGTATAAGCCTATACCATTACTTTCAGTTTGACTAATGATCACTGTGCCCAAATGTGCCTTCATATCCTTTAGTTTATTTATTTTTGTATTCTGAAGTATACAACCGATATTTAGTTACCGTAATTAGTATATTGTCCTTATATTATTTTTTTATTCTGCTGGCGCGGCAATTGTTTCATAGAAAACATATACAAGTTTACCGTAAATCTAGTTTTGCACTTTCAATTCACCAATTATCACCGGCAATACTCAACTCCAATCCGAATATATTTTAATCTATAGATTTATTATACATACGACATACATAGTGTAGATTTATTTGTGGCTTTAGTTTTATAAAAAATAGTTCGTATCCACAACTGTTTATCGCCGCTTGAAACAAGAGGGCTGGTTCTTTTCTCACACGAAAGTAATTCAACGGGGACTCGAGACCATTGTTCTTGGCAATATTCTTTTACTGTACATAATTAATATTGTGTATTCTAATGTTATAAGAGATATTTCAATGAAAAGGCAACAAATATGATCTCAGTTTTATTTGGAGCCCTCAATCGTTTTTCACTTTTAAACTTTTGACAGGGCCAGACTACATATTAGATAGTTGGAAGTAAAGACTAGAAAAAGTTGGGGGTGACTCGAACTTTAGGTCTAGTCAGTTTGAATAGCTTATCGTGTAGAAGATGTCATGGGGGTCATGGTTGAACAGGAGCAAAAAATTCTCATTACACTCCTAGGGGGTCAAAAACGCCAAAAACCAAAAAATTGGGGGTGGCTCTAACTTCAGGCATAGTCAGTTTGAATAGCCTATCATGTAGAGGATGTCATGGGGGTCATGGTTGAAAAGGGGCAAAAAGTTCCCATTACACTCCTAAGGGGTCAAAATGGTCAAAAACCAAAAAATTATAAAGTCTTATTTCGGCTATAACTCCTTCGAAGGTTCTTACACAGTCTTTACTTTGCGCATCCCGTTTGATTAAAAGTTGGGTTTATGTATCAAAAACAGATACAAAAACCGATTTATATTCTTAAAATTCGGTTTTTATAGTTTAACACATCATCAAAAAAATTATATAATATATGCAGAGATTAGCCGTGATAAGCCCCTGAGCTTACCACGGCTAAGCAAGCTCGCAGTGAATTACATGGCACGTGCCATCACACTAATTTCTGCTCATCCAAACTGTTTCTTACATCGTCTGTGACTTTTATAAGCGAAATGGTAGTGCTGTGACTAGAATGTAACCCCTAATGAAATATATTCAGCAGGTTATATTTTGCAACGAACATAGATAATTGTTTAAAACACAGGTTTCCAGAACTTTAGAGAGGTAGCTTTATTGATAAAAATATTAAATTTTGTAGTGTAACGTCCAAATTGTATCTGAATTTATCAACTATGCGGAAGATACTACTTTGGATACTACGTTATACTGCGGGAGGTACACAATTTCAGGATACATCACTTTTCTACCCGTATACATATAGCACTTCTGTGATGTTATTAAAAGTAGTGGACAGTAATGGACGCACGGGAACAATCTCATTAATCTTATTAACAATATTTAAATTCGAAAATAATCATAATGGGTTTTTGCACAAATTTTGGTTTCTACGGGGGTTTGAATAAAGAATGCGCGACAGCAGAGACACACTGTTATTTTATCTTATAAAACCTGGACCGACAACGACGACCCGAATAATTTAAATGCCACCTCAATAGACAAAAGAGCAATGGACTGTCGATGATTCGTGTTGATGATGAGGGCTTTATAATTATTTATAAAAATCGTAACATGGAAAGAAAACTCCCACAATTTTTGCTTAAAATTTAATGGATTGATGTAATGGTATAATTAGTTTTCACTAACTATTGTTAGATTGTAAATTATTATTTTTAAATTTATGTTTTATTTATTTCGCTTCACTGCAAAATACTATAAACTGAGATCATCCTAACTGTTACGCAATTCAGTTTTTAGGCTCTATTAAAAGTGTTCACTACTGTGACCGTGGGAAATTTGGCATTTGCACATCGAATAACAGATGACTCAACTACGCTCTACGCTGTTACTACGTTTTGCATTGTGTACGTTTTAATTTAATGTACATTACCCATAGAGAAAAAATTCAATCAAAATATTATATGATTAAAAATAAACTGACACTGATCATAGTTTGGTTGTATATTTGATTTTTAAAGACTTTGTTAATTTCATATTTTATTTTACAAGAAATAGACACCTATATTTATGTATACTCGATTAAATATCAAAAAGTAATACCATCTTAGTTCCTGAGGACTATGATGAATGGAATTGGTCAGCTCCTGTCATGATTTTTCCTTACAAACTAAGGAAAATATTTCCTCCTTACCAGTCCTGTACATTTTATGTTAAATATTTAATTGCCTTTGAAGTAAAACTTTTGGACTCTTTACCTCTGGCAATTAAACGTGCTCAATCCTTATATTTGTTAAAGAAACAGATTAAGAAATTTTATTTTTCTCTATAACCCCTTTCTTTTTCTCCTTTCATTTTATCCATCGCCTGTTGCCTGATTAGTGCTGAAGTTGTTATCGTTATTATAGTTCATGTTACTTGTTAAGGTTTCTCCTGCTTTTATTTAATTATTTTTGGTTTGCCTGGAAGAAATTTCTGTGTTTCATTAAAACCGCCTTTTGTTTTCCCTCAATCTTTGTAGATTTTGTTATGTTGATCTTTCCTTGGTGTACAATTAAATGTCTCATTATGGTTTAGTTTCTCCAGTTCTAGTTACTCACCATACACAACACAGTACCATTATGCTCTTATTTCATTTTGCTATTCTGTGCGCCAGCCGTTATGTCCGCTGACTTACAAATGTATATATAATGAACGCAGAAAATTGTTTTCGGGGATTTGTGATGAGGTACAGGGATAACGGTAGTGATGATGATGAAAAAAATGGTCTGCTCATTCTATATTGGAGTACAAATTTTTTTTGGCATATATCTTGGTAGAATTTTACTACAACCGCGCAACGGTAACAAAGGATTGTAGATTCTCTTACGCACATTAAAAATAATTTATATTTGAGTGTTTGTTTCCTTCTTCAAATTTACAACCGCGAGATGAATTCACCCTGACTTTTATTGATGTCGCTACTTCATCGAGAACTTAAATGTTATACCGATCATGCAAATTAAAATGCATATTTTCTAAAAAGAAATTGTGTAGTAATCATCATCATCAAAATTACAGCCCTTCACAAGTCCACTGCTGAGCCGCCTGCATCCATCGACTTCGTGCATGTCTTACCAGGTCGTCACTCCATCTAGTGGAGGGACGCCCTACACTTCGCTCGCCGGTACGATTCTGCCACTCGAGAAACTTTTTTCCCCATCGGTTTTCGGTTTTTCGAGCTAAATGGCCGGCCCATTGCCACTTCAGCTTACTAATCTGTTGGGCTATGTCGATCACTCTGGTTCCATTGCGGATATCCTCATTTCTAAGTTTATCACGCAGACAAACTCCGAACACAGCTCTATCCATAACTAGCTAAGCGACCTTGAGTTTCCTGATCCGGACAGCAGTGAAGGACCACGTCTCAGTTCCATAGGTCATCACTGGCAATACGCACTGGTTGTACAGTCTCGTTTTCAAGTTTTGAGGTATACTTGACGAGAAGATGTGTCGTAATTTCCCGAACGCTGCCCAGGCGAGTTGAATCAGTCGATTGACCTCTCGGTCGAAGTTGGACTTACCTATTCGGACTATTTGTCCCAGGTAAACATACTCGTCAACAACTTCGAGTTTAGTGCTCCTAACAACTACTGGAATAGATGTGATATGGACTTTATACATGATCTTTGTTTTATCGATGTTCATCTTAAGACCTATCCGTTGGGAGGCACTATTGAGGTCATTGAGCATAGTGCTTAGGTCCTCCAGTCGTCGGCAAATTATCGAAGGTGAGTGATGTACTCACCGTTGATGTTAATACCGTATCCTTTCTAGTCCAGAAGCTTGAAAACGTCTTCCAATGCAGCGGTGAAGAGTTTCGGGGATATAACATCACTCTGTCTTACACCTTTCTGCAGTTGGATAGGTTTCGTACTCTGGCTCTGTACTTGGATAGCCATCGTAGCCCTACTGTATAATCACTTCAGCACTTCTATGTATCGACAGTCTACTTGACACTGCTGATGGGATTGCAG
Organism: Parnassius mnemosyne; assembly: GCA_963668995.1. Classification (NCBI taxonomy): domain Eukaryota; kingdom Metazoa; phylum Arthropoda; class Insecta; order Lepidoptera; family Papilionidae; genus Parnassius; species Parnassius mnemosyne. The sequence continues at coordinate 14,553,247 of CAVLGL010000088.1, read as the reverse complement.
CACCGTCCGAATTTCGACGGAATCAAAGGCTTTCTCATAGTCCACATATGCCAGATATAGTGGCATATTGTACTCCTCGGACTTCTGTAAAATTTGCCTAAGGGTTTGTATGTGATCTATGGTGCTAAAGCCTTTACGGAAACCGGCTTGTTCGGGAGGCTGGAAGTCGTCGAGTCTGCTTGCGAGACGATTCGCAATGACTCTCGAAAACAGCACGTTAAAGTGGTTCAGAAGGAAAATAGGTATGTAGTTCTTCAAGGGAGCGTTGTCGCCTTCCTTGAAGAACAAGATTTTTTTTATAGGATAGGGTGACAAACGAGTACACAGTCCACCTAATGGTAAATGGTTACTGGGGCCCACAGACATCTACATCTATCCTCGTTTGCGAATCAAAATGCAGATGCGTTGTCATCCGTGAGGACTAAGATGGAATGCCTCGTTTCCAGTAAAATGGGTCTCTGGTTCTCTACACTCACCATACGAAACACAGCAGTGTTAAGCTGCTATTTTACGCTGGTATTCTATGAGAGCGTGGTCTTTACCCGGTCGAGCCGACCCATTCGTGCTACAACTACACCAGTAATATAGCTGCAGCATGGCTCTAATACGTAATAAAAGATCAAAGATAAAAGATCACTGCACTTCTGCTACAGGCCTCTGGTGTAGTGCATTCATGGATGACGTAATTAAAGAACTTCTGAAGGACTTTCAGTACCGGTTTTCCACCCGTTTTCAGAAGCTTCGCTGTAATTCCATCCTCGCATGGGGACTTGCCGTGTTTAAGGTGCTAGAGAGCTATTCTGATCTCGCTCAGACTGTCATCCGGAATATCATCGGAATAGTATCGGATAAGACTTGCATTTGGATCGTTACTCACTTTTGCGTGTGGCTCCAACGATACAGCTGCCCATAAAACCTCTCAATCTCACTCAAAATCTCAAGTGTCCCGTAAAGGACGGTGCCATACTCGGTCTTCAGCTTCGAAAGTTGGCTCTTTCTGGTAGACAGATCTCTAGCAAAGACTTTGGAGCCCTGGTTCCGCTCAACCGCTTCTTCAATACGAGCAGTATTAAAGGTGCGTAAGTCCCACCGCATGCATTTAGAGATCTGTCTGTTTAGTTGCCTATATGCTGTCAACTCTAGTAATTCTATAAAAAAAATATATAAAAAAAGTCTATTTAAAAACCAGGTTTTATAGGCTTTGCTAGGCCAGCATCCATGTTCACCATCAGATCAGTTCTTTATATAGTATCATGTTGTTACATTGTCATGAAAGTTACACATATATAAGCGGATGTCAGCTATTGCTTCAAAATTAACAATTTTTCAATCCGAAAGACACGATGAAAGGAAGTAAAATAAAATAAAACTTATGTGTTCATATTAAATGAAGTTTAAGCAATTAACTAAAATTGTTTGAAAAAAACGTCAAGCTGTAAAGAATATGAAAAATTATTTCTCATATGTAAAATACTCCTTGTTGAAACTCGATTAAAATATTTAATAGCAATAGAACATTATTATACTAACGAATATAAAGTACCTATTATTAACACTTACAAGCTTACGACACGCGTAAGGTAAGGGAAAAAACATGAAGAGCCTAGTGCAAATAACTATAATGGACGTCGTTTGAATAAATACACAGAATCTATAACAAAATAAAATGGTTAAGAGAAACGCCTCCCAATAAAAATAAAAATAAATTAAGTAAAAACTTATTATAATCTTCTCGAAGAGGACATTATTCACAGAGCTATAATAAATTACATATTATTGTATACTTTTATTGATCGCTTTTGTTTTTTTTTATGCTTGATTTATTTGACTTGTTTATTGCTTTTGTTTATTATTATTATTTCTATTATTTCAAAAAACAGTTGCATCATAGTTACCTACTACAATTACATAATATTTAATTTTGTTTTTGTTTTTTGTCATTACTTGCATTTGTATAAGTGAGGGTGCATAATAATATATAGTTTTCAGAGCGTGTACTCATCCATAAACTGAATGAGAATAGTAAAAAAAAGTAAAGTACTTATCTTTGTATGAATTAATAAATAAAAAAAGATTTTTTGGCCAGTTGGGAACCAAAGTTTTGTTATTATAGGAATCACCTTAAAAGGATGGATTGGTTGATTCGTTAACACAAAAGTTAAGTGTGATTATGTGCGGCACTAGGGATTGCGGACTTGATTCTTGCTCGAAACAATCGTTTGTAGGGTCTAAAAATAATTGTTTCTGCTCTGTGTGTGAGTAAGTTATGTATGAAAAAGGCCTCCACGGTATAGAAAAGACAGTGTGCGATTTTATTAAATATGTAAATAAATATAAATATCCTTAACACTTAAAGGGTTATTGTGTAGGAATGTTAATGTTAAATCAATTTCGGCACAAGGAAATTCTGAAAAAAATCTGAATAAAGAACATGTTTTAAATCCTAAAATGTTTACGCATTTTGAAAACCGTTTGTTTTACGTGTCTTCTCTGTCTTATTTATTCAGGTTATAAATGACTGTGCATCTAATTACACGCTCGTTTGAACCGAGAATGTTTCTCCTCTAAAAGAACGAATAACCTCAGCTAAGCGCATTTAAGTATAGTACCTATATTGCTTTTCACTGTTGACTTTTTATCGAAGGTGTTAAAGCATTACTTCATACACCTTTATTATCACGTAAAATATTTACTTCAATTACCTTTTAATTTGTCTCAAATTTTATACGAGCTCTTCGTAAAAAAGTTGTTAACATCGTATTATGTCATTATAATACGATATTAAAAAGTTTTTAACATTATATTATTATAAAACGGTGTTAACTACTTTTTTTAAAAAGGAACTCAAAATAAAATCTATTTCTGCAATTTTGTTAATATATAAACCATAATAATAATACATTGTTCAATTTAAAGAGATTTGTTTCTGGTTGAATATCTGCTGTAATATCAGTCGTAAAAATAAAAATAAAATTTTCTTTATTTATTTAATTTGAATCAATAATCATAAACTTACCGTGTAGTGGCGGTGTAAGAATATCCACTATTCCATATCATCCTTTGGGTGTCGTAAGAGGCGACAGAGGGAAACAAATCAGGAGATGGGCAACAGCGTCTTCCTAATAACAGTTAAAAATAAAAGTTCTGCGGTCGCCAACCCGCTTTCCAAGGGTGGCAACTATGGCAAATATCCCCCTATGAGGCAATCTGTGGGGCAGGTTTATGTTCAGCAGAGATCTTTAATAGGCTGTAACGGTAACGGTAATCATAAACTAACAATTTTAAGTTCTTAATAATATTACAATATAGCATGTTATTAAAAATGTATCACTTTTGTAAATATAAGTTTTTCCGTCAAAATATTTTTATTTTTAAATGATTTGATAATTTTAATTGAGCTTGTTAGAATATATTACGTAACATTGTGCAATAGCATTAATAGAAAATAAATCTAAAAAAATTAGGTAAACAACCAATTTTTATACTTTTTTGACTTAATATATTTGGCACGGAAAATTAGGGACTAAGTGTACTTGCAGTTACTAATATATTCTATCGTATTAATTTTTTGTGCAATGAATTTTTTACATACTCTAAAGAATATTACTTCATGTGTTTTAAGAATATTTTATTTTCTTTTATAAATGAGATGTAGTTGGCTAATGAACATAGAAATTACACTTAGCAATTTTTAAGACATAAGCAACGATGTTGACTTTAGTTTGAGTTTAGTGTATATTTTATATAAAGTATTGTACTGATAATTTATCAGTAAGGCTGGGCAATATTTATATATGTTTATGTATATAAATATTGCCCAGCCATACCATATATATATATATAAATAAATCAATTGTTGTCCGCTAATCTCGCTAAACTCGAAACTTATAGCAGCTTAACACTACTGTATTTCGTATAGTGGGTGTAGAGAACCGGAGACCCTTTTTACTGGAAAAGAGGCATTCCATCTTAGTCCTCACATGTGGCAACGCATCTGCATTTTGATTCACAAACGAGGATAGACGTAGATGTCCATGGGCCACAGCAACCACTTACCATCAGGTGAACCGTGTGCTCGTTTGTCACCCTATCCTATAAAAAAAAACTTGCTTAAACTGTACAGATGAAAATGTTTGCGTTTGTTTTAGTGGATCCTTGGATAGTTTAGATTCACAATTGAAACCGGGTCCACAGCTCTACCTACCGAGGTAGAGCTGTTCTCGAGTCCCAGAAATCACCCGTGCGAAGCCGGAGCGGATCGCTAGTAATATAATTTAAAATTAAAAATTTTATACAGCCGGCTTCAATATAAATTATTAAGAATAACTCAAAAACTGTTGGCACATAAAAAAAAACATACAGTCGAATTGAGTACCGGCTCCTTTTTGGAAGTCTGCAGAAAATGGAAACATATGTTTCTGTTATGACCCTTTTTGATTTAATAATAATAAAATTGACAAACGGACAAAGTGTCTACCTGGTAGATGGCTACGTTGTAACATTTTAAACGTGTTAGAGCCATGCTGCAGCTATATTAATAGTATAGTTGTAGCACGAATGGGTCGGCTTGACCGGGGAAGGACCACGCTCTCAAAGAATACCAGCGTAAAATAGCAGCCTAATTCTTCTGTGTTCCGTATGGTGAGTGTAGAGAACCGGAGGCCCTTTTTACTGGAAAAGAGGCATTCTATCTTAGTCCTCACGGCTGACAACGCATCTGCATTTTAATTCGTAAACGAAGATAGATGTAGACGTCTATGGGCCACAGCAACCACTTGCCATCAGGTGGACTGTGTGCTCGTTTGTCACCCTTATTCTATAAAAAAACATGGACAACTGTCGCATTCTTTAAATAAAGATGAGTATAGACAAGATCTCTCTTCTGAGTCTCATAATCTCTTAACCCTGAGTGCATTGTGTTTGATAGTTAGACATAGAAACCTACGAGGGTGAATCAATTCAGACGGACTCCAGAATACAAAACAAGCCAAATTTGTAATAATAATCAATATTGAGCAAAGAAATTTCAAGTAATTTTTAAAGCCTAAGTTTATTTTCTCTTATTTCAGTAGCCTAAATTTCAGGCAGCCGAGGTCGGTCGTAATGATCCCTCTGTTTTAATGACAATGTTTTTATATTCAAATGCGGTTTGGGTAGCTTTAATCGCTGAAGCTGGAATATTTTAACATCGTTTATGTATTAATTGCTACAGAAGGTCAAAATAAATGAAATCGGCTAAGAAAATTACTTATCTAAATCTTTTGACTTTATGAACTTGAAATATTTGTTGACTTATTTTACTGTAACTAAAATACATTGAGTTGTATGTACTACGTACTAGAGATGTCATTCCGAACATTGACTATGTTCAACTGAACTGTAGTGCAATCCATACAAACTAAATTTTGCGTAAATTGAAGATTTGTGAATTCCATAAAATAATTATTATTACATTTTATTTAGAAAAATTTTTGTTTAGATTAAATTATGATATTTTATATTAAATCCTTATATTAATTTTATATTAATATCTTATTTTATATCCAATTAAAGTCTTCGCGCTTGCGCGACTACTACGCCCGCGCATGCGCGAATACATAGAGTAGGACACAATTTTTGTTTGGAATGGCTTCTCTAGTACGTAGTACATATAACTCAATGCTAAAATATGATTTATTTTAACTAGTGGCTTCACATGGGTAGAATCTATTACTGTGGCGCTGCTGTTTATATTTAATATAATTAAAGACCATATATTTCTTTTTTATTTCGTCTTATTTTTCGAAAACAAAAACAAGTTTTATGGATAAAATATAGCCTTGATCACGTCTGGTATTTTCACTCTATCTATTCATTCCATTGCAATCGGTTCAGCCAATCCGAAGAATCTGCCCAGGCAGGCAAGCAGAAGAAAAGAATATATTACTCGTATCTAAATGGCATGTCAACAACCCCGTCAGATCAATATAAGCCAGTATTTTTCGATATTACAGACAGACACTTCAATTTAATTTATATGTGCAGTAACAAGTAAACAATGCATAACCCAGGAGGAATATACCAACTTTCTTCAAGTGTTAACCTGAACCTGACCTATTATTCACGACGTGGCAGTTTCCGATTTGCTTCCACTAAGTGCTGGAATGACCCCACCGATCAGAAATAGTAATTCAGTTGCCACTTTCAAAACTTTATTAAAAAAGTTTCTTATTTCAGCACAAAAATCCAGCAAATAGGCATAAATGGTATGGTTCATACACTCAATTCTAGCACCGTATATGCACGCACTAACGCATGCACGTACTCACTCACTCACGTACGCATGCACACATCCACTCTCTCTCTCTCTCACACACACGCACACATACACACACAATTTATTTTATTGTTCTGTATGTATACCACCTTTTGTTATTACTACACTATAAATGTATCACTGGTACATGGAATTTTGACAGATTTGTTCATTTTATTTTACCTTTATTTAATATTTTTGTTAATATTTTTTCTCTTGCTGTTTATTGTCATCTGCCTCATACTCCTGGCTCCACTGAAAATCAGCGTTACGAATTGATGTATGAATATCTTGAATTTGTGACTTAAAGCTGAGTGGTGAGTGGAGACCATTTTTGTGCATATTACGTTTATTTTATTCCTTCTTTTTTAATATTTTTGTTAAGTTAAAAAAAATGTTCTATTTGACAATTTTTTTGTTTGTAATAATTTATGTGCCAAATAAACTTATTTCTTTTTTTCTTTCTTTCTTTATTGGTGGATATTTAACAGACGAAGCTTTGGCAATCGATTGATGACGAGAAACTCATGCAATTGTTTACGCAATTTGCACAATTTGAGCTATCGCAGTACCAAACGTCTAACACCATTGAAGCCGCATACCGTCGCAGGTCTTGACATTGGACGTAAACGATTCTATTATACCACCGTCTCTTGTATCGTTGACACCCAGGGAGTGAAATTAGTTAAGAAATTATTTTAAGCCGCTAAATAAGAAAAAATTATTTCTTCTAAAATTTTGATTTCTGACTTAGCACGATATTACTAAATAAGCCTTTGTTTTTTTTTTACATGTAAAATAAGGGTAACAAACGAACACACAGTTCACCTAAGTAAGTGGATGCTGTGGCCCATAGACATCTATATTTATCCTCAATTGAGAATCAAAATGCAGATATGCGTTGTCACCCCTGAAGACTGAGATGGAATGCCTCGTTTTTAGTAAAAAGGGTCTCCGGTTCTCTACACTCACCATACAAAACACAGCAGCACTAAGCTGATATTTTACGATGGTATTCTGTAGGAGCGTGGCCCTACCCCGGTTGAGCCGCTCCATAAAAATATTTGAGTGATTTCTACTTTATTATAATATGATGAATCAGGGCATCCGGTAATTTGAGTATAACCTTGAAATCGGTCATAGTAGAAGTTATGGGCATTCAAAAAAATATAATAAAATATTATCCCAAGTAGTACCTAAAATATATTTGTTTTATAATAAAAACTAAAATACATTACCTTATTTTACACACCATTTCTTGAACACCACGATGAAAATTTAATGAACTCCATCGTTTTTTTTAATTATTATAGTATTTAAAGTTTACCAATAAAGATTATGACAGCTCTGACATGTACTTTTAAACTTGAAAATATTCTTATGTAAAAATTTGCATAAATATTCATTTTGATATAGTTGAAGCATCCGTGGTATAAAAAAAAACTATGTAAACATGAATGGTAAGCTAGTGTGATGTGTTTAAAGCAGCTTAAAAAATTGTATACTCCATTATTTTACCTAATGTAAAAAAAATATTTCTATTAATGCACATGTAGGAAATATAATGGGACTAATTTTATAGTTAGGAATAATAATTAATTCTTTTACACGAATTAATTATCCAACGAGTCGAGGATAAACTAGTAACGGAATACGACAAGTGCACCGTTCCACGTTAGAGCCAAGACTGTCTTAACGGCGGCCGCTCCGTCCGTTTTATACAAGCAGGACGGGTGGCGACGCAGGTGCAATGCCGCAGGTGTGCGGTACACGTGTCGTTTACAAGAATTCTGTCTAGCTAGACCGACGCCACCGCACCTACAACGGTGCAGGTGCCGTCACACATATAAGACATGCAGGAAGTTGATGGATGCAGGTGGCTCAGGACCGTGCTTTGTGGCATTCCTTGGGGGAGGCCTATGTTCAGCAGTGGACTTGTGAAAGGTTGTAATGAATGATTGAATTGAAATTGAATTTTGATTAAACAACAAAATGTGCAATAATGGAACATTTTTCGTAATAAATATTCTTTTCGACGTTGTATTCACTTATTATACATTACAGTACAGTCTCATTGCGTATTTTATCGCATCTACCACGGGGAGTGCTCTGAGGAATTGTTCTTTCGTTCGCTCTATTTCACCATCGCACATCGCGACAAAACTCGTAATACCGTCCATACCATCTGGATGATTGACGGTCCACCACTGTGCGCTTTAGAATATGTTTTCTTCCTCGCACAACTTTCTTGTGGAATCGATTACCACCAGCGATTTTTCTGGACCAATACGACTTAGGGACCTTCAAGAAAAGAGCCTACTCCTTTTAAAAAGCCACCAACAATTCTGCAATTCCCCTGGTGCTGCAGTAGTTCATGGGCGGTGGTAGTCACTTACTATCAGGTAAGCATGCTCGTTTGCCCCCTCTCCTGTAAAAGTCTCACAAATGTCCACTACTGAATATATGCCTTTCCCATAGAGTGCCTCAGAGGGAGATATTCGAAATAGCTGACACGCTTGGCAGGTGGGTTGGAAACCGCAGTTTATTTATAACTTTGAGCTGTTATCAAGGAGATGCTGTTTATTCTTAGATAAAAAAATATTCATATAAAACAATGTCACTATTGTTCAATAGGAAAACATTGCTCTATTTAGCAACAATAGAATGAGTCATATTGTTTAGCTTCATTCACGGCTGTTTTGTAATAAAAAATAGACCATTTAGTGAATATATACTATAGGGGACCGATATTGTAGTTGTGGGTTGCCTAATAGTATGTAATTCATAGGAGTCGTAACTAAATCCTATTCATACCTGCCCTTACAGTTTATTGTTCAAAAAAGTCAAAAGGTCAGCAAAAGAAAAATACTATTTAAATTCTTAACAAGAAGGGACAAGCATTATTAATAGAGAATAAGGTAGAGAGAAGCATAAAACAAACTAAGAGAACAAATCTAGCGTTATGAACACATAAAAGTGTCCACAGGCCAGAGTGCCAATCTCTCCGCGTCGTAGTACTTAGGCGACTGATGATATTACACTTGTTAGAGCCACGCTGCAGCTATGTTAAAGTTGTAGCACGAATGGGTCAACTCGACCGGGGCAGGACCATGTTTTCCCTTCTGTGCGCTATTGTTCGCTAGCATTGTTACTGTTGTGTTTTGTATGGTGAGTGTAGAGAACCGGAGACTCTCTTTTTCTAGAAACATAGCATTCCATCTTAGTTCTCAGGGATGACAACGCATCTGTATTTTGATTCTTAATCGATCGACAAATGTAGATTTCTATGGAATACAGCACCCACTTACCATCAGGTGGACTGTGTGCTCGATTGTCACCCTTATTCCATAAAAAAATATAAGAGGCGCGTACACAGGTGACACGCAGCCATTAAGTCACAAGTTTGAGGTTACCATAGAAGTAAAACAGAGGGATCCTCTAAGCACCGATTTTTAAACAATCAGACCTACATAACTTTGTATTAATTTTCATAGTGGTTTGCTAAATTACAAAAGTCTAATAATCTACTTAAATGTCTGCAATTTTACTCAGCGTTTCGCCCAATCTTAACATTCGCTAATTTACAGGTAATGAAATTTGTGATAACACGTTTAATTCCACATGCACGTGCCTTGAGAACATTTGTTTTACAGTCACGGCAACGAGCCTCATTAAGTCAACGTCTCTCTCAGCGTTTCTAATTAACATGCTTTTTATTTTCACACACGTCTTCATACTTGATATTTGCATAATAGAAAGAAAATATTCTTGCTCGTACTTCTCAAGTTAGACTATGATGTAACAAGCTAGGAAAACTATCTTGTTTTTGTAAACTTGTCCCCAATATCATCATATAAACAAACAGCCTATTGTTGGAAATAATGTCCAGTGTAATCACAATCAATATCAAGCTAACAACTGGAACATTGTGTAAATAGTTACGTAAAATCTTCATGCCCTATTTTTCCACCCTCGGAATGGGAGTTATTTTTCTTCAAATTTTAATTTATCGCCCTTGAACGCTTGGTAGTATATTTAATAAAAATAACTCTTTTCCGAGAACTTTTAAATAAAAAAATTAAAACTAAAATAATTGCATCCAATTGCTTTTTTGAAGTATGTTAAGATTAATAACAGTCACGGGAATTCAAACAATATCATGTATGCGTATTTGTGAAGACATTAACTATACTAGTTTTATTAATTAAAACTGAGATTCTAGGTATTGAAGGGTTCTTGTGCTGCTATGCTGTGCTGCAAAATTTAAACTGTGGAAAGAAGTTTGAAATAGAAACGTTAATCCTTATTTTTACTTGTAATAATCGTATTTTCCAAATAGGTTATAGCTCGCTAGTGTCTCATAAAAACACCTTTTCCCCGTCGTTTCATCGTTCCCCGGCCGAGCTGTCCCATTCGTGCTGCAACTATAATATAGCTGCAGCGTGGATGTACCACGTAAAATGCTCAAAATAGTTTGTGTAAATATACACACTGTCAACTCTCTTATTAATTTCCTTTTCCAACATGGATAGAGTCTAAGGCCCGTATTAATAAACGTTATTCAGCTCAAGTACACGCACATGAGTACAATCTTGAGGTTATGATCTTATTATTAAACATATCTCAAGACGCGGTTTAGGTTTACGATATCAGCTGAGTGCCACACTGATTAATAAACGAAACTCGATTCTCAAGTGTGTTTACTTGAGTGCAAGTCAGAGAACAGTATTCCTAAGTACAGCGTTTTGAGATACTGTTTTGATGTGTTTATTAATTAGTAACGATCTTGAGATGCTGATATCGTAATGATCGTATCAAATGATTACGCACTTGATTTCGTCGTTGAGTAAAGTTTATTAATACGGGCCTAAGAGTACAAATTATATTAAGTTTATTTTCAAACTTATTCCTCAGAAGTGCAAATGTATCTGTAGTGTCCTTTACTATAGACTACTGTAGTCAGCTGCTAGTATCCATGGCCTGCAGTAGCCACTTACCATCTCCAGGTGGACTGCAAGTTCGTTTGGCACTTCAATTTTATATAAGAAAATCACCACGCTTGGCTTTTGGACTGCTGATTTCATTTCTAGGCTCAAAAATGTATAAAGTAATTGATTAACGTAATTATTGCCACATTGAAACTGCAGCTCTAATATTTAATAAATTAATGCTAAAAATATTTTTAAAAGCTAGCTTTTATTTAAATGTTCTAAAAGGAAGAAAATCGACTTTACATTAAAAATTAAATCCATCAATTTGTTACATTACACAATTTATATGACATAAAAGCTTGTCGCGTGATTTATCTATTACATTTAAAATAATCTTAGAATTACTTATGTCACTATCAAGTTATCTATGGTATTCTTGTTTAGTTGTACAGAGGTAAATCTCGCGACAAGTTTTATATCATACTAGCGATCCGCCCTGGATTCGCACGAGTCATTTCTGGGTCTCAACAACAGCGCCACCTACCGGGTCCAAATGTAAATCTAAACCATTTAGGGAGTCATTCAAAAACACACAAAAAATTTCATCGAAATTGGTCGACCCGTTTTTGAGTTATAGCGAGCCTAACGGACAACAATTGATTTTTATATTTATATATGGATTGTGTGATGTAATAATATTGATTTAATTTAAAGTTTATTTTCTTTTTTTTGAGCATTTAAATGAAAGCTTGTTTTTAAAAATGTTTTTTTTAATATTAATTAATTTATATTTTTTTTGTTATTGCCGGACATATTTCTAAGTCTGTTTATTTAATTTTATGCGTCAATGCTGATCTTTGAGCGCTATCTTAGATCCGATTTTTTTTATCGCCAGCAGTTGACCCTGTCGGTACCTAAAACATTTTTTCGAGCACTACCAATCTATCCCCAACCTTTACCGAGTTGTTTTCCGCCATTTTGAATTTTCTTTCACCACTGACATAATTTGCCCAAGGTGTAGGTCAATAATAGTTAAACATGATTCGCTAAGTCTTACCATTTAGCCGGGCAGTAGTTCACCATCTCCTGGAAGAGGTCAACGCGGACATCTTTTTATTCGTATTCTTCTTAGCAAACTACTACGTTTGAAGTATAACCTATTTAATGAAGATAGAATCATCAAAATCAGTTCACAATTGATAAAAATATCGGTAACATAAGTACATTAAAAAAAAAACTAAAAGAAAAGTTTAATTTTATCTTACACTAAAACGTTAAAAATATCCAAACAAATGTCAAATTACCTTTTATTTATAAATTGTAAGTTACTTTCACTTGTTAATTTAAAGTAAATTAAGTAATCGTAACTAATTTAAATGTGTTGTTACCTTATACTGGCGGTGTAAGAATATCCAACACCCCGTGGCGTGGATACTCGTATCATAGGAGACGACGGAGGGAAACCTGGTGATGGGCCGCATCTTTATAACAATTAAAATACTGCGGTGGTCAATCCTACTGACAATCGTGGCAATTAAGGCAAATATCCTCCTTATGGGGCAATTTATTAGCAAGACTATGAAAGGTTGTCATGGATGAATTGATCGATTTTAAATGTTAAAGTCATGTTTTTATTTTATTCAGATTGGATGACTTTAAAGCTCTTTGAAATTTCTCTTTGTAAAACAAGTTTGTAAAGTCCAGGTTATTTTGTAGGTGAATTTCAAAACTTACCGTCTAAGTTTACTAAGCAGACCTGGGGTGAATTTGAAAGTGAACAAAGATCTTACTGGAGTACTTACTGGCTGTAGTGTCAAAATTATATAAAAACCGTTGAAATTAGGTAGTTATTCATGGTTTTCCCACAAGCATTAAAAACAAAACTTATCTAAAATTAAGCTTTTTTTAATAAGAAAAGTGAGCTAATACTCTTGCTCACATTTCTTATAAAAAAAAGTACGTAAAATATATCTATTTTAATTTAATTGCATCTCGCACAATGTCATGAGTGCGATGGACGTAAAATGGGGTTTAGTGTGTCATACACCGTGATTCTTTTCATGCGCCTTATGTAGTTAGCTTTTTTGGTAAAGCTGCGTTGCAGCTTATCTACAAAAAGTTGTTATTTCTTTATAGTATAAGCGAGATCCACCGGGAATGACCAAAGTTGCACGTGAGACAGGAGCATGATACTGCTGTGATATATACGTTGAATTAGTTGCACTGGAAACCGTTTTTACTGGTAATGAAGTAATCCAAATAAGAACTAAGAGGTAGCAACGCATTTGACATTTGATTCTTATATATATCATACCCTTTTGTCGTATCTCCTCAGTTTCAAGGAACTTCCCATGCTACCTCAGCTAGCATCGGAATCCTTGGCGTCAACATATAGAATAGTGTGCAGTTTCGTGGTCAATTGGAAGGGAAAGGCAAATTGGCCTCTAAAAAGCTTGGCGTGCTCAGCAGAGCGAGACAGAATTTCATGCCGGCACTTCGCTTGCAAATTTACAAAACCCAAGTTCAGCCTCAAATGGAATACTGTTCTCATCTCAGGGCCGGGTCACCCCAGTGCCAGCTCCTTACACTTGACCGCATCTAGCGCAGAGCGGTTCGAATCGTCGACGACTGAGTTATTTCTAATCGGCTCGATACACTGGCACTGCGTAGATATGTTGCATTTCTTTGCGTATTTTATCGCATCTATCACGGAGAGTGCTCTGAGGAATTTTTCGGACTAATTCCAGCCGCTCAATTTCACCATCGCACATCGCGACAAAACTCGCGATACCATCCATACCATCTGGATGATTGGCTGTCCACCACTGCGTTTTAGAAAAAGTTTTCTCCCTGGCACAATTTCCTTGTGGAATCGATTACCACCAGCGATTTTTCTGGACCGATACGACGTAGGAACCTGCAAGAAAAGAGCTTAAACCTTTCTAAATGGCCGGCAACGCATCTGCAATTCCCCATGTGTTGCGGTTGTTCATGGGCGGCGGTAGTCACTCACCATCAGGTGAGCCGCGTGCTCGTTTGCCATCTCTTCTATAAAAAAAAAATCATCATAAAAAGGTAGGAATAGTAACATTTCAAGTTTGTGATCATGCACAGTGATGTATTTTTAATTAAACACCAAGACGTAATTGAATGTTACCGATTATTTTTATTTTACTATTTTCAATTATGTTTTTCTAAGTAAGATAATCAAAAAGAGAAATTCAACGGAATGTGGCAAAGTTTTTTACTACTTTTCTGCCTAGGCTCCATCTAGGTAGGTACCACTCTCTTATCTATTTTTGCCGCCAGTTAGCAGCGCTTGCATTGCTATGTTCCGGTTTCAGACCAGGTTAGAGAAATCCAGTTTGAAGAATGCTTAAAATGAAGAATACTTATTAGAATATTAGCCCTCAGAGCTGACAAAGCATCTTTACTTTCTTTGTTAGAAGCTGTCTGCAGGTATCCATGGACTGAAGTAGCCACTTACTATCAGGTGGTCTGTAAGTTTTTTTTTATAGTATAGGGTGACAAACGAGCACACAGTCCACCTGATGGTAAGTGGCTGCTGTGACCCATAGACATCCACATCTATCCTCAATAAAGAATCAAAATGCAGATGCGTCGTCACCTGTGAAGACTAAGATGGAATGCCTCTTATCCAGTAAAATGGGTCTCTGGTTCTCTACACTCACCATATGAAACACAGCAGTGTCAAGCTGCCATTTTACGCTAGTATTCTGTGAAAGCGTGGTCCTTCCCCGGTCGAGCTGACCAATTCGTGCTACAACTATACTACTAATATAGCTGCAGCATGGCTCTACCACGTATAAGTATAAGTATGTATAAGTTGGTTTATCTTTTCAGTTTAATAAAATAATAGAGAACATTTAACTGTATTCATAACGCAGATTAAACTGGTGGTAGTCTCACATGTCACGAACATTAGTTTTGTAAGCGGTCACGAGTTTGATACTCCGTTTTTTTTTGTTAAAGTTTTCGTACAATAAATGAGAAAAGTTTTACTTCAAAACTCTTCTTATTTTGTACTTTTCTAACGCAGTTGTTCTATTATATTACTGGAGTACTAAGACATTTGTACGATATAAATAATAACTTTCAACGCATGCATGACCTTATCTGTGTGTGTGTGTGTGTATGTCTGGTCCTAACATGAATCCCTACGAATAAAATAATGTCTTCCAGATCGAATTTCATGGCGGATACTCTCAACGGAGACTAGCCATCACCTCTGGATAGGACAATAGTGCATGAGTGTGTGTGCAAGCACAGGTGCACTCCCTATGCCCTCACTCTCATAGTCCGATGGGACGGCAATTCAACACTACCGGAGAGAGATTAGGCGCAAGAAAAGCTACTGAGAATTTCTTGACAGAGAAACAGATTTCTGGTCTGAACCGGGATTCAAATCCTCATTATCAACGGTCACACTGACGACCAAAAACCAACGAGGCAGTCAAAATGTACTACTAAAAGCATTTTATCGAGTATACGAATATTATGATGCATAATTTGTAACGTGGTAGAGCCATGCTGCAGCTATATTAGTAGTATAGTTGTAGCACGAATGGGTCGGCTCGACCGGGGAAGGACCACGCTCTCACGGAATACCAGCGTAAAATAGCAGATTGACACTGCTGTGTTTCGTATGATGAGTGTAGAGAATCGCAGACCCTTTTTCTGGAAATGAGGCATTCCATCTTAGTCCTCAGGGTTGACGACGCATCTGCATTTTTATTCTTTATTGAGGATAAATGTCTATGGGCCGCAGCAACCACTTACCATCAGGTGGACTGTGTGCTCGTTTGTCACCCTATCCTGTAAAAAAATAATTATGCATTGTAGGTTGTAGAATGGTTGTTTTTAATGTGGTTGAAAGAACCAATTGGTAATTATCAATTTACGATAAGCAAACTATTTCACTAAACGGTAGCAAAACTTGAAAAGAATATTCATATGAACAAACAATTGGATAAAAGTAAATTTAACTGTACTAATAAATAAATCAAAGTTTAAAACTATCTAAGAATAGTTGCGTATAGCTTATTTTAAACAAAGCCATTTCAGCTCTTGCTAGTTTCCATTTTTTAATTCACAAACAATTACTGCTTGCAGCTTTTAGCGGTTATATTAAGCCTGCGGCTCTGACCTGATTCTATAGTTAACAGTGCAGCTACGATGGTTTATTCAACATCATGAGACATCTTAATTATCATTTCTAATACTTCACAATCATTAAAGATAGTACTGAATATTTTTTGTTATATTGAAGCTACAAACGAAAACACAGTCCTTCTGATGGAAACCACTTGCAAACAACTTTATATAAAGGAAGTACAGATACGGTGTCACCAATTCGGTCTAATATGAACAGGCTTTCTATACACTTCAGGACAGATCACAATAGTACAAGAACTGCTATTTGGCGACAATATTGTCTACCGACTTCAAAAAGGAGACGGTACTCAATTTGACTGTATGTTTTTTATGTGTGAACCGATTTCGATAATTCTTTTTTTTATTTGAAATCTGCTGCTTTATATGTGGTCTCATATAAATTTGATCAAGGTCTGACCAATAGTTTTTGTGTTATTCTTAATAATTTATATTGAAGTCGGTTGTACAAGATTTTTAATTTTAAATTATGTACCTATGTGTTTCTTGGGTATTCATTTTAGTCGATGGGGAAGAAATGTTCTTGATTGGAAGTCTTGTACTCTTAATTGAAGTATAGGTCAGCCCGTCCCTAGAGTGACGACTTGATAAGAGATGCAGGAGGTCGGTGGATGGTGGTGACTTAGGACTACAAAGCACATAGGATTTACAAAGCACGGGCCTAAACCACCTGCTCGGGACTGTAGTAGTTCTTCTTATTCATCAAGCCGTCATCCTCCATAGATTGCCTCATAGGGGGGATTTTTCCATATTTCCCACGATTGGCAAGCTGGTTGGCAACCGCAGGTTTTCATAATTTTAAGTTGTTATCAGAAAGACACTGCTGCCCATCTCCTGGTGTGTGTGTGTGTGCGTGTGTGTTTTTTTTATAGGATCGAGTGACAAACGAACACACAGTCCACCTGATGGTAAGTGGATGCTATGGCCCATGGACATCTACATTTATCTTCGTTTGCGAATCAAAACGCAGATGCGTTGTCACTCATGAGGACTAAGATGGAATGCCTCTTTTCCAGTAAAAAGGGTCTCCGGTTCTCTACACTCACCATACGAAACACAGCAGTGTTAAACTGCTATTTGACGCTGGTATTCTGTGAGAACGTGGTCCTTCCCCGGTCGAGCCGACCCATTCGTGCTACAACTATACTACTAAAATAGCTATAACGTGGCTCTACCACGTACAAAATTTCCCTCTGTCGCCTCTTACGACACCCACTCGGCGTTATGGGGTAGTGGATATTCTTACACCGCCATGACTCTTTATTCTTCTTCTTCATCAAGCCGTAAATATTCATAGCGGCACACGAGCCCCACCTTAGGTAGGTAGAGTTTGCCGTAATAGTCACGCCTTGCAAACGAATTAACGATCGCAGTACCTCACATCTAGGACCTTTAACGCTGCTTTTTATCGTCAGTCTGGGTATTTTAAATGGCGTTAACGAAAAGGTTACACCATCTTCCATTGGTAGGCATAAGACCCTCTTGGCATATCCCATTGTTGCCTTTAACGATACTCATGGGATGAAAATAGGTGATGATTTTCTTTATTTCGCCACCACATGGCACAACACATTTTTAAATTAACGTGCAATGTATTCAAATAAAAAAAAACGGTGTTTTAAAGCATTTTTACTTTAAATGCATAATCAACTATAATAAACAAATAAATTAAAATATTATATACTCGTATTTACGTATACTATATGGAACTAACATTTTAATAGGCACTCGTAATGGAAAGTACATTGTTGAGAAACCCCTACTAGGTGGAGTAACGACCTAACGTAGAACGTAGTTAGAACGTAGTTGATGGATACAAGTGAACATTTCACATCAATCAATATGACGATTCAATGTTGTAAAGTTGCAGCCTATTTACGTCCCACTGCTGGGCACAGGCCTCCTCTCATTCCTGAGAGGGTTTTAGGGCAAGGAAATGTCCGCCGCGCTACCCCAATGTGTGTTGACGTACTTCACATGTCTTCGAAATATTTCTTTTCTTATTTCCCAGACATGCAGGTTTCCTCACGATGTTTTCCTTTACCGCTGAGCACGTGGTAAATCAGCACTTAAAATTGCAAATAACAATTTCATTGGTGCCCGCGGGGATTGAACCCGAGTTGCTCGAGTACTGTGAAGCTTACAGCGAGCGCTAACCATCTGAGCTACCACGCCTCACTCAATGTTGAGTAGCAAACACATTATGTATTTTAATCGACGTCAAAAAAGAGGAGTTATTCAATTTTTTTGTGTGTTAACTCATAACTTTTTTCGAGGTGAACCGATTTTTTTTATTTCAAAGCTGGACCTTCTCCCAAGGGATCCCATGGGATGATGACGAAGCTATCCCGAAGATTTTTTTTTTGGGCAGGATTACATATTTCTGATAACAACTTTATAATAAAAAGAATCTGTAGTTGCCCTCCAGCTGGCTAAGCGTGGTAACTATGGCATATGAACCCCCTGTGAAGCGTTTTACCGAGGGGGCCTATTCACCAGTGGAAAATGCCTTAATTACATTAAAATAAAAATTATTTTATTACGGTAAATAAGAATTTGATTTTATTGTATTTGTATTTATTTTAAATAAAATTATTAGTAGTTTTTAAAACTATATTTTTCTTTTATAAAACTGAAGTGAAAAACCTATTTACAATCCACTGACACAGACCAGATGGTATGTGACTACTGCAGTCCATAGGCACATGCAGCCCCAGAAAGCTATAGATGCGTTCAATTGGGTGTTTGTCGTGCGTTTCAAATCACTTTACACTAGAACAGAGCAGTGCACGCACTGCTCTGTGACAACACAAATGGTTTACAGCAAGAAATAAGTGGTACTTACTCAGACAGGCTCCTAGGCATGAAAACCAGTCCAACTATTAGTAAAATGTGCCTGTCATGTTGGTTGGACATTGGCAGATTTATCATGTTTTCTATTTTCAAAATGGCGCCGGTCATGCAATGCAATATTAAGTCTCGTGATGAATCAGCACTTTGCAATTTACAATTTAAGTTGTAACGGCACTGAGCGAGAGAACTCTAGTTGTCCCTAGAGTATAATTAAAGCGTTGAACTTGAATTTAACTTAAAAATATACCACTTTTCCAATTGATTACCTCTATAAGTACATAACCTAAACTCTCCATCAAAGAATTGACATTTAATAAACATAAATCAATTTTGGCTTCGTATTTTAAAATTGAGTTAATATTGCGACACCGCCCTTAAATAAACTGTTGATATTTTTCATCGCAATTTTCTTCGTAAATTGAATTTGAAATTAAATTAGAGGAAAATAATATATTCACTATATTTAAAAAAGCAATTAATACATATTTTTTACTTATAAATTTAGTTTTTAGTTTTAATTATATTATGGTGTCAAGACAATCCATTACCCAATTTCCCGTACTATGGTGTCTTGAGATAGGACTATAGAAAATGCAAGAAAGCTCTTACAGCTTCCGATCGATTGTTGTGTTATCATCTCGGAACTATCACCATTACCATTACAACCTATAAACATCCACAGCTGAACATAGGCTCCCTCCATTAATTGCCTTATCTTTATCCGCCATAGTTACCACGTTTGGCAAGCGTATAGGTAACCGCAGTTTTTTTTTATTATTATGGTTTTGCTGCTGTTTCAATTTCCTCTGTTGCCTTTAACGACACCCATCTCAGTACACAAGGTGTAAAGTAATCAAACCAGCGACGGAGAGCAGCGTCAAATATTCTTTTATATGAGAGGGGGCAAACGAGCATACGGCGCATTTGAATTTAAGTGACTACCGCCGGCTATGAACAACTGCAACACCAGGGGAATTGCAAATGCGGTGCCGGCCTTTGTTAAGCAAGAGATCTCGTACTGCTTGTCAATCTGACTGCTAATTATGGTCAATCCGCTTGCATTTACAGCTTGTAAAACAATGGGAGACGTTCAATCAGTAGACTTTATAGTCTAATGAAGAAGAAAAAGTTTAGTCATAACTAACAAACTATTTAATACAGGCATGCATTAATACGTAGTAGAGCCAAGCTGCAGCTATATTAGTAGTATAGTTGTAGCACGAATGGGTCGGCTTGACCGGGGAAGGATCACGCTCTAACAGAATACCAGCATAAAATGGCTGCTTGACACTGCTGTGTTTCGTATGGTGAGTGTAGAGAACCGAAGACCCATTTTACTAGAAAAGGGGCTTTCCATTTTAGTCCTCACGGGTAAAGACGCATCTGCATGTTGATTATTTATTGAGGATAAACGTAGATGTCTATGGGTCACAGCAACCACTCACCATCAGGTGGACTGTGTGCTCATTTGTCATTCTATCCTATAAAAAAATATTTTTTTTTTTTTAGAATAGGATAGAATATTTTTTTATTCAATATACATTACATGTGTAATTCTTATTGAAAGTCATTTTTTACTTTACCACTGGTTCGAAAAAAACCCTCTGTCCTGGGAAGAACCAGCAAGAAACCCAGCGGGACTTTTTTTTAAAATAAATTTTACAATATAAATGATTACGAACTATTTACAAAATTTATTTTAGAAACTGCTTGGAAGCGATCACCTCATTCCCAGGGGTTATTATCAACCATGTATTCATTTATACTATAATAACCCTTTTTATACAGTTTCAGCTTAATAAAACATTTAAACTTGGTAATAGAGAGAACCTGTACACTTTCCGGGACCTTGATGTAATAGCGTATACATTGCCCCAAGAATGAATTACTGACTCTGTGGAGTCGAGAAACTGGTATCACTAGCTTGTGTTTGTTCCTAGTGTTTACAGAATGTGATATACATCTTCTTCTTTTACTAAAACTATCTTTGTTTTTGTGAACATACATTAAATTTTCGTAAATATACTGAGAGGCCAATGTTAATATATTAATTTATTTAAATTTATCTCTAAGAGACTCTCTCAGATTTAGATTGTAAATAGCTCTAATGGCCCTCTTCTGTAAAACAAAAATAGTTTCTGAATCAGCCGCATTTCCCCATAGCAAAATCCCATAAGAAATTATGCTATGAAAATAACTAAAATAAACTAATCTAGATGTCTCGACACTAGTCAGACCTCTAATCTTTTATACAGCATAGGCTGCAGAACTTAGTCTGCTTACTAATTTGGATATATGGGGGCCCCACTGGAGCTTTGCGTCAAGAGTGATGCCAAGAAAAACAGTGGATACAACAGTATTCAGATTTTTAACATTCGTTGTTGTAAATTTAACACAATTAGTTTTATTTACGTTCAAATGCAGATTATTAACGTTAAACCAATGCACTAATTTTGATATAGCATTATTCACTTCGTCACATTTAAATGATTGACGTTTAAGTTTACAAATCAAGGAAGTATAATCAGCAAATAATACTATATTATGACTATCCCTTACAAGGTGAGGTAAGTCATTAATATACACCAGAAACAGGAATGGGCCGAGAATCGAGCCCTGAGGAACACCCATTAGTACAGGTGACCCGGAAGAACTTTTACGATGATATTACGAAGATATATATTTTATGATGATACATATTTACGATGATGATGATAATAACCTTCTGTTTTCTATTACTTAAATATGAAATAATAAGTTTAAGCGCTGTGTTCTTGACACCATAGTACTGTAGCTTCCTGATTAATATCTCATGGTGAACACAGTCGAAGGCCTTGGAAAGGGCACAAAATATACCCAAAGCATCCTCTGAATTCTCCCATGCACAAAAAATATGTTTGTTTATGAATATGACCCGTTAGCGCAGGGCCTAAACGTTTATCCGTGTCAATGCCGGCGGTGGACTCAAATTTTCAACAAAAAAAAACTATTTGCACGACATGATCATGGGCTAATTGGTTCAACTAATTTGTTGTTATATGCTAAATTCATTAAGCATCATAACTAGCCGCGGTGCGCTGACATCGAACTGGCGCCGTTGTGGGCCTGTATTCAGTACTCGGAAACGATCGTGGGAGTAATATGCTATCTATCGGTGCATGATTCGCAGTAGCGTAAACCCCGCAAAACCGCTACGCGTACAAGAGTGGAGAAGAATTAGAGTAGCTCTTACTCCACATCCCCGCCGGATGAAATCGTTAATTACATTGTTAATTTTAAGTGCTGATTTACCAAGTGTTCGGCGGTGAAGGCAAACATCGTGACGAAACCTGCATGCCTGAGAAATAAGAAAAAAAATATTTCGAAGACATGTGAAGTTCGCCAACACACATTGGGGCAGCGCGGCGGACACTTTCGTGCCCTAAAATCATCTCAGAAATTAGGGGAGGCCTGTGCCCAGCAGTGGGACGTATGATATAGGCTGTACCTTTAATTTTAACTATGCTGAATTCACTAAATATGCATCAACTTCATCATCATTATAATGTGTTACTTAATCCGAAATGCATTTTCTTCTTACTTTATATTTTAAGTGAGGAATGATGACAGTCTTACGACCAGATAATCTAACAGATGAGGTATCAGTGTATAATACCAAAGATTTTTTGGGAATAAGGGGCAACGACCATAAAGGTAAAGTGTCTTTTTAGTAAAACTTTGCATAAAACTAAACATGGCATTTTTCTGCCGACTTCCAAAAAGGAGCCGGTACTCAATTCGACTGTATGTTTTTTTTTTTTCGTTTTTTTTTTATGTGTGTTACCTCAGAACTTTTTTCTGGGTGAACCGATTTCGATGATTCTTTTTTTATTTGAAAGCTGGTACTTCTCGTGTGGTCCCATATGAATTTGATCAAGATCAGACCAATAGTTTTTAAGTTATTCTTAAATAACTTATATTGAAGTCGGCTGTACAAAATTTTTAATTTTAAATTATATAAGAAACTATCTGAAACTATCCGCCTTGCTGCTGCAGAAGAAATAACTGGAAATATCATTTTAAATTTAAAAACAATATAACTTTCGAATAATTATTTCCTCCCTCTCCTTTCCACCATCGGACAACCAGGCGGTCGGCAGGTCTTCATATGTTTGTTGTCGATATTCCACGCATTAGAACCAAACGGTTTGCTTCGTTTTTGTAATACGTACAGCAAAAGAGTGGAATAATTTGCTGGCGTCTATCTTTCCGTCCGAATATAATCTGGGTGTCTTCAAGGCAAGAGTGAATAGACTTTTGTTACGGCGGGATCGTGGTCAAGTACTGACTTATAATAAGTAAAAAAAAAAGAATAAATTTGTCGGTACGATACGCGCGTTACCTTCTTTAAGTTATTTGTACTGTGATGTGTTTGTGAAGTAATCAGTTGACTTTTACCATAATCTGATGAACGGTATGCCTTCACGTAAAATACTAATAAACAAACATTATTTTTATATATTAGATTAGTAATAATTTTACGTACCGAAATATTTTACAATAATTATAACGATTAATTCTCTAAACAACTTCCTATGACTAGCGGTGAACTTCAATATAGTCCTCCAGACCGAGTTTTGGTCACGCAGCCAGTCTCAACGGAGATGGCCATCTGCGCAGGAGATGATTATAGTGCCCGAGTATATGCGCAAGCATAAGTGCACTCTCTGTCCTCTTACTGTCATAGTGCGATGTAACGGTTTTCCGACACGATCGGAAAGAGATAAGGCGCAGGACTAACGTCTTTACGTGCTTTCTGAGACGTGGTAAAACACCGCCAACTCCAAACTGCTACTGAGAATTTCTTGATAGAAAAACCAAATCACTGATTTGAATTTTTATTTATTTATTTATTGCTGATACGTGTGTTTCATCACTTGCCTAAGATCCTGTATGGATATTGCGCAAAGGCTGTGGCAGAATAGCAGGAGTAATAGGTTTCCCGTTACAAGTGAATCACAGACCGTTTTGTCACAATACATTATTAAGCTGTCTATTTAAATTTTAAAATTGTACCTATCGTTTTGTGGCAAATAAATACTTTTTATTTATTTATTTAGGCCCGACCCGTTATTCAAACTCAGGACCTCACGAACAGCAACCGCGTGAACGACCGCTAGGCCAACGAGGCTGTTAACAGGTGAATTTTAACAAATCGATGAGGCAGAGAATAAAAATTTATTCTAATATATAAATTAAAACATACCTAGTGCATTAATTTACTAAGAGATACAATTAAATAAGACCTAGTAGTAGTACAGCTTTGTTGAATTTTCATTCACATCGTTGATATCGTTTTATTTGCATATCATTTTCATGCAAAATTTAATTGCAAACCCTTACTTAAATCACCCTGCGGTCTGTCAGTTGCATTTCAACCTCTAGTGGAGCGTATAACAAAGTGTTCTCGCAAACTTAATCAGCAGAACTAATCCACAGTCCGATTTTCGGGATGTTCTGTAAAAGCAAATTCATCATTAGCCACTGCCAGATCCTTTCCTTTCCAAACAAAACTTGCTAGTTGCTACAATTCGATAATTACTTCTTGAAATGAAAATAAATTATGTATCTAAATGGGAAATACAAAATACTGCCATCCACGTACGCACTTCTTAACTATTATAGACTTTTATTATTCTTAACTATTATTACTATTAACTAGCTTTGTCCGCGACTTTGTTTGTCAGTTATTTTATATGAGCACTTGCGCCGACATTTGTGCACTAATAATCATATTCTGTGTATATGCCTAGTCTCTGTTGACACTGGCCCCTGTGAACGAAATTTTATCTGGAAGAGAGGACTTCAGACCATGCAGTATAATAATATTAACTGATTTGGTTGCTAAGGTTATTAATTAATTTATTAATATGAGATTGAATACTCTTAATCGATAACACAAAACGAACATGTTGTACTCGTACATCGTAAATGTCATTATAAATTGATCAATTTTATTAGTTGCTTTTTCCTCTCTACGAATTGCGCGTAAAGCTACCTGGAAGAGCTTATACAAAAATATTGGCAACATCGCCCTTTAGGCCGTTTAATGGCAGCAAAAGAATACGAGTATCCAATAAATCATATCGTCCCGTGTATAGCAGCATCGTCTTTCTGATAACAACTGAAAATAATAAAAAAACATGCGTGAGTGTCGTGGAACACTCAGTTGGAACGAAGTTCCTTATTATTGATTAACGTATTATATTATTGATTAACAAATACAAATAAATGTATTAATAGAGTCTATTAAAATGAAGCGTCATTTCAAATAAAATACACTATGACACAAAGGGTAATGACGAAAAAATCTTACACTTGTTGTCGCCTAGCTCCCATCCGCCAAACCCGTATCGTCCGATGAGGAACTTCGTTCCGAAAACTGCAAACGCAACCTGCCTGCCTGCCACTATGACAAAAACTCCCTATGAGATAATTTATGGGGAGGAGTGTATATTTAGCAGTGGGATTTTGAATTTTGATAGGATATAATGAAAAACCACGCGCGCTATTTGCAGCGACTGTCCATGTGTTATTCTTGCATAGCAAACGCTGACAGGCAGGTACACGCTTAGAGCGGAAAGGAAATGCAATTATTTGTGATTACATTTTTATTACCATATTTATCTATAGATATAAAAGGGGATGTCCCGATTGACTGACTCATTTCACACACAGCCCACACCGCTATACGTAAAAATATGAAATTCTCACATGAAAGTATCCACTAAGAAAAAAAATTGGAAAATTTAACCCCGAAGGGGGTGAAACAGAGTTGATTTTCCGTTGCAATTGATTCGAAAAAAGTACTCTGTAAATAACAAAACAACCCCTCACGGGGGGGGGGGGGGAGGGGTTAGAGGATGTTCAAGAATGTGTGTGGAAAAAAATTTGTTAATGTATTTTTTCAATTTCAAAATTAATGCATATACTCTTTAATTAAAATAATAATATTAACATTACCTATCTATCGACCCGGTTTTAAAACGAGGGTGTAAGTTGTAATATTGATAAGATGCACAGCTCAAACCGCTGAACATAAAATACTAAACGTAAACCTAACGTAAGTAATAAACGAACGTAAACCTAAATTGTGATAATTCAGCTTCCTTTTATTACGTTGGTATTAACTAATATAACTTTTAAAAATTCAAACCCTCAGAGGGTGAAAAATATAAAGTGTGCAATCTAACCATTAATTGTGTATAATGTGTGCGTGGAAATTAAAAGGTTTTCTAACTTGCATAGTGGTAAAGATATACTTCCAACAAAAATATGGTAGTTATGAATAATAATACAAATTTTGAGCTTAACAAAATCTGCCCCAGTTCACCCTAAAAATGTGGATTGATAAAATTGTATTTAGGCTTGAGCTTAAAAACTGAGAAACACGTGTTTCAGTATTTTTGAAAATTCTAACCTTATAGGGATAAAACTAAAGATGAAATATTGTTTGAAATTCTGCCATATTTTAGCTATACCTTTCATAACACTATTATAAGCTTTCCATTAGAAACTTAGTACACGTACTTAAGGATTTTTGGATAATCCACCTCTAAGGGAGGTTTAGGTACATAAA
Organism: Parnassius mnemosyne; assembly: GCA_963668995.1. Classification (NCBI taxonomy): domain Eukaryota; kingdom Metazoa; phylum Arthropoda; class Insecta; order Lepidoptera; family Papilionidae; genus Parnassius; species Parnassius mnemosyne. The sequence continues at coordinate 14,526,357 of CAVLGL010000088.1, read as the reverse complement.
ATAGTGGAAGGAGGCTATTACAAAATTGTAAAGTATTTTAACACGGTTTTGGATTTATAAATATATTATTTATTTCAATTTATTAAACAAAATTCAGTTCATATTACCCGTGAGGACTAAGATGGAATGCCTCGTTTCCAGTAAAAAGGGTCTCCGGTTCTCTATACACACCATACGAAAAGCGTTAAGCTGCTATTTTACGCTGGTAAGAATACCATTCCATTCCGCCGCAATGTAAATTGAGCCTTATATGTGTATAACTTTTCGTAACATATCATCTTATTTTATTTAATATTTCGTCGAAAGAGTTTATCCATATTTAAAAAATATATCTCTGAATAGATAGATCTTTTTATTGACTATATTGCAAGCTTAGTGTGATAAGGGGATGCACCCATTAAAAATAATATAGCAACAATGGAGTCGCAATCAGAAAGTAGTAGTCTTTATATAGACCACGCTTTCACAGAAGTGAGAGCGTGGTCCTTCCTCAGTCGAGCCGAACCATTCGTGTTACAACTATACTACTAATAGCTGCAGCACCACTCTACCTCGTATAAATACAACCCATTTTATAAAAGAAAAGTCAGTAAAATTTTGATGAGCCGATTTTTTTATACAGGGTTATTTTTCAATATCCGGCCAAATTTGAAATTTAATTTAAAAAAAAACCTCGAACACACTGTCCTTTTTATCTTTTAAATTCAAAATGCATGGTAATGCATTATTTTACTGCACACGCACATATTTGTAAGGGTCGATCGGTAGGCAAAAACGTTGTTGCCCATAAATCACATTCAATTTGGGATAATTTCAAATAAAATTAGAAGCTTATTTACTCGTATTTTCAAAATCAAAAATTGCAATAAAGTTATTGTATAAGTTCCAAACCGACCTAGTACTCACTTCACTAAGGTTGATTATTCAATTAAACCACAAGTACGTGTAAGCAGAACAGAAGCATGTAATAAAAACAATACAGAAACCATATTCAATCAAGTATGTAACATGTAGGCGCGTCGTAAGTTGTCACTAGCGCCATCTAGTTTACAAATTTAACATGCCGCCCACCAAGAAGGATAGTGATCGTTCTTCACAGCACCACCCACCATGAGGTCAAGGGGTCCTTACACAAGAATGCATGAAAACAAAAATAAAATTAAACATGAAAAATTCCTTAAAAGCAAGTCATAATAGTATAATAGCATAAATTAGTGTAAAAACAAATACATCTTATCATACAGTTACAGGTAATATACAAAGTTTTGTTATGGGTCTTTTAATTTCAGAACCGTTACATTTTAATGTCACCACTCGAGTAATTTCGTCCAAACCTAGATGTTTTGTTACTATCCTACCTAATAACCATCGAGCCGGAGGAAGATTATCTTCCTTTACAAGAACGATATCATCGATGTTTGGCTCCGGAGTTTTTTTTTGTCCATTTGTATCTTTGCAAACTATGCACTAAATATTCATTGGACCACCTACACCAGAAGTCTTGTAACATCTTTTGTGTCATTTGCCAACGTCTTAAAGTACTCATATTGCATTGCTCATAGTTACTTTCGGGTACTACGAGTATTATCAACGGCTCACCTACGAGGAAGTGACCTGGTGTAAGGGGTGAAGGGTCATTATGATCGTCTGTTAAGATCGATAATGGTCTAGAATTAAGACACGCTTCAACCTGTGCCAGCACTGTGATCATTTCCTCAAAAGTTAGAGTGGAATCCCCGATCACTCGTTTGAGATGATATTTTGTGGATTTCATTCCTGCTTCCCACAGTCCTCCAAAATGTGGAGCGTGAGGAGGAATGAAATGCCATGAGACACCATTATCATTTAACCATTCTCGAATCTCGAGAGCAACTGCTGATTTTTCTATAGTGACTAATTTTTGTAGCTCCTTGGATGCTCCAATGATATTAGTCCCATTGTCGCTCCATATTTCACTCACGTGACCTCTACGGCTACAAACCTTTTAAAACCGGCAATGAAACCTGATGTTAAGTCGCTGATGGCTTCCAGGTGCATAGCCTTTGTGACCATGCACACAAACACACAGATATAGCCCTTATACGACTTATTGCCTCGCCCTTTTGATACGCGTATATTAATGGGTCCAGCAAAATCTACTCCACTGCGGAGGAATGGTCTTCCTGGAGTAATTCGACACGCTGGTAACTGACCCATAAGTTGCGTTGCTGTAATTGCTGCACGTCTTGCGCAGATAACACATTTACGCACATGCAATTTTACACGACTCTTAGCTGAAATGATGCAGTAACGTGAGCGCAAATAATTTATGACAAGAGATGGACCGCCATGCATTGTCTTTTTGTGGGCGTCGTCAATGACAAGATCTGTAAAATGACTTTTATGTGGAAGAATGATAGAATGTTTAGCTAATTCAGGAATGTCGGCATTTGAGATTCTTCCGCCGACTCTTAAGAGTCCTCTGTCATCGTGATATGGATTTAGTGATTTTAGTCGACTATCCTTTAATTCCTGCACTTGACACATTCTGATACAGACGTTTAGGGCTTCGTTTAACTCAGAGCTTTCTAGAAAAGGAGCAATGTTGCGATCTGATTTAGGTTTTTTAAGTTTAAGAAATCTTCTGCAATAAGCTACAACGCGAACAAGACGTGAAAGTGAAGAAAATCGATTCCAGATGAAATCATCAGTCGTTGATTTCGTAGACAGATGAACCTTAATTTTTTTGCGTTCAAGATTAGTGGAGGGTCGTTTGGATGGTTTATATTTAAGTTCTGCCTCGCTGAGCCAAGGTGGACCGTGCAGCCACAGACTATTTTGTACAAGTTCTAGAGGTGTACATCCTCTAGATGCAATGTCTGCAGGATTTTCGCCCGATGACACATGAAACCACTGGGTGTTATCAAGCCTTGATAAAATGTTGAACGTTCTATTGCCAACAAAAGTTGTCCAGCGGCTGGGGTGACTACTAAGCCATGCTAACACCACCGATAAATCAGTCCAACCGTGTATTTTATCCCGACTAATATGCAACATGTTTGCTACGTCAGTAACTAACCTGGCCAATAAAACGGCTCCCATTAGCTCGAGGCGAGGAATAGACACCTGCATAGTTGGAGCTACCTTGGTTTTAGCAGCAACTAGATACGCATGAATGTTACCAGCTGTGTTAATAGTCCGTACGTAAATCACTGCAGCGTATGCAACATTGGAAGCATCGCTAAAACCATGTAATTCTGTGCAAGTATCATCAACTTTTGTTTCGACCCATCGAGTAATGTATTCTGACAATCAGAAACCTTTATTCTGAAACAAAATTGCAATAAAAACTAGACGAAATGCTTACTTAGTACTAAGCAGGTAAATTCACAATTAATATCGAAAATTTTTTAAGTGTTTGAATTTAAATACAAAATGAAAATTCGGGCATAGGTTCCCCGTCTGTTCACTTTTCTTAAAACTAAGTCTAAAATTTAACATGCAAATATTTATTTACTTATGAAATTTTATTGCATAGACATCTACATCCATACTCAATTAAAAATAAATCTACAGATGCGTTGTCACCCCAATGACTAAGATTAATTGAGTTCTTTCCAGTAAAAAGGTTTTCTAAACTCAGAATACAAAACACAGCATTATTAAGCTGCTATTTCTCGCTCGTATTCTGTTAGAGCGTGGTCTTTCACCGGTCGAGCCGACCCATTTGTGCCCATCAGTTTCCGAGAAATCGGTGAATATACACGAAAGAATACACGCGTCGAATATAGTTACTTTTCGTTTTGGAACTGTGTGAAAAGTTTTCTGAAATAAGAATCTAAAATAAAATAAAATTAATAAAAATATAATAAAATTATAATTAATTAAATAAAAATTAATAAAATTAATTTAATTAAATAAAATTATATCTTTTTACGAGGGGAATATTAGGGAATATTATAATACATATTAGGGGAATCCAGTAGTCACTTATGTAGTTTTGATTAATTATTATTAATAATTTGCAATTGAATATTGACTTAAATTTAATTGGCCCTGATTTGCTTATATCAGGAAGTCGTTTTTTTTCGTACTATTACCATCACAGCAAATCAAAAGTCTACTGCTGAGGATTTTTTTATAAAATAAGTCTGACAAATGAGCACACAGTCCATCTGATGGTAAGTATACACTTACTGCTGCTGCTGCGCCACATAGACTACATTTAACATTTATCCTCGATTAACAATCAAATGCAGATGCGTTAGCCCTGAGGACTAAGATGCAATGCCTCGTTCTCCGGTTCTATTTACTTACCATACGAAACACAACAGCAATGGGCTGGTGTTTTACGACGGTATTCTTTGAGAGCGTATTGCTACCCCGGTCGAACCAACCCATTCGTAGTACATATACGTACATATTACGATAAAATAACTGCAGCATGGCTCTACCACGTAAAATATTACGTTATACATATAAGTAATTATACATACACACACACACACACACACACACACACACACACACACACACACACACACACATATATATATATATATATATATTGATATGGGGCAGTCGATATCCTTACTAAGAATTTAGTCGTGAAAACTATCAAATCAAAAATTCTACGGTAAAGTATTGTTTGGCAGTTTTTTATAACATTATTCGAACATTAGTATTAATTGTAACATAGTTTTTCTGATGATATTTAATTTATTTTATGATGATGGTACTCTTGTCCCCAAATTCTAACCTGATCCGATATTTTTATTTCAAAGAATACCTAATAATTGTAGGCGTAATAATATTTTGGACTTTTAACAAACATGTTCAGCATAATTTTTATACCACGAAAGAAGTAGATAAAAAACTACTTTAGAGGATATTTAGAGAATATAATGGATTCCATCTATTTGGTTGTAATCTTCTATATATAGACCGCAAGTTTTGTTGGTACTATGTTTAATATATGGAAATATAGATTTTCAATAATATTCTGTTATATATGACTAACCCATTTTTACATGAGTTAGGGTTGAATATTTTTTTTCGGAGTTACGTCCGATTATAAATCAAATATTTAAAAGCGATGAAATGAAATACTCAAGATTTTGTACACAGAAACTACAACCTATACAATATAATGCTTTATGAAGTGGTTAGTAACCACACAATTAAATCATATGTGGTACTTTATCAACCTCACAGTTAACTCGTTAAGATATTGGGTACGTAATATGATACAATAAATTAATATGAATTATTAAAATAAACTAATATATATTATTGGTTCGTTTGATGATTCTTTTTGTGAAAGTAAATTAATCTTTGAAAACGTGTTTGGAAATTGCTGGCTGGCATATGGTGACGTCTTATAGGTACTAAAAAAAGAAGAAAAAAATATATAATAAAAATAATAGGTACACATTAAAAAAATAAACATTCGTATTGCTTGATTTAGAAAACTTTACAACGAATTTGACAACAACACTCATAAACTATAAACAGAAATTTAAAAAAGTCTCATTATGAGTAAGAACTTTTCTGTTTTATTCTGTTCCCTTGTGTTCAAAACTTTCATTGATAATCTTCTTCTTACTTAAATAAGGTAGTCTCTCTAGATCTGAGTTTGAATTTTTATTTACCTAAACGTTGTTCCAGACGTATAAAGAAGCGTACTTTAATATCAAAGTTTTGAAAGAATAAACAACTTAAAAGAATCTTATCTTGTTTATTAGTGACTAAAGAGAGAGATACGAGTACTTACAAAATATAAATACTGTCTCTCTTAAAGTAAAAAGTAAGTTAAAGCCTATTATATATATCCTACTACTAAGCGCAGACCTACTTTCATTTTCTGAAATGATTTGGAGCAATGTTTTTGCATTATGAAAAAAAAAGATACGAGCAATTATATTACCATTACTAATAGTCCCATTAACCACTCATGGTAAGCATCAAATGCTTGTATTAGGATTGGTTCACCACAGTAGTCGAATGGTGAATTCGAACCCACCAACATCTGGTCATAGTACGACTACGGACTTTCGCCACGGTGTGGAGAATCATCAAGCCACAGAATTGGTGTTGCTGGATTTCAGCAATGCCTTCAATATAGGATATCCTATTAGGGATTCTGCGTTCTCTTAACATATCTCCAACAGTTATTTCCTGCTTTCATAGTTATTTGTGTGGGTGCCCACATCGTATTCGTGTCCAAGGTAAACAGACTTTCATCGTGGCTTGACACCTTAGCTGGCGTTCCACAAGATGGCGTCTTACTTCCTCTTTTATTCACAATCTTTTTATTTATTTATTTATTTATGTACACACAAAAAGATACAGACACAGTCTTATAGTGAATTTGTACAAAGGTTCTACTTATTCCATAATTTTCTGAAATATATCTATATATATATATATATCAGTATACTATATATATATATCAGTATACTCACAAAGGAAAATATATTAAAAAGGCAAACTTAGTGCGTACAATACTAACACTACTGTAAATACAGATACAAAATGTTACGTAAATTATATTAAATACATACATACATACATACATACATATAATCACGCCTCTTTCCCGTAGGGGTAGGCAGAGACCAGTTCTTTCCACTTGCTACGATCCTTACATACTTGTTTTGCTTCGTCCGCTTGCATTATTCCCTTCATACATGCTCTATGGTTTAGGGTACTCTTGACCTGGCCTTATATTAAATGATATTGTAAATAAAAATAAAATAATACCATAAATAAAAATAATACCTACAATAGCTACATATAATATATATAATCTAATACTAATATAATAAAATAATATATATTAATTAACAAACTTCATTAATACGATCACATCCCAAATATCTTCTCTCTACCACTTGTATGCAGACGATCTCCAAATATACTTACAAACAACCATTGAATATCTCTCCAAAGCAGTTGATACCTCAACAAGGATCTAGCTTGTATTTTCTACTGGAGTCGATCTTATGGGTTAACGGTGAACCCTTTAAAATTCCAATCCATAATTATTGGGAGTCCAAGAATGATTTCCAAAATAAAAAAAATGTCAACTATAACCCTTTGAATTTAATGGTGCCCTATCCCTTATAATCACGTTGTTGAACATTTAGGTATTCTTTTAGATTCTAGACTTTCTTGGGCTCTCCAAATTAATGAAGTTAGCTGTAAAATATTTGCAGCATATGCTTCAATCCGAAGGCTTTACTACTTTTTAACCATTTCCACCAAAATTACGCTTGCACAATCTTAACTACTCTCTATCCTGCATTATACTTAAATATGTTACTTTGATATCACCGAGGAGCGTCTTAACAGACTTGAACGACTCCACAATCTTTGTATACGGTGCATATTTGGGCTTGGTAAATATCAACATGTTTTTTTTTATAGAATAAGAGTGACAAACGAGCACACAGTCCACCTGATGGTAAGTGGTTGCTGCGGCCCATAGACATCTACATCTATCCTCTATTACAAATCATAATGTAGATGCGTTGTCACCCGTGAGGAATAAGATGGAATGCCTCATTTCCAGTAAAAAGGGCCTCCGGCCACCTGCACTAACCAAGCGAAACGCAGAGGTAAATCTCTACTTCACGCTGGTTTTCTGTGAGGTCGTGGTACCACCCCGGTTCGAGTCGGCCCATCCGTGCGACGGCAAAAGCTGCCGCGTGGCTCTACCACTGTTAAACCATGTCTCAGAATACTGCACTAACTGGCTCCCAATCCGTCTTCGTTCCAATACTCATATACTTTCTGATATCTACTGTTCTTTTTTAAAAGATCAAGTCAGGAAAGATCTAAAAATACGTTCTAAATATAAAAATTATGACAGAAGCTGAGCTCGTGTTATAATTTACGGTCCAAATAAAATATTTCCCTCCAATGTTGAAAATACTCTGGAACGCCTTTCCCCTAGTCAATTAAAAGTGCTGAATCCTTAAATGTGTTCCAGAAACTGATTAAGGAGCACTATTTGTCTCTCTTTACCCTACCTCTTCCTTCTCTTATTTATGGTCGTTGATCTACTTAAAGAGTGCATCCTACCCGTTATTCTTTTTCTTATTTTTTATTTGAGTCTTCTTCTGGATTGTCTGGAAGAGATTGCTTTATAGCAATAAAACCGCCTTTTGTTTTTTCTTAAATATTTGCTTATTAGTGTTATTTTTATCTTTTCTGGGTGTACAATAAAGAGTATGTATTGTATTGTATTGAACCTACAACCTTTTGAGTTCACAGTCCGTTTCCTATGGTTATGTTACTCTCGCTTTCAAGGAGCTGTCTTGTAGCTCAAAGACTAAGCGTTTGTTGTAAATTTCACTTTACAACCAACCCGTGTTCGATTCCCACTCTCACCATTGAAATTGTTAATTTTTTTTTAATTCTTAATGTGTAAGGTGGAAAGAGGTGGCACTGGAATGCCCAGTCCCAGGAAAGAGAACAATATTCCATTTGAGGTCGAACTTGAGCCTTATAAAGTTACAAGCGGTGTGTCGTTATGAAAGAGCTCACTAAGCTTTTTGAAGGCCAATTTGGCCTTTCCTTCCGAGTGGCGCGGAACTGAACGTCATTGGATATGTCTGGCTGACACAACAAGGGTAGTGTCTAAAATTGAGAAGATACGACAAAGGGATTCTTTTAAGTGGTAAATGCGCATATTTGTGTCTTCTGTGAATTAACTGAACTAGATTTAGTCGTCCATTACATCGTATTACTGATACTATACACGATACAGTGTTTGATATAGTATCAAATCAATAAATCCTTTAAGTTTATAAAATATGGTAAACATTGTTCTTATTACTAAGTACGTCTTTTTTACTTATGATGTTTTGAAGTAGCATTTCATGAAGAATATAATTCGAGTGTATGTAATTGATGTTCGTTTTTAATATGTGAATACTCAACGTTAATCTAGATAAATACTGCGGATTTTTAAAGAGCCCGCTTTGTGCCCGAGTGACAAAAGGCTTTGAATACTCAAAGAAAACACGTAATATAAAACATGCGGTAACAAACCTGTCGGATATGCTTCCCCATTTCTTCATAAATATCTTTTTTTTTTATATGATAGGGTGACAAACGAGCACACAGTCTACCTGATGGTAAGTGGTTGCTGTGGCCCATAGACATCTACATCTATCCTCGTTTGCGAATCAAAATGCAGATACGTTGTCACCCGTGAGAACTAAGATGGAATGCCTCTTTTCCAGTAAAAAGTGTCTCCGGTTCTCTACACTCACCATACGAAACACAGCAGTGTTAAGCTGCTATTTGACGCTGGTATTTTGTGAGAGCGTGGCCTTCCCTGGTCGAGCCGACCCATTCGTGCTACAACTATACTACTAATATAGCTGCAGTATGGCTTTACTACGTTTAAAAATATCTCTTGTGATTCAAATGCTGCTTAGTAATGTTAGTTCAAGTAATTATTTATAATTATTTATACGTATGTGCTCAATTACAAAGCGCCAAGACTATTGGTAGCCGAGGTTCTGGGCGCCTTTCGATTTTGTAGCGCGCAACTAACCCATTACTCATTACCGCCACTACCAAGAAATACCATTACCATGAACCCAACATCTGTTACCGCCATTACCATCAATACCTATTAAAATGGTAAATCACAATTTTTCGAGAATAATTGAGTACGAGTTTTATTCGCTACAGTCGGCTAACAATTTTTTTTACAAAACAAGTAAGAAATAAAGCTGATACCGTAATTAACCAATATATTATTATGTTCTTTTAGTATAATTTCCACTCTCCTTACTATCAGGCCTAAAAAGATCACGGCTGAACACAGACCTCTTACGTTTGAAAGTATTTTATTTAATCACCATGCTCTATAAATACGAAATGGTTATATCGCCACTAAACAATTATATCAAAGCAAAATATTGTCGTATTATCGGAGTAAGAATATTCAATATTCCATTTCGTCTCGTGAGTATCGTAACAGGCGCCTATGAGAAATGCCAGAAAAACCTGATTGGTACAAAGAGATGGCGGCATCTCGTTAAAGTTAGATGTAAAATACACATGTGGCGGGTGGAAGGAAAAAGGGAGATCTCCCGCCAGGCAAGGTGTTCTGCCCGGGGAGCGGCCAACGCTCCGATTGGTAGTTCAGAGCTATTCTATATATGCTGCTTTAACTTCGGAAGTTTGTTAGTGCGATTTTGGCTTCGATGTGTTTCGCTTGTGGCGCGACGACAACGCCGCCACACACAAGTCGGCAACGAAGAGCAGAAGTAAAAAAAAAAATGCTAGAGGTCTGGTATTACGATCGTCAATTTGTCTTCCAAGGGTGGAGATTGCCCGGAGTCAAAAAGTCGCCGGTGTATAATCCTGTCCTGCGTAGATCAGTAGTTATATATATGGTGACACACACACACACACACACACACACACACACATATATATATATATATATATATATATATATATATGTTTTAAGACATTATTATTACTGCCATCCATAGATAGCCAATAGACCAGGGGTGGCGAACCTTTATGTATCTACGTGCCATTTTCTAAAGAAATGTAGTGATAATGTAGTAGGATAGGATCACTCGTATTCGTTCCTAATATAATAGTTCGTCATAGTGAACTTTGTGATCGGTGGCATGCCCAAAATATTGTGTCGCGTGCCATCGATGGCACGCGTGCCATTGGTTCGCCATCCCTGCAATAGACCTTCTGGTTAATATCCCAAGTCACCTGATGACTTACACCAGCAGGTAATGTCGCCGCATGTCTACTATTACGAAATTATTAGCCGCGTGTTTATCTATAAAGCATGTCTTAATTATTACATTAATCTTATTCATAAGCACCGTAGGAAGACATAAATCACTATCCATTAGGTCGCAAAGAATAAATTACCGAATCAATTAATTTGAAAAAATGTGAGTTCTGGTGGAGGCAGCAATTGATTACATTCAATTAAGGCCTTGTTCTACGATATAATAGGACACTTTATTGACTTAAGAAAAATAAGCTAAGACGTACCTCTTAATTTTCTTTATTATAAACACTTTTGCAAAAACCAAGACGGACACCTAAGTAAAAAACAAATTTTGTTACTATTAGGTATTTATTGTGTTATACTGAGAACTTTGTAAATTAATTAACAAGGCATAGCTTTCGTGACTTTCATCATAATGTTTTGATTAATTTAATAAGAAATAATGTTAACGTTCCAAAGTCCTAGTTGTGTACCTGCTACCTAAGTAAAAATTAAACACGTTTTTGTTTTTTCTTTAATAAAGTAAGACCAGATAAAAGTTTACTATTGATTGTGATACCCTCTTGCTGAAATCACAGCTCACGTTTGTCTGGGCATGCTAGCGAGTATATATCTTATAGATTACTACGAAATACGTAAATAAGATGTGATTTTTTTTAAATGCCTCTGCAAAGCGTTCTCCTCGTCTTCGTAGCACTCGCTCTTCACCTTATCCTATATCCTGGCTTCATCTGAGAACAATACCCTATCATAGTCTTCTTGAGTCCATTACACATAATTTCGAACGAAGCTAAGCCTCTCAGTAGGTACTCATGGACTAATTTAGGGCCGCGTTCTGGACAATGACTGCAGCGCAAAGCCTCCTCCTGATCGTCCATAGGCTACAGGCACATTTCTTACTTCTTCAAAGTTATTCTTGAAGTCCATATACAAAGATTTGCGATTAGAAAACGATTATCCTGTGGCTCGACACATGGATTTATTTCAGAACCAGGTCTTCTCTAGACGGAGCCCATAATAGCACTGCCAGGGCCTTTGGACTGTCGAACGACTCACATTTAGCCACTGAGGTACGAAGCAATAGCCGCAACCCTCCTCAAGCAGCGCAATAATTATGCTGGCGTTTATCAATTTATGCCGCTAAACAGCAATAACAATTCTTTAAAATGGCAAGGAAATGAGATAATTCAATAAAGATGGACTAAAGTTATTAAGAGAAGATATTAATTTTCGGGAGTTCGAAACACAAAATGTAGTAAAAAGTTATGTTCTTTAAAAATCAGCCTCAGGAAATAATTTGAATTTAGAACGTTTTTAAACACCACTGTACTTTTGTAAGCAGCCAGTAATGAGTTCAAGTGATTAAAACGTTTTTGGTATTATTATTTTTTCAGGCGGGACAAAAATCGAAATCACCCATTTTTTTTGGATTTTAACTATTTATATATATATATATATATACTTTTTTTTCATTTGACCGCTTTCCAATTATTTATTACATTTAAATAAATAAAATTAAATAACAAAATTTTAAAATCGTAATGAATCACATTAATTACAGTCTGTATTTCATACCACTTAGTATATAATATGTAAGTTTGTTTTAAATTTGTCAACATCTTATCTCAATTATGTCACATTTTTTAAAATAAATCTCTTATAATTTCAATTTTTTTTTTACCATCGTTTACATCATTGCAGTGTTTGATGTTACCGTTGCGTTGTATGTATTCTTGTTATCCTTCAGTGTTCTTACGCCTCCTTTCTATTATCTCTTTTATATTTAATTTTTTTAAACACATAAAGTGGATCATCCTTACATCCCCATCCCGCACGAAACAAGTGTTTGTACGGCTTACAAATAATTGTTGCGGGTCTGGATGTTTGTCCTTGTGTAATATATGTATACTGTCTCCACGTTACAAGAGACAATCCTAGTATGGAGGTAAAGTTTCTTTAAATAAAAAAAAAACACATATGGATGGAACAGAAACGAAACAGAACGTTAAAAAAACGGAACGTGATATTGAGGGTTAGTAAAGGGGTAAAAAGGGGTACTAGCTAGTTACTTTGATCGTTAAGCTACGCGGTCATTTACAAATAATTGAATCCAAACAGGCCGCAAGATGCTTTATCTCCCCCGAATACTGAAAATACATCGAATATGTAACCACTACTGAAACAAACTTAAGTATAGATGAAATATCTTTTTAAATTATATAATCGTTACTGATTGTGTAATTTCTGAAGGACTTGACCAATTGAGGTCATATTTAGACAATATATTTGTTTTGCCCAGGCGATGGTTAGCTATAAATAGCTATGCTAATATGGAAGTATGAGTCATTACAGAGAGTTCATAGACATAGAATTTATTAATAAATTGACCCCACCACCACCTATCGGAGTGAAACCCACCGAGCCATCTTGTAATACTATATTCGTGTGTAAGCATAAGTGTGTATATGTATGAGCAGCGGGCTCGGGGCTACTCCACTTCATCAGTCTGTGGCATTTGGGATCTGCACGCCATATTTAGATGAATTCTTAAAATGAAGCGACAAACGGACTTACAGTCTACCTGAAAGTAAATGGCTACTGCAGCTCAAAGACACTTTACATATTTGGCAGTAGAAATAAGTAAGATGGTGGTGCCTATAGTCTGTTTGGCGAGAGTTGATTAAAAATCAGTATTCCTAAACTCATTATCAATTGTGGTCCGCTAATTATTTTGCTAACAGATGGCCACAGCGGCAGCTTACCCACCCGGCCTCGTGCTTGACAACAGCTGCGAACCTCGTACTACAAACCTCTGTGATTGCGGCGATAGTCACGTCCGTCACACATATTGCGATACTTAAACGACAGTCGCTATTATCAACTCTCGCCATATATACTTTACTCAGGCAGACTATTAGGTATACTCTTAGGCAGTAAAGGATTCCCGCAACGTAATCCATTTTTTTTAATAGAATGGGGGTGACAAACGAGCACACAATCCACCTGATGGTAAGTGTATGCTGTAGTCCGTAGATATCTACATTTATCTTCTGTGAGAGCACGGTCCTTTCCCGGTCCAGGCGACCCATTCGTGCTAAAACCATAATATAGGTGCAACGTGGCTATACCACGCAAATTTTCAACTATTAGTCTCTCCAGTTAACTGCGCTCTGCAAAAAAAATGGACGAAAATAAATTAGGCATCCATTTGTATTATTTTTAAAATACCAGCGCTTATTTGCCGTTTTCCTTGTGTTTGTTGAGGAATTCGTTTTGCTTCTCATTTTGAACGACGTTTTCAGTGTTATTCTGTCTGCTCGCTAAAAGCACGTTCCTCTGAACATTTTTTACCGAGCTTTTTAGTACCTCCTTTATTTTTTGGCTATCATGTCTTGCCTACGATTCACCTTCAATGTCGCGCCTTGTCATGTGCATTAATTCTGTACCAAATACAGCTTCTTATAGCTAGCGCCTATTTATAATATAATCATCATGATCCTGAAACTATGAGAGTGAGGGAAGAGAGAGTGCACCTGTGCTTGCACACTCTTACATACTCGTGTATTATAATCCTACCCCGTGCAGATGTCTTGTCAAGCCGACAACCAAAATCCGATCTGCAAAACATTATTATAATATAACTGTTAAACATTCCAGCCCAATTTTTGGACTTCTCAAATTAATACAGTAAACCGAAAAGATTATGCAGCATATACTTAACAAATTGTTACCTGTTTACGCTAAAATTGCGCTTGCCCAATTTCTACTACTCCCTATCCTCGACATGCTGACATTTGTTACCTTGACAACACCGAAGAGCAACTTACCAAACTTGAGTGACTTCAAAATCTCTGTATAGGGTTCATATTTGGGCTTCGTAAATATACCATGTCAAAGAATACACTAAACTTAAGTAGCTCGCAGTCCGTTTTCGCCAGAATACTTTCATTATCTGCCCTCTACTGCGTCTTATTTAATTATATCAAGTCCCTTTCTATAATAACGTTTTAAATTGCTTAGCACCTGTCATAATTTTTATTACGGTCAAAGGAAAATCTTTGCCTGCAATGTCCTGCGCACTTCTTTAAAATTTATGATAAATCTCTCTGTTCTTGGATTAAGATTTTTGAACCTCTTACCTCTGTTGATTAAACGTAATCCTTAAATTTATTCAAGAAATAGGTTAAAGAAGACTATTTGTCTCTCCAACTCCTTCTTTTTTATGCAATATAATCTATGCAAAAAAAAATAAAGCATGTTGACTTTTTCGAATATAAGTTGGTATCCTTTCTTATTTTAGTGCACCTGACCCGTTAATCTTTCTATTATTTTTATTTAACTCTTTTTTATTTTGTGTTGTCTTCAAGAGATTGTTATGTAACAATAAGATCGATTTTGGTCGTACCTTCAATATTTGTTTATTTTTCTTATATTAATCTTTTCTTGGTGTATAAAAAAGAGAAGTAGAAATACAATATAATAATATTGTATTTCAAATCCTGTCCTATAACAATTTTCGAGCAATAATTGTATAACTTCATATCTCCCCCTCCGTTCCACCATTGGATAGCCAGATGCTCATCTAGTCTCCACCCTTTTGTTGTCGACTTACCACGCATCCATCGTTCGTCATACGCACGTCTTTGCGTACGATTAAAATGTAGGTATCTTATTGTTTTATTTATTTAAGTACTAACAAGATATAAGCTTTACAAATTTTAATAAAAACACTAAATCTTAGAAAGAAACATGCAAACAAGCTTTATCTAAATTATAGGTAACGATGGCTAGGTAAAATAACAGCTAATATACAAAAAAAAAAAACTTAAGAAAAAAAAAAAGAAAATGAGTGAGTTAATTAAATATGATTATTATAATTTTTAAATTTATGATATCTATTTTTTTATATTTTTAGATTACAGATAAGACCAGATTTTCCGCTTAAATCCGGGATAGTAGTGAAGTGCTGGCTTAAAATAGTAAAGAGAATACTTTTTGATGGCAGTCAAAACTTTTCTATGGACCTCGTTTAGAATGAGTGTGATGACGTCACTTCGTATTTTATATTACCATAATATTACTTTCATAATTTTTAAATAATATAAACGTAATAAAACATAAAGTGGAAAAATGACCAAGTTTTAAGAATACAAATTTTGTCGGTAGTTTACATCAACATTAATTAACTAATTACCGATGATATAAACTGCCCAATTATACTGGATCTTAATACCTTTCAAACCTAAAAATAACCGGCCAAGTGCGAGTCGGACTCGCACATGAAGTATTCCAAATCATGGTAATACACGTTTGTAGTAGGGGAGGGCCCTAAATTTTTTTATTTATTTTAATTTTGTTATTTGTTGTTATAGCGGCAACAGAAATACATATTCCGTAAAAATTTCAACTATTACGAATCATGAGATACAGCCTGCTGCCATACAGACGGACAGCGGAGGGTTAGTAATAGGGTCCCGTTGGTTACCCTTTGGGTACGGAGTTATGAAAATAAATTAAAACACATAATGGAAAATTACATGCCATATTATCATATCGCCATAGCACTACTACTAAGAAGTCTAGTCCCTTTGTTTAGTCATTCCAAAGAACCTGACATGTTTATGTAAGAATTCCGATATTTACGAAAAAAGGAAAGTAACAACCTATATACGCCCCATTGCAAGGGACGGGCCTTCTCTTATACTTAATAGGATTTTAGAGCAAGGATTCACCACGCTGCCTGCCCTATTATCTTTTAACAGACTTTACGTGTCCTCAATTTTATTTAAATTTCTCAGAGATTTTCTCACGAAGTTTGCTATCAACGTCCAGTAGGTTTATAACATAGTGGCAAAAAAAAGGAATAAAGAATTTAATTAAAGCTACATAATACATGAATATATTATATTACATTATCGAATTAGAATGGAATGCTTTTGAGATTAGAATGGCTCTCCAGCACCTTAATAACGGCAAGGCCCCAGGTAAGGATGGAATTACAGCAGAGCTTCTGAAAGCGGGTTGAAAAGCCCTACTTGAAGTCCTTCAGAAGCTCTTTAATTCCGTCCTCCATGGTGCGGTGGCACTACACCGGAGTCGTGAAGCAGAAGTGCGGTGGTCTTGTTCTTCATGAAAGGCGACAACGCTCTCTTAAAGTACTACAGACCGATTTTCATTCTGAGCCGCGTCTACGTGCGAATCGTCTCGCATGTAGACTCGACAACTTCCAACCTCCCAAACAAGTCGGTTTCCGAAAAGACTTTAGCATCATGGATACCCTTCAGCAAATTGTACAAGAGTCCGAGCAGTACAATTTACTACTACTACTGTACTACTGTACTACTATGTCTGGAGTACGTGGACTATGAAAAAGGCTTTGATTCAGTCGAAATTTGGGCGGCGCTGCAGTCCCTCTAGCGTTGCAAAATTGACTGTCGTATATCGAAGTGCTGAAGTGTTTGTACAGTACAGGACTACGATGGCTATCTGAGTACAGAACCAGAGTACGAAACCTATCCAACTGCAGAGAGGTGTAAGATAGGGTGACGTTATATCCCCGAAACTCTTCACCCCTGTATTGGAAGACGTTTTCAAGCTTCTGAAATGAAAGGGATACGATATTGACACCAACAGCGACTACGTCACTCACCTTCGATTTGCAGACGATATAGTCCTTATGGCAGAATCGCTGGAAGACCTAAGCACTATGCTCATAATTATACTATATAATTACCTCAATAGTGCATCCCAACGGATAGGTCTTAAGATGAACATGGACAAAACAAAGATCATGTATAACGTCCATGTCACACCTATGCAGGTAGTTGTTGGGAGCACTAAGCTAGAAGTTGTCGACAAGTATGTTTACCTGGGAGAAATAGTCCGACTAGGTAGGTCCAACTTCGACCGAGAGGTCAATTGACGGATTCAACTTTGCTGGGCAGCGTTCAGGAAATAACGATACATCTTCTCATCAGGTATACCTCAAAATGAAAACGAGACTGTACAACTAGTGCGTGTTGCCAGTGATGACCTATGGATCTGAGACGTGGCCCTTCACTGCTGGCCGTATGAGGAAGCTCAAAGTCGCTCAGGGAGCTATGGAGAGGGCTATGCTCGGGGTTTATCTGCGTGATAAACTTAGAAATGAGGAAATCCGCAGTAAAACCAGAGTGACCGACTTAGCTCAACGGATTAGTAAGCTGAAGTGGCAATGGGCTGGCCATATAGCTCGAAGAACCGACAACCGATGGCGACCTCGTTCTGGCGGACGAAGTTTATGGCGTCCTCGCACTAGATGGAGTGACGACCTGGTAAGACATGCAGGAAGTCGATGGATGCAGGTGGCTCAGGGCCGTGCTTTGTGGCATTCCTTGGGGGCGGCCTATGTTCAGCAGTGGACTCGTGAAGGGCTGTAATGATTATGATGATGATATGTATAGGAAAAAAATTAAGACAATAAAGAATAGAATAAAACAGAAAAAAAATTAAAATTACAATGCTCTAGCCTTTTGTAGACTACTGGCTTGGTTCGGTGACCTCTTTGAGGAAACCGCAGGGCTTATAAATACTTAAGTATATATAAGCCCTGCTCGAAAATGTTCGCGCTAGGCTCAACTGGCACCGGTCCATCATCACACACAGGACTTTACTTGCGAATAAGCGTGATATTGTGCACAGTCAAGGACATTTTTATCGACATTACCATTCAGTATAACGAGAATCTCGTGAAAGCCGAAACGGATAAGCGAACTGACTATCTGGACCTGGCTCACTAGGTGACCGACATGTGTGGTAGTTTGTCTACCGAAATTACTCCTGTAGCCGTTTCTGTGAACTGGCTAATCCCGGTTAGTCTCTCATCAGCCGGTTATCTGTAGCAACTGGGACCCCGTGACGGACGGCTCCGGCCTCAAATGCAGAAAGAAGACGACCGCATCGTCCTCATTTCTTTCTCTTTCCCTTTCCCGACCATTTAGTCTCCCTTGCCAAGGGCTTCCATCTGGTTGAGTTTTTATTTATTTATGTATTTTTTATTTATTTATATAGTTTACTGTATTAAATGTATATTTATCACTTTCTTTTATATAATTATGCAGCCCAGCAGAAAACTACATTAATACATGATAATAAAACTAAAATACAGTGTATAAACTAGGCACTGTTTTAAACCAAACAAATCTAGAACAAAAATATACGCAAATTCTAAATATATTATAACACAAATCACAAAAATAACAAATACCATTTCGGTTAAATTGAACTTAGCTTGCTCTACGTATTATACGTATGTATTTCAAACGTCATTTTCAACGCCGTGTTTAAAACGCCACGGCATAAAAATTATTATATTATGATAATAGAAACAGCATGGAAGCTCACGCAGAAATTACCTTTAGGACAATCGCATAAAAAACAAATGTCAATAAACGTCACGATACAATTTAGTTTAAATGCGAATTCGAACCGTTGGATTTTCGTTTTAATTTGTAACGACATTGATAGAGTAATAAAGTCGACCCTATTATATAATGTTATTTAAAGAAAGCATGATAATCGTTCAAGTTTAAATGTCATTTTCTTACTAGTTTTGTTCTATTTTCATTTTATGAGTTCAAGGTTAACGTTCCTCCGTTGAAATGCGTTGTTGAATTCAGGTTTTCTCTCTGGAAACGAAGCTTGCTTTTTTGTCTATAATTTTAAAGGCACTGAAGCGGGAAATGTATTAAGGTTCTTCTCTTAGCATACGAAAGGCAATTTATATTATATTATATCCTTTTCTTATTTTAAAATATTTAAAAGAATTGTGTTCCAGTTTTAATGTGAAAACAAAACCTCTAAAGGTGGTAGAGCCACACTGCAGCTATATTATGCTCGTACCACGTATGGGTTGGCTCAACCGGGGAAAGACTACCCTCTCAAAAATACCAACGTGAAATAGCAGCTTAATGCTGCTATGTTTCAAATCGTGAGTTTAGAGAATCTTTTTCACTGCAAACGAGGATTTCCATCCTACTTCTCAAGTATGATAACACATATGAATTTTGATTCTTAACCGAGGATAGATGTCGATGTCTATAGGTCATTGCATCGACTTACCACCGGGTAAAAACTGTGTATCTGTGTGCTCGTTTGCCACCCTTGTTCTAAATATCGATTAATATGTATTTGAATTTATCTATGTAAGAGACAAGACGGCATCAGTATATAAATTAAGAGATAGGTTTTATCAGTAAAGTCAGGCACCTTTGGAATGCGGAAAATGACATTGCCTCTAATATTCGAGCAGTTGAAGAGAAATTGTTAGTAGGCTTCGGTCCATTAAACTTTCAAACTGCGCACATTACTACGTGACTAAGCCTGGGCGGTTGAAAGTTTGAAACGTTATGAAGTCTCTTCATGTTGCTTAAGACTTATGAATGCCTTTTAATTTGTTAGTCTTAAAATACCGACGCCAATGTTACTTCACTTATAATATCTTTGGCAACACTATGTTAATTATAATTTATATTATTACTTTGATTGAATCAATCATTTGCTGTAAGTTGTTTTTATAATTAATTGCTAAAACTCTTTCACATTAATCGATAAAAGTAATCGATTTCTTACTTTAATCGTGACATAAACTTATTTTTAAGATTTCTCGTCTTCCAGATTGTGAATTGGGCAAATTTTTTTATATTTAGAAATTGAAAAATAGAACGCTTTTTTTAAAATATATTTCAACTTATTACAATTGGGCCCAGAAATCCCCGTCTCCTTTGTACCATTGCCGTTACTGTAACAGCCATCGATCACTAATAAAACTAGACGGCTCCGTGGTGTAGTGGCTTAGCAATGAGTTGCAACGCTTCGAGCCGCGGGTTCGAATCCCGCACGGAACAAGTATTTGTATGGCTTACAAATAATTGTTCCGGGTCTGGATGTTTGTCTTTGTGCAATATATGTTTGTGAACTTCCTCCACGATACAGGAGAAAATCCTAGTGTGGGGGTATCGTTTTTAAAAAAAAAATACAAAAAGAAAGATACACAATCATTGACAAAAATGTCCTTACCCACACCCACTCATACAGACGCCCACTCGAACATTTGAGTGCACTTTTAACTTGTACGTAGCTTTATGAATACAACTTTATGCAATTCATTTAAGATTCCATTAATGTATATTTATTACAACTAGAATTACGTCAAAACAATTGGCCACAGTTTTTAGAGAATTTTTTCATGGGATTGTGTATCTAGTTTTTTATTATCGATGGTTGCAGCCTATTAAAGTGCACTGCTGAACATAGGCCTCCCATACAGATAGCCATAGCCGGTATATTTGTCATAGTTGACGTTTGTTTTTAGTTGTTACCAGGAAGACGCTGCTATCCATCTTCTGATTTGTTTACTTCATTGGTTTCAAATTTCTTTCAATTGACGAGTTTTTGATCTTGTAAAACAATATTTTTAATTTATATGCTCACAAATACACATACATCTACTAGATCTTACCTCTCACACGAAGAGTACCTAGAGTCCATGAAGTTAAATATAACACAAAGCTCTGAGCTCTGTTGAGATAGTAAACATTATAAATAACAAAAAGCAATATTGAAAATCCATTTTCTTTTTGTAAAAGAATACTAGTAACGCTGTTTACATAACTAAAACTCCTGTTAACCACTCAAAATAAGTTTAAAATGACAGTGAAAGGAGTGTTTCATGATAGAAGTTGAATGGCGGATTTGAACCTTGCGTTTGCAGTCCCAACCCTTAACCATTAGGCTACTGTAGTTTCGGTATCATTAGTCATATATTTAGGTATTTCATGAAAATCATAGTACTCCACAGAATCTATGATATATTTATAGCGGCAATGTATAAGATTCAACTTGATGGTAATTAGAAATATAGTACAGGATGGAAAATCACCTCAGTTAAGAAAACATTTTAACACCTTTTTCAAAAACAATCACATTGTATTCGAATGGAAAAGCTAATGTTGACATATCGATCGCTGTTGATTTTTTATAGGGTAACAAACGACTCATTTACTAACTCAGTTCACCTAATCGTAAGTGGATAATGTGACATCTAGGTACTTACATTTATCCTTGATTCAGCATCAAAATGTACAAGCGTTTTCACACCTGAAAATTAAGACAGAATGCCTCGTTACTAGTAAATAGGATCACCGGGTCTCTGCACTCACCATACAAAACAGCTGCATTAAGCCGCTATTTTACGCTAGTATTCTTTGAAAGCGTGGCTTATCTCCTCCGGTCGAGCCATTTCATTTGTGCTGCGACCATAATAAAATTCTGAAGAAAAAAAACCGGATACCCTTTTTACTGATGTGTAGTCATTTTAATTTAGTCCTCTGGGGTAACATCGCATTTAAATGTTGATTGTTAATTGATGACAGATGTTGCTACCTATAATGGGATACAGTTACTTACTATCGTATGGACTGTGTGCCCGTTCGTCACTCTAATTTCTTTAAAAATATGTTTTAGGGTTCCGTACCTCAAAAAGAAAAAACGAAACCCTTATAGGATCACTTTGTTGTCCGTCTGTCTGTCTATCAAGACCCTTTTTCTCAGGAACACGTGGAGGTATCAAGCTGAAATTCATATAAAATGTTCAAGTATATTGTCCCTTAGAGCCTGAAAAAAATCAAACTTGTAAGCCAACGCAATCAAAAGATACAGCCGTTTATGCCGCAAATTTTCGACATTCGCAAGGGAATCAAAACCTACAGGGTACTTCCCGTGAACTCAGAATCTTAAAATTTGGTACGAAGCAACGTAT
The DNA here is from genome assembly GCA_963668995.1 of Parnassius mnemosyne. Classification (NCBI taxonomy): domain Eukaryota; kingdom Metazoa; phylum Arthropoda; class Insecta; order Lepidoptera; family Papilionidae; genus Parnassius; species Parnassius mnemosyne. Next base: position 14,503,795 of record CAVLGL010000088.1, on the reverse strand, counting down.
AGCAACGTAAAGATAAAGGAACAATTGTGAAAAGCATACATTTTTAGTTACATCATATAATAAAAATATTTTTAATAATTTGAAACTTAAATACCTACGGATTTGTTCGTAACCCTCGGTGCGCGAGTCCGACTCGCACTTAGCCGGTTTTTTTAAGTATTATACACGAAAGAAAACGCTTCGTCCTAATGATAAGTCTTACAGTTCGTTCATGAAAAGATGAGGGAATTAAAATCATATTATTCCTGCGTACTACAAAACGTATTCCGTGTGCAATCTAATCTTTTTTGTCAGTTCCATTAATTATGGAACTGTCAAAGAAGAAAACTTGAATTTTTTTAATTTATTAATGAATATAATTTAACCTTAAGAGTGAGTTTATCTCTTCTTACAAAGTTTCCGAGAAGGATCTTATATTTATGCAAATACACCTTTTTCCTTTAAAACATTGGATCAAAAATAAATAATTGAACACCGCAGGAAACTCGAGCTAACTTTGACATCAGGTCATCGAAAATATAAAATAAGTTTAAAGGCGACAAGATCTTACGGATTTTGTTGTGTTAGTGTTCTTCATTTTCTTCGTAGTCATAAGACATAACATATAGAAACTTACTTTGTTTGTGTGAAATTTTCCACTAAACAGTTCACACATTTTATTTTTTAAATTTTTGGGTGACAAGGAGCACACAATCCACCTGACGCTAAATGGCTGTTGTGGCCCATAGATATCTGTATTTATCCTCAATTAAGAATCAAAATGCAGATGCGTTGTCACCCATTATGACTGAAATACATTGCCCCGTTTCCAGTAAATAGGGTCTCCGGTTCTCTACACTCACCATACGAAACACAGCAGCACTAAGCTGCTATTTTACGCTGGTACTCTGTGAGAGCGTGGTCCTACCCCGGTTGAGCATTTTCGAGAATTGAACTATTTTACCTAAATAAGACCAGTATTTCTATTATTTGTATTATTTGTCCTCTCCGGCTGATACTTCGTATCTCTCCTACCCGGGGTACAAATTGGAGCACTCCTTTGTGCCTCGGGCTGGAGTTTGCGTATATGTCAGAGAGGACATCTGTTCTCGACGCCTCGGCAGTCTTGAAGGTTCGGACCTGTCCATCCTTTGGCTACGCGTGGACAGCGACGACCATCCGCGCGTCTACGCGTGCCTCTATAGGTCCCATAGCGGTAATGCCGAAACAGACCGATTCATCGACCACGTCCAAATGGCTGCAGATTCCTTGCTACAACAGGTCCCATCCGCTGAGATCGTGATCCTTGGCGATTTTAACGCCCACTACGCCGAATGGCTCGGTTCACGTTTAACCGATCATGCGGGGAGATCTGTTTATGACTTTGCCTAGGCATATGGTCTGACACAACTGGTTACATCGCCTACGCGGATTCCAGATGTTGAGGATCATACACCTTCCCTGTTGGACCTTCTGCTGACCTCTCATCCGGACGGATATCAGGTTTCCGTCGATGCCCCTCTTGGCTCTTCGGACCATTGTCTGATCCGGAGTGTGGTGCCACTCACGCTCTCCTCGCGGTTGCGTTCTGCAGGTTGCCGCCGTGTTTGGCATTACAGGTCGGCGGATTGGGACGGAATGCGGTCTTTCTTTGCTTCCTACCCATGGTTTGCTTCTCGCCGGATGATCCCAGCGCTATTGCTGACTCTGTCACTGATGTGGTGCTACAGGGAATGGAACTATTTATTCCATCATCTGTGGTACCCATCGGAGGCAGATCTCAGCCTTGGTTTGGTCGCTCCTGTAAGACTGCATTACGCAGTAAGCAGGAGTGTTATCAAGCGTGGGCTGCGGCTTCGGTGACTCGGGATGTAAACACCAGCACACTCAAAAAGAAGTATAACTTCGCCTCCAGGTCCTTCAAAAGAGTTATTGCCAAGGCAAAGTCTGAGCACATAGGCAGAATTGGCGAGAAACTAGTTCGCCTTCCTTCGGGAACCCGTGCATTCTGGTCTCTCGCCAAGGCTGTCCAAGGGAATTTCTGTAAGCCATCACTACCATCTCTGCACAGGGAGGACGACTCACTGGCCCACGACGCAAAAGAGAAGGCCGACCTTTTAGGCTCCCTTTTTGCGTCCAACTCGACTGTTGATGACGGGGGGAACACACCGCCGACCATCCCGCGGTGTGAGTGCTCCATGCCGGATGTGCGGTTCTCACAGCGCTCGGTTCGCAGAGCACTCCTCTCCCTTGACATCCACAAGTCGAGTGGGCCTGACGGAATCCCCCCAATTGTGCTGAGGACGTGTGCTCCGGAGTTGGCACCGGTTCTAACGCGTCTTTTCCGGTACTCCTACTCCCTAGGCGTAGTCCCGAAATCATGGAAGACAGCTTTTGTCCACCCGATCCCTAAAAAAGGCGACCGCTCCGACCCGTCCAACTACAGGCCTATCGCCATCACCCCCTTGTTCTCCAAAATAATGGAATCCATTATTAACTGCCAGCTCATCCGGTACCTTGAGGATCACCAGCTGATTAGTGACCGCCAATACGGTTTTCGTCGGTGTCGATCAGCTGGTGATCTTCTGGTCTACCTGACCCATAGATGGGCGGAGGCAGTAGAGTCCAAGGGGGAGGCGTTGGCCGTTAGTCTGGACATTGCGAAGGCCTTCGATCGTGTTTGGCACAAAGCGCTTCTTTCGAAGCTCCCTTCCTATGGGCTTCCCGAGAAATTATGCAATTGGATCACCAGCTTTCTTGCAGATCGGAGCATCAAGGTCGTTGTAGACGGTGCATGCTCCGACTACAAGCCTATTAACGCTGGTGTTCCACAAGGCTGCGTGCTATCACCAACGCTGTTTCTTCTGCATATCAATGATATGTTGCAAGCCGGTAGCATTCATTGCTATGCGGATGACAGCACTGGTGATGCTCTATACACCGGCCGTGCCAATATTTCTCGGGAAAACGTCACTGAGTACCGGAACAAACTTGTGTCTGAAGTCGAGTCTTTGCTGGACAAAGTCTCGGATTGGGGGCGACTAAATCTAGTCCAGTTTAATCCTCAGAAGACACAAGTTTGCGCGTTTACCGCTAAAAAGAACCCCTTTGTCGTATCTCCTCAGTTTCAAGGTACTCCCCTTGTTGCATCAGCCAGTATCGGAATCCTCGGCGTCGACATATCGAGTAGCGTGCAGTTTCGTGGTCACTTGGAAGAGAAGGCCAAATTGGCCTCTAAAAAGCTTGGCGTGCTCAGTAGAGCGGGACAGTATTTCATGCCGGCTAAACGCCTGCAACTTTACAAGGCGCAGGTTCGGCCTCACATGGAATACTGTTCCCATCTCTGGGCTGAGGCTCCCCAGTGCCAGCTTCTTCCACTTGACCGCATCCAGCGCAGAGCGGCTCGAATCGTCGACGACCGAGTTCTTTCCGATCGGCTCGACTCATTGGCACTGCGAAGAGATGTTGCATCTCTTAGCATTTTCTTTCGCATTTACCATGGGGAGTGCTCTGAGGAATTGTTCGGATTAATCCCAGCCGCCAAATTTCACGAACGCACATCGCGGCAGAACTCCCGATACCATCCACACCATCTGGATGATTGGCGGTCCACCACTGTGCGATTTAGAAGATGTTTTCTTCCTCGCACAACTTCCTTGTGGAATAGTTTACCACCAGCGATTTTTCCGGACCGATACGACTTAGGGACCTTCAAGAAAAGAGCGTACTCCTTTTTAAAAGGCCGGCAACGCATCTGCAATTCCCCTGGTGTTGCGGTTGTTCATGGGCGGCGGTAGTCACTTACCATCAGGTGAGCCGCATGCTCGTTTGCCCCCTCTCCTATAAAAAAAAAATATTTTCAATTACTCTCAAAAACTTTATTAAGATTATAATTGTCAACCTTCATCCGTTAGAACCATAAACGCGGGCCACCGGCGGATCGGTGGGGAGTAGCCAAACACGGGCGTTTCCCTCTTTCAAAGTATAAGCAGTGCTATGCGTACAATAAAACTAGTTGAAGCCATCACTAATCAACTAAATCTAATTGCACTGCTGAATCGACGTCCTACAAAAAATGCCATTTTGTTCAGTTTTTTGCTGCAAAAAGAATCTGACACGTCAAATTTACAAAAAGATGGCGTTACCTTTCTTAAATAAGTAATTTTTAAATCACATTATTGCTTTCTACTTTTTAAACTTAAAAATTACAATAACAACGGTCGTTTTGTTTCTCATACAATATGTAGATCGGTCAAGCGACTGATCCGAATCTGTGTGCGTGTATATGTGATTAATTGTTAGTTTATTGTCTAAATTTTTATGTGTGAGTTATGTAGTAACCATATATTTAGTAACTAGCTAACGTTAGAATAGATTGGCAATGCAAAAGAAAATGAGCATAGTTTACGCGTATGTTAGAGCGAGAAATATAGACTAGACCATTCACGCACACGCATCGGGCTATATAGGCCTGGCAAAATTGGTTGAAAAAAAACAAATCCCAATTTTATTTGCAAAATCTCAGGTTTTAAAGTGAATATTAGTGTTTAGTGTACGTAATTAGTTATGACTAGGTGGGTAGTGCCTAAATATAACACAACTCTAAAAAAAACGCACATGATTATACATTTAACTCGTAGATACGATTGAAATGTCTAGCTGTCTAAATGCAGAGTTTTAGAACAAGTACAAATAATTTGTACGAGATACTAGATACTTTAGATATTATACTAGATAGTAATAGATACTTTGGATAGCAAATATTATCACATTTTATAATAATAATCATCTGAATGCAAAGCAATTTAATTTAAAATAATTACAAATGTGTGAAATACTTGCTAGCTATATTCAACTTCGTAATATTTTTTTATTTTATATTAGGTTACCGTAGTTAAATATTGTTCTAATCGTACGATTTTTTAATTACTCATTTATTTATTTATTTAACAATTTATGTACACACAATCAACGGAAAGGACGCAAAATAATGAAGAGTTTGTACAAGGGGCGCTACTTATCTCGTAATGAAATTTCTTCCAGTAGGCCAGTTACAAAGATATGTGATAAATAAGAGATAATAACTTGAATGACCATTAAAGTCTAAATGACCTTTAATATTTTTTATTGCGAATTTAAGGATTCTTTTATAGGAAGGTATTATATATTAGTCTATGGGAGGTATGAAGGGAAATTTGGATTTGTGAAAGATGTTAAAAAAAGACAAAGGATACGAGTGTTCCTGCGAAATCGGATCGGGAGCCACTTGAGCTGCTTTCTGTATTTAGAGATGGGGTCAAACTTCTTGAGTCAAAAAATATACCGAATGCAAAGGTTTTGCAATCGCTAAAGTTTATTTAATTGCTTCTCTATAACATCCATAAAACAGACATCAGCGTAATTTAAGATTGGCAAAATGAGAGTTTGAACAAGAGAGATTTTAGTTGATAAGGTAAAAAACTTTGAAGTCGTTTTAATGAGTGAAAAACATAATGAACTTTTTCGCTTAAGTCCATTATATAAGCACCACATGATAACCTATTGTCAATAATTAGACTCAAGTTCTTTGCAGATTCCAAATAAACAATTGATGTAACATTGATAATCACATCTGGTAGGATGCATTTATCAATAATACTTCTAGTATATCTGCTACTAACGATTAACACCTGAGACTTACTTGGATTTATAGTTAAACCATGGGATCTGGAACGATTTAAGTCATCATTCATTGAATCAATCGCCAATTTAGTTTTAGATGCTTCAAAGTTACGGTAAAGCTGCAAATCGTCTGCATAAAGATGGAATTGGAGAATATTATTTTCGTTATAGAATTAATAAAAACGGTGAAAAGTAAAGGAGATAAGGTGACAACATGGGGTACACCTGCAACACATGAGTAAAGAAACCGACCAGAGGGGAAGCTACATACAAACGGCTCGCTGCGAATACACGCACTCATAGCGCAGCGATGTGTGCGTGAGCTCTCACCGACAGGTTCAGCGACGCTCCGTCGGGGTATAAACCGGTTTGCGCCAGCTCAGTCAGAGTATCCATGAAAGGGCTGTTAGTCGTGCGCATTTAAATATATAGACCAACAATATTTCGAAATTTTATACATCAATTAATTTATTAAGTTTTTTTGCTATTATGAAATAATTGGATTTAAGTATTTTAATTAGAATAATTAAGAATAAAGTTATTATAAATTTATATAGGTAAATAATATATATTGTTTAAAATTAATCGTTACGAAGCAGCTCTTGATTTCGAATAATTAATAGATATTATGTTGTTACATTATGTAATATAAGTAATAATTAATACGCATGTTGGTTTATACACTATACAATATTTTAATTTTTTCCTTATTGCTTAAAATTAATCGATACAACATATCTATTATATATACAGGGTGTTTTTGGAACGCTCCCGAAAACTAAGACAGGCGACAACACCAAGTATACCTTTGATCATGGGTCACAAATAAATTCGATCCTGATGAAAAAAAAATCATCTTTTTACAAGGTTTTATTAGCTTTATTCACGCGCCATCATGTTAGTACAGCTAAATGAAACGATAATTTCATAAAAAATATCATGAAAATACTGAAACATAAAACCAGCAGTGGAATGACTGAATTGATATCACCTGACCTGAGCTAGATAAAGGTCAATGTACGCGCGAACACAAATTCGCGCGGCCCGCAACTAGCGGGCCTTCCCACAATACCTAATAATTTACAACACGTGTCTAAATACCTAACTTATCTACTTAACATACTATTTTGCCACTGTGCTTATCTCCACGTAGCCACTTTAATCCGAATTTACAGGTTAAATAACCCAAATAACTGGTTCGATTCCCCGCTAATGAAGAAATACTTAAATGAAATGTAACCAAGGTTGGAGTCATGCGTTTTTATTCATCGTGTAGGTATGTTTATTATTCTCGTGTATTCAGTTATGTACCTATTCAGATTAGTCTAGTACTAAGTTATTTCAAAAAAAATAGTTATGAAACAGCTTACTGCTCTAAATCCTCCATGGTCTTATGAGATGCGGCTCAAATTGTGCTCCATTCATTTCAAGGCAGACTTGGGTGCAGGCGGGGCATCATCGTGTGGTCTTCGACACAGTCCGTACGTAGTTTCTCGAAAGCATCCACGATCCTTTGGCGAATTTCTTCAGCACTATCACATTCACGATTAAAAACCCTTTCTTTCACATACCCCACAAAAAGAAGTCTAACGGAGTCAGATCTGGTGAGCGAGGTGGGCAAGCGTGTGGTCCTAGTCTGCCGATCCAGCGATCATCAAATAGCTCATTGAGGCGCTCACGGACGAACCTCACGAAATGTGGAGGGGCACCATCATGTTGGAACTATGTGCGGCGATATTCAGCCAACGATAGGTCGTTTAAAATGTCAACCAACTGTTCATTTATAAAGTTTAGGTATCGCTGTCCGTTCAGTCGCTCTGGCAGAAACACTGGTCCCAGTATGCGATCCTTAAATAAACCTGTCCATACGTTAACCGACCATCGGGTTTGGTGCCCGGTTTGTCGAACAGCGTGCGGGTTAACCTCTGAATACACGTGTGTATTTCTTCGGTTCCACAGGCCGTTTCTGGTAAATGTCGACTCATCCGTCCAGATAATGTGCTCAATGGAACCAGGCACACGTTGTTGCTGATATAATAACCAACGGCAGTATAATAACCACTATAAACGTACGCGTTAGGCATTATTAAAACAAAAAAGAATCCAAAAACGTAACAAAAACTTTAATATCAACACGTAATCACAAGTAAATTTATTAAACAAAACGATTGAACTGTCGCTCGCGCACGCGTTTACAAAATCAACACGAAACTGTCTCAAAAACTAAAACCAACGAACCCCGTCAAGGCTGAAAATTACTGCGTCACAAGCGTGAGGCGACAGGGTTAGGCATTCTGCCGTCATAATAAAAAAGGAAGTAACTAACAAAAACGTAAAATGGAAATAAAAAATAAATTGATGAATTTTTCTTTCAGACCCCGTGTCTAAAGTATATTAAAAGGTATCTATATTGAAATATATACGTAGAGACATGAAGATTTTAAGGACGAACTTATTTTTTTTAAAATTTGTTTATTTATTTAAATAAAACGAATTTTCCTTTTCATCTTAGATTAAAAAATACACCTGGCAACACAAAAACATCGAAGGAAAGACGCATATAACTATTTGGGTCTTCCCAACCTAATAAATAAAACAAAACTACCATTCATTTAACATTTTTACATATTTTGGAAAGGTCATTTGAAGTTGAGAGGACGCTAATAGTAATTTACTACTTTTTTCTTAGTAAATATTAGAAAAGCATTGGTAGTGAGACACAAAAAATAACAACCCGCAACTCTTGAGTAATGATTTTAAAGGGGATATCATACAAGACTTACTACGATAATAATTAAAAATTAAAACATTTGTACAACCGACTTTAATATAAATAATTAAGGATAACTCAAAAACTATTGGTCTGACCTCGATCAAATTTATATGGGACCACATGTGAAACACCAGCTCTTAATAATAAGATATAAGCTCTTAATAATAAGATATAAAATAATAAGACAAGAATAATTTAAATTTAAGTAATCGATGCAAATATTGTTAAAAATGACGTAGCAACTGGTTAAATAAGTCTTTTCTTTTATGTTGAATTTGTATAAGTCTTTTCTACTAATAAAATGTCATCTGTGATCAACAGCTACGTCTAAAATTCTGACGATAATTTCTAAAATATTGATATTAGTGAATATTAAAAAAATTTAGTAGATGCGTCTTCTTATCACGAGTCGAATGGTATATTTAACTCATTTATTCGAAAATTGTTAGATGCGCCCTTTTTTCTTATGACCGCAGTATTGTTTCATACCGAGATGGATACAGGTCGACAGCGGAGTGAGTGTGGGTACAGTCGCGTTCTAAAGTACTACATGGTATTGGGCTATTGTTTTATAATATTATAGTAATTAATTGTTTTATTGTAGAATCATAATAGGTGTTTTACTAGCTACTTAGAACTTTGGAAGAGGTGGGAATTAAAAATAGATAATGTTTACTTGAGCATTGTTTGTTATTTCTATCGTAAAATATAAAGTAGTTTGTAACAAAAAACTTAAGCTAAGGGTGACACGCCGTCCATTATGACGTCTTGGGTCACATGGAAGCCAGATGTTGATGGTGTGTTGGTGTTACTGGATGCTACTTCATCATCACTTTCATCTTCGCTTGAGCTTCCGTCATCAGGTCGATCACATGGTAATTTTTTCGGTATTCTTCCTCAACAATTTTAACTTTACTGCACAATTTTCCCCATTCACTTTTTCGTTCACTAGTTTAGTCATAAAACAATAGATATAAATAATTTTTTTTCCTTCCTTTTTAAAACATCGTCGCGAGTCGCAAAGTAAGCTGTGTATGCGACTGTATTTTTGGAGCGAACAAAGCGCGGGAACCAATAGCATGCAGGCACAGTAATACTCCGTGGTAGCTCAGATGGTTAGCGCTCGCTGTAAGCTTCACAGTACTCGAGCAACCCGGGTTCGATCCCCGCCGGCACCAATGAAATTGTTAATTGCAATTTTAAGTGCTGATTTACCACGTGCTCGGCGGTGAAGGAAAAACATCGTGAGGAAACCTGCATGTCTGAGAAATAAAAAAAAAATATTTCGATGACATGTGAAGTTCGCCAACACGCATTGGGGCAGCGCGGTGGACATTTCCTTGCCCTAAAAACCCTCTCAGAAATGAGAGGAGGCCTGTGCCCAGCAGTGGGACGTAAATAGGCTGCAACTTTACTTTACTTTACTACAGTAATACTGGCCAATATGTGATAAATCGCTGTGCCCAAGTTCAAGGCCAGCGTTCATTTTTCACCGTTCGCGCGTACATTAACCTCCATTAGTCAGGTGATATCAATTCAGTTTCCACTGCTGGTTTTCAGTCTTTTCATGATTTTTTTTATGAAATTATCGTTTCATTTAGCTGTACTAACATGATGACGCGTGAATAAAGCTAATAAAACGTTGTAAAAATATGTTTGTTTTTTCATCAGGATCAAATTTATTTATGACCCATGATCAAAGGTATACTTGGTGCTGTCGCCTGTCTTAGTTTTCGGGAGCGTTCCAAAAATACCCTGTATATATATAAACTTATATCGTAGAAAAGACTTATACAAATTCAACACAACACAAACACAACACTTATTTAACCAGTTGCTACGTCATTTTTAACAATATTTGCATCGATTACTTAAATTTAAATTATTCTTGTCTTATTATTTTATATCTTATTATTAAGAGCTTATATCTTATTATTAAGAGCTGGTGTTTCACATGTGGTCCCATATAAATTTGATTGAGGTCAGACCAATAGTTTTTGAGTTATCCTTAATTATTTATATTAAAGTCGGTTGTACAAATGTTTTAATTTTTAATTATTATCGTAGTAAGTCTTGTATGATATCCCCTTTCAAATCATTACTCAAGAGTTGCGGGTTGTTATTTTTTGTGTCTCACTACCAATGCTTTTCTAATATTTACTAAGAAAAAAGTAGTAAATTACTATTAGCGTCCTCTCAACTTCAAATGACCTTTCCAAAATATGTAAAAATGTTAAATGAATGGTAGTTTTGTTTTATTAATAGGTTGGGAAGACCCAAATAGTTATATGCGTCTTTCCTTCGATGTTTTTGTGTTGCCAGGTGTATTTTTTAATCTAAGATGAAAAGGAAAATTCGTTTTATTTAAATAAATAAACAAATTTAAAAAAAAATAAGTTCGTCCTTAAAATCTTCATGTCTCTACGTATATATTCCCATTCGACCCATGATCAAAGGTATACTTGGTGCTGTCGCCTGTCTTAGTTTTCGGGAGCGTTCCAAAAATACCCTGTATATATATATATATATATATATATATATATATATATATATAAAATAGATATGTTGTTACATTAATATAATTAATGCACATGTTGTCCTATGCTATACAATATTTTTATTTTTCCTTAAATCTTACACATGTATCATGTGACAACCCTATTAGAATAGGTATATATTTTCGACGTTGTTAAGAAGCTTCCCCTCTTGTCCTTACTCTTTACTCTGTGCCTGCAATAAGATACATTGTTAGCATCCCCGAAGATAGGAATCTCGAAATACTGATGCTCGACAAAAATGGTTGAAAATAATAAGTAGAGAATAATTGGTTCCCAAAAGAAAATAGTCGTAGTATATGAATAGCAATACACACAACACGTATATCATTTAAGAATAGCGTTTCTATCAGAGAATTTATATTAAAAATTTTTGAAGTTTATGAATGAATTAAGTGGTAGGACCCCATTTTTGTATTTGAGGTCGTCTGGGGAGGTATTACCGTCTTACCTAGTACCGGTATAAATACAGGCTCTAAGTCCGTAGAGGTGACAACAACCTACTTAGTTTGAAATTAGCTGCAAGTTTTCATTGGCTGCAGTAGCCACCTAGCATCGTCAGGTGGACTGTAAGTTTGTAGCCGGGTGGAAGGAAAAGGGGAGATCTCCCGCCGGGCAAGGTGTTCTGCCCGGGGAGCGGCCAACGCTCCGAGTGGTAGTTCGGAGCTATTCTATATATATTGCTTTAACTTCGGAACTTTGTTAGCGTGATTCAGGCTTCGATGTGTTTCGCTTGTGGCGCGACGACAGCGTTGACACATCACTCCCCTGCTCAGACCGGAGGTCGATAGTGCAGTCCGATTGTCGGTGCGTCCTTAATGCTGGTAGGAAATGCATGCTGTGTGCGTAAGGCCAAGTGACGCCGGTGCGAATATTATGCCGGTGGGTAATGCATGCCGTACTACGCACTTGCAAGTGATGCCGGTGAGAACGATGAGCCGGAGCAAGTGCCAGGGATTGCCTTGTAGTCTGCGGTGAGTGGAGAAGAAGGCAAGTAATCTGCGAGAGTGCCGTGAAGCAGAGGCGAGCAGTAAGGCTCAGAGCCGTGCCGAACACTGTAGCGTAGAGAGTAGCTTGAAGGAACAGGAAGTATTATTATTCCAGTGCTGCGATGAACCTTTATAAAGCTAGATGGCTTGCAGAATGTGAATACTGCAGACAATATCTGCTCGGGAGCGAATTAATGGGGTACTTGAGGACGATTACGAAGGTTTGTAAATTGGAGTTTCCGAAAGTTGTTGGTGGCGTGTTCATATCACGTCGGGTGGCGCGTGGAAGGAAAAGGGGAGATCTCCCGCCGGGCAAGGTGTACTGCCTGGGGAGCGGCCAACGCTCCGATTGGTTGCGTGTTCATATCACGTCGGGGTCACGAGTGTAGCCGGTGGATGGAAAAGGGGAGATCTCCCGCCAGGCAAGGTGTTCTGCCCGGGGAGCAGCCAACGCTCCGAGTGCTAGTTCGGAGGTATTCTATATACACTGCTTTAACTTCGGAACTTTGTTAGCACAACTTTTAAATTCTAGTAAAGTTACATTTTTAACATGTATTTTCGGAATGTTGAGAATATTTTGAATTACACCTTTCTCTATCTCAATTTAATTTAATTTAATCTCAATTTAATTTAATTAGTACAGCCAATCAGCAAGGAAACGCAGCTATCGTTCTAGGCATAATACCACAGGAAGGAGGTTTTTGTATTAGTTTTTCTTATATATAGCTTCTTAAAATTAAAAAAAAAAAACATACGACAGTATATATTTCAGTGTTTCATTATATCCACAATAAAGCCTCATGTTAGTTTCTATGTGAGTTCATGCAGCTTAAAACCCGCGAAAGGGCACAATGCTTTTAAAGATATTCAATTTGTTAATATAAGATGAGTTGTTTAGAAGATCTGAGGGAAACGATGAACGTACATTTTTGGCTTCGCTTTAGTTGGGTAAAAATATTCACTTAAATCATCAGTGTCAAATCAGAAGACACGAATATAAAGCAATCAGTATCGATAATAATTTTAGTTGAGGCAGGCAATGCACGGTGCAGTCACAGCGGTGACACTCTCTGTACGTGAGAGTTGAAGTTGTGTATCGCTAGCAACGCAAAGTCGGGAATTTGTATTTGGAAAAATCCAAAATTAGGGGCTTTTTTGGTGCTAATTAGGTGCCAAGTTTAAAAATTAGGTGCTCTAAAATTTTCACCGCAACGAACTGTTGAAATTTTATCTGGAGCCTTGTCGCCTTGTTATTGCCTATACTTGCAGCACCTAATTTGCACTTAATTCCTTGCTATTAATATTTATCGTATATCTAATAACTTCATTGCGTTGCCAGCGATACGTTTTGCCAGCAACGCAAATTTCAATGGTTCGTTGCGGTGAAAATTTTGGAGCAACTAATTTTTAAACTTGGTACTTAATTAGCACTTAAAAAGCCCCTAATTTGGACTTTTTCTGAAAGCAATTTCGATTGTATTTTGATTTTCAGGAAATCTGAATTTTGCATCTGCTATGTTCTGAATAACGAATTTATTTTTATTAGGGGCACCTTGTTATTGCGTATACTTGCAGCACCTAATTAGCACCTAAAAAGCCCCTTATTTTGGATTTTTCCAAATACAAATTCCCGACTTTGCGTTGCTAGCGATACACAACTGAGAGTTGAAGCGCCGCGCCGGTGACAATAGGCCGGAGCGTGTAGCGCTAGGGTTGATACTGAACCGAAATGGAATATTATAGACTTCTGCCAAAGAAGATACATAGTAGGTATATGTTATATAATGTAAGCTTATGTATTTACATAGTGAAAGATACGATCAATTTTAAATCAACTTTTATTAAATATCTTTACAGATGGGGAAAATTAAAATGTACGACAAAACAAAATATGCACGACAGTTAATGGTAATTTTAAGTAATAATTAACCAACACTTAGTATTTCAGTACGCAATAATCAGTATTACCTACTACCCTTTAAAAATTACTTACTCCTATATATTTTTGGATTTTTCGATGACTTTTATAATTTTTATTATTATTTCTAACAATTGAAAAAATTCGGAGCCGTATGTATAATTTTTTTAGAAAATCCATAGGTATGCATTGATAGATAGATAGATAAATAGCACTTAATTATACGCCAAAAAATAACATAAATATTAACAAAAAATTAGGAAAATAAATATGGTACAATGAGCGGTCTTATCGCTAAGAGCGATCTCTTCCAGACAACCTTTGGATGGAGAGAATTGCAAGAAAACAATAAAAACGTGTGTGGTTTTTGACGACATTTAACATTATTTTTAATAAAACTATAAAATAGAAATACAGAAGCGTATATAAGTACATAGATAAGATAAATACATACATACATATTAATAGACATATGTATATATATATATATATATATATATATATATATATATATATATATATATATATATATATATATTGTTTTTCGTGTGCGTGGAATAGAATCAAATGTCAATTAAAAGTGTTTGTAACAAATTTAGTTGTTATTCTCAATGTGCATTCTAAAGACAGAAATTAATTGTTTGCAACCAACTTAGCATTCGTCAATTCTCGCAGTTTGTATTGAATTTAATGCGTATAAACGGTTTTTTTAAGCGGTACTACATTGTCTGTAGCCTCATTTAGCCGAGTTAGTATCCGCCAGTTTTAACGGCTCGCATTTAATAATTTAATGAGTAAAAATGGGGACGAAGTCGCGCGTAAAAGCTAGTCTAAAATAAATGTATGTGTTTGAAAATTCTAATAGGGGGTAAAGTTCTGTATAAAAAAGAACAATCGTTATTTTCGTCATCGTACGCATGTGATCTAGTGGTGCATAATATATACATTTCATTTTTCATCATTACCGCCCTTCACAAGACCACTGCTGAACATAGGCCTCCCCAAGGAATGCCACAAAGCACGGTACGAAGTCACCTGCACACATCGACTTCCTGCATGTTTTACCAGGTTGTCACTCAATCTAGTGGGGGGCCACCTCACACGCGGATATCCTTATTTCTAAGTTTATCTCGCAGAGAAACCCCGAACATAGGCCTCTGCATAGCTCGCAGAGCGGCCTTGAGTTTCCTCATATGGCCAGTAGTGAAGGACCACGTCCCAGGTCCATATGTCATCACTGGCAACAGGCACTTATATACCAGATGACATATACCTGATGAGAAGATGTGTAGTAACCTCCGGATCGCTGCCCAAACGAATTGAATCTGTCGTAAATATCCTGTTAAAATTATCCCACCTCTGATGTTATAAATTGTTCTCAAAATTATTTAAGTTAAAGTATATTACAAGTAACAAACCCTCTGGACCCATTCTGGAGGCCAATTGCCAAAAATAACAAAGGTGTGGGAGTGAATGCTCAACTTGCTATTGCTTACGCAACCGATCATTATCAGCAACAAAACAGCGCACTGCACCATACGCTTAGCATAGAAAAGAATATCCCAACGGTCATAGTAACGGTAGTGTCATAGTAGCCTGTAAGGTACTTTATACCGCTAGAACAGATGGAAAATTACAGTTCTACCCTCAATTCTCCATATTTTCTTTTATTTTTTTACCCTCATTGCTAACAATATATACATTCCCAAATCTCTACTCGTATAATCGTCATACTTTTTGGGTGGATTAGAGTTTGGTTGGCGTATAAATTACGGAGACTTTATACGCCTGTGTAAGTAGTCAAAAATATTCAGGACATACCAACTTTTGAAATGGCTATACACTACTTTTTGGAGCTCATGACCTTTTCCTTTGTACTCGTAATATCCTTTTAGAACGTTTTCACAACATGTGCGGTGAAAACATTCTATTATAATGCTTATAAATAAAATGAAAATTTATATACTAATACGTGAAGGGAAAACGTTGTACGCAGTTTTAAGCATATTGCGCGCACGTAGGATTGTGAAATTTGGCAGAGTTAGAGTTTATATGGATAAAGATTGTAGAAAGTTAAAATTTATATATAACTAGCTGGCCAGGCAGACGTTGTTCTGCCCTTTTCGACAACCCTTCATATAAAAAATCCTCGAATTCGAAATAAAAAAATATTGAGTGTCACTTATCAGGATAAAAACTATCCTATCTCTCAAGTTGAACCAAACTGCACACATTGTGTAAAATTTCATTGATATCAGTTCATTAGTTTAGGAGTTCATCGCTGACAAACAACGTGACATGTAATTTTTTTATATAAAGATATGTGTTACCACGTGCTCGCCAGTGAAGTGAAACATCGTGAACACACAACATCTTAAGGAAACCAGCATGTCAGAGAATAAAAAAAAAAATTCAAAGATATGTGAAGTTTGCCAACACTCATTGGGGTAGCGCGGCCGACACTTCCTTACCCTAAAACCCTTTTAGAAATGAGAGGAAGCCTGTGCCCAGCAGTGGCACGTATAAATGCTGCAACTTTACTTTATGTGTTATAAATACATTATCTTAACTAGAAAAAAAAAACATAGATTGCTGAAGTTCATACTGCATTTATCAAACACAATTATTGTCGTTTGGACAAATTATGTCGTTTGTTCATACTGCTAATATCTATGTTGTTACTTTAAGGCCAATTACAAACACTTAATAGGCTGTGGTCAAACTGTCGCACAGAGTAGATATTGTCACCAAAGATTTTAAAATGTTGCCAACAAAATATGTAACTATTTTCGTCACTACTCAACCATGACCCCCATGACATCCTCTTTTTTTTTCATATAAGATAGGGTGACAAACGAGCACACAGTTCACCTGATGGTAAGTGGTTGCTGCGGCCCATAGACATCTACATCTATCCTCGCCTGCGAATCAAAATGCAGATGCACTGTCACCCGTGAGGACTAAGATGGAATGCCTCTTTTCCAGTAAAAAGGGTCTCCGGTTCTCTACACTCACCATACGAAACACAGCAGCGTTAAGCTGCTATTTTACGCTGGTATTCTGTGAGAGCGTGGTCCCTCCCCGGTCGAGCCGACCCATTCGTACTACAACTTTATTACTAATATAGCTGCAGCATGGCTCTACCACGTATATACATCTCTACATGATAAGCTATTCAACCCGACTGTGCCTAAACTTCGAGTTACCCCCAACTCATTTCTAGTTTTTACTTCCAAAAATAATTCTTTGCCGAGTAAGATGGTGGCGTGAAAAAATCAATCATCCTATTTAATTCAGTGGGCCTCGCAAGAGTCCTTATCATCATCTGTAATGATCACATCACAAGTTCGCTGCTGAAATTAGGTCTCCGCTTAGGAATACCACAAAGCACGATCCTGTGTCATCTCTATCCATCGACTCTTGACCTCTTGCCAGGTGATCACTTCATCCAGTGGGAGGCCGCCCCACACTTCGCCTACCGGTACGAGACTGCCACTGGAAAATTCTTTCCCCGATAGCTTGTCGGTTTCTCGAACTGTATGGCCGACCCATTGCCACGTACTCTTATTGATTCATTGGTAAGTGTAGTTCTACAGTACAGATACAGATATAGGTTGATTGTAATAACCAACTTGAAAAAATAATGTCATGAAATCTGAAACTATCACTACACAGCAATTGCTCCCTTCTTACTAAAAGGTCTAAGTCCGGCATTGGTCTGAAGAATGACTGAATTCAAATTGTTTTCTTTTATTTCTTAAGATATGGTATCATTGCTATATAATTGGCGATGTATTGAAGCTGGCCCAAATCAAGAGTATAGGACAAACAGGTATGCGTCGAAATATTATTGATGAGAAAGAAGAGAAAGAGGTATTTCAGGATCATGCCAAGTGGAAGTTCGTAGTCTCTGCCTAACTTTCTAAGTGAAAGTTTATATATGTATTATATATGGTATCACTTTAATATTATACTTATATAAGTGTATATTATTATGAGTTTTAAAATATAGACCATGGAGTTAAGTGTCATTTGAACGTTGAAATATCTAAAGCTGAAATGGAAACGTAGACATTTAACATTTATTTTTAATTATTATCAAAGTTTTAAATAGTATTCGCTGTAGGTGTATATAGTACTTTATTCTAGACAATAAGTTAAGGCAACTGTATTTTTTTTGACATCTAAATTCATATACATTAGTTGCGCGACTAGCCAACCATTAATCATCCATGTTTACTCGAAAGTCCAACAACACTACTGCAAACATAAAGAACAGATTTGATGTATAGCCATATCACATCACTGAGAGATCATATGAAGAAAAAAAATCTCAGCGTATTTTTAAGACAGAATATAAATAGAATAGAATAGAAATGAACATACTTTATACTATACTATACTTTCAATTTGATGGAAAGGCGAACTTACGAAAAGGCATTCTCTGCCAGCTAACCTTTGGTAGTGTACTGAGACGTATGGTTATATAGACATAGGCAATAATTTATGAGTATAAAAATTTGCCGTATATTGGCGGGGTAAAGGTGTAAGACGTCAGGTACATTGAGAGTTGTGTCCTACACTTTTGCGGACTGTTGATGAAGGAAAAGAAAAAATAGATTTTTAGACGTATAACTTGATAAACTAAATAAACCGCATATAGAACTTAAATCCCACACACACGCGCGCTCTTGCGTTTTTTACCACGCATCTTACTGTATACAGTTAAAATATCAAAGATTACTTAGTTTTGTATAATTAATGATTACAAACGAGCACCATTCCACCTGATAGTGAATGGATGCTGTGGCTCAAAGACATTCTTTATCAATCTTCAATTAAGAATAAAAATGCAGATGGGTTATCAAGGGGAATCTAGTACTCGGTGAGGTTTTTCCCGGTTGAGTAGGGCCATTCATGCTCCAGCTATAAGCTATAAAGTGGTTGCCATATTATTTAGAACGCTTATTTATAACCAGTTGGTTTTTGAACAAAGTTCTGTAACATAATACCTCTATTTTAACTTTTTACTAGTAATATATTGAAAAATACAATAACCGATAGGTTATATTCAAACAAATAAGTTTAATAACTGAAGCAAATGTAACATCTGAGAACCCAGAAGTACTAGATACTGGCTGGTCACATAATTAATTAACTCTCAATATAAATTTACATTTTTAACAGTGGTAGAGCCATGCGGCAGCTTTTACTGTCGCACGGATGGGCCGGCTCGAACCGGGGTGGTACCACGACCTCACAGAAAACCAGCGTGAAGTAGAGGTTTACCTCTGCGTTTCGCTTGGTGAGTGCAGGTGGCCGGAGGCCCTTTTTACTGGAAATGAGGCATTCCATCTTGGTCCTCACGGGTGACAACGCATCTACATAATGATTTATAATAGAGGATAGATGTAGATGTCTATGGGCCACAGCAACCACTTACCATCAGGTGGACTGTGTGCTCGTTTGTCACCCTTATCCTATAAAAAAAAAAAAATTCAAATTAAGAATTCTTGATTTCATTTATATTTTCATTGTGGTTTGATGCCATTTAGTAATTGCAAAAATACTTTAAAAGGTTTTAATTCCAAATAAATCCAAGGGAAAAATAAATCTTGTTTAATACCTACTTGAAATTCGCGCGAAGACAGAACGTTTATAAAGATAGCAGATCATTTTCAATGCTTGAAAGCTATGCTATTCCATGCGATAATGTATTATACGAGTAATGTGCATCGAACGACAGATAAAATCTCACGCGTACCTAGATAGAGGAGGAAATCTCACCGAGACAATCGAAAGATTTGTCTTTTGGCGAAACTATTATTTTAAAGACTAACAAAATTAGCAAAGATATTTTTGCCAAAAATTATCTCTAAGCAATTTTGGCAACCACCACTATAAGACGTTTGGCAGAAGAAAAGTTGTACGGAATAATGGCAAAAAAAGTACCCATGTTATAACCGTACCATAGGCAAGTCCATATTGCTTTTGCAAAGAAGTACGCAAACTGCACAGCCAGGGAGTGGAAAAATATATAATTCTGATGAAATTAAAATAAACAGGGTATGTTTAGACGAAAAACGGTATAAAACCAACATCAAAGCATGGCGGCGGAATCGTAAAAATCTGGGGTTATTTTTCTTGTCATCAATTGGGGCCTGTTAGGCTCATTGAAGGAAACATGGACCAATCTCAGTACAAAAACATACTGGAGGGAACTATGCTACCCTAGGCAGAAGACGTTCTTCCTGTGATTTGGATGTTTCAGCATGACAATGACCCTAAGCGCATTGCACGCTTAGTGACAGTATTTCTCGGCTCACAATTTGTTACTGCATTGTACATCCCGGATTTAAATCTGATTGAACATCTTTCCTTATACTTAATATATATCATTTAATCCTATTTCATAATACACTTAAACTACAATAAATTACTTCTGAGAAGACACACAAAAAGAATTAAGGTACTTAAGTATGTTTTATTAGATTTCTTAAACTAAGAAACGTTCTTAATTATATTGCACTATATTATATCAGTAATAAAGTTATACTACCTGGTTGGCCTAGTGAAAATGAGCGTGACTGTTGATCGTATGGGCTTAGGTTTGAATCACTAGCCGGACCACCGGTTGTCTTTTTTCTATCTTATTAGTGTCTTTTTTTTCTATAGTGGACCTGTGTTTGCGCACACAATAAGATAAGCATGGTTTCCTTTGTCGCCACCACATAGCGATTGTATCGTCTTAAGTATCATAAAAAAGAAAGAATATAAAAAAATTACCGTACTAAGTATGAAGCTACAAACTGTGCTTTTTTTATTTAACAATAAGAAACGTGTATACAAATTTTTACTTATTATATATTTACATACCTTTGCTCGTGACCTCCCCATTCTATAGACCTACTGGCAAAAAGACTGTTGCTTGCACTTTTCATTGTTTCTTTTTGGTATGTATGGCTTAGCGCAATATTTAAATTAAACACAAATAATTACTGGAAAAAATAACTAACATACGAATATTCAGGTGTTTTGTTAATAAATTAATGTTATGGCTACCTTTGTTTACCTATATAGGTGTGGTTACGACTATAACAAAGGAAATACAAACACAAAGCCATCAAAGATTTGTAATGTGTAGTCGCTAATATGTCAAAATTTATGAACTGTGACAAATCGATACAAGCGCAGCCCGTAATACTGGTACGGTTCTCAATATGTCTCATGGAATAGGGCTCGCATGGCCCCTCTTTGTGGTTATATAAGTAAAGTTAAATTTAATTAATTTTTATACTTTTTCTTTTCCACCTCAAATTATTACCTATTTTCTAATGAAATGATATCAGGCAGGAGAACTCATACTACGTGCAAGAACTCCGTCTGTGTAGGGGCCACGCTCTTAACTATTTCTGGCGAGCGAAAGCAGTGCGTGCACAGCTGTGTTCCGGCCTGTAGGATACAGAGAGTAACATACATAATTACTGGCTGTGAGATATTCCATCTTATTCCTCAGGGGTGACAACGTATCTGTAGTCTTCATTGTTTAAAGATGGTTCCAGGTGTCCATGGGCAGTAGCCGCTTACCATCAGGTGGACTGGAAGTTTGTTGTCACTTCATTTTTATAAGAAAAATTTCGTTTTTTTGTCAGTTACTTATATTCTGTTTATTGAAATATAGGAATACATTTTATATATTTTATTTAAATTGTCAATGAATACTTAAATATATATTTATTGTCATGTTGTGTCTATTTTATGAATTACGTATTTTCTACAAAAATTAATATTTGTAATACACTGTTAATTCAATATTTTATATAGCGAATGTGATTCGATAAAAATGTACATACGTTATAAAGATTTCATAATTTCCAAATGATTAAATTCACTCGTTTGTTCATTGTTAAAATGGAAAGGTTTCGTTTATGTTTTAAGGAGCTTGTATGTTTGAAAAAGGAATTTGTATCTGCTGTTCAGCCAGCTATCAGTAAAACGTGAGGTAAAATCGGGAAAAGTGGAAAAGATATAGTAAAACAGAATAAGACATAATAGGCAAACCGATAAAATATATTATAAGTGGTAAAAGGTTTTAGATTTAAAAAGAAAAATGTTTATTGATAACATTGATATATACTTAATTAAGATATTATTAAATAAATAAATAAAAAACATTTTGTGTAAAAGAATCATTTTATGTAAAAGCTCGGTAGAGTAATATTTTGAACATTCTACTTTATAAAATCCACAATATTCTGTCAGTGTCAAAGTTTCAATGAAAATGTGAAAGGAATATTTCACACATTTTAAATATGAATTTTTCAGCAAGTTTGAGATATGAGAAAAATGATAAATATTTTGTATTAAAAAAAAATTGATGTTGCATTTGTTTGCTTTCTTTAAAACTTTATAATCAGATTATATGACATGAGATTTGTCAAAATATAAATACAACATTATTAATATAAAATTAAATTTTTATAAAAAGTAAAAAATACTTCATATTAAATAATAATTAAACTATTTCCACATAATAACAGAAGAATAATAGCGAAAATAATTACAGCCTCGACTTAAGAAGCTATTATGTAAAAAATATGTTAAGTAAATAATTTTTACATAGTTAAGAAATAAATAGGTGCAAAGTTAACTTTCTGAATGGTCCAAGGAATATCACAAGTACAAGATAATAATGTCGTTTACATATGTTAGGCATGTCACAAACCTCATACCTATTTTCTACCATTAGGAGTGGAATATTTTATAGGGCGTGAAACTGCTATGTTTCGGTATTAAAGGGAGCTAGTATAATTACCGATTGTGGGGCATCTATTCTTAGTTCTCCGAAGCCACAACGGCAAACTTAGACACAAAAATATCGCTATTTCAAGCCTCGATTGAGATTCTGCTACCAAATAATGTTCACAAGGAAGTGTACTATCACCCCTACTTTGGAATTTCGCGATTGACCAATTACTGTACAAGATAGCAGTCATTCGAATTGACATAGTAGATTACACTGACGACCTTGTGGTCATTGCAAAAAGTTTTATACGTGGTAGAGCCTGGTAGTATAGTTGTAGCACGAATGCGTCGGCTTGACCGCGGGAGGACCACGCTTTCACAGAATACCAGCGTAAAATAGCAGCTTAACGCACTCATAAACAATTTGATGGAAAGGCGAACTTAATGCCGAAAAGGCATTCTCTGCCAGCTAACCTTTGGTAGTGTACTGAGACGTATGGTTATATAGATATGGGTAATAATTTATGAGTATAAAAATTTGTCGTATATTGGCGGGGCAAAGGTGTAAGACGTCAGGTACATTGATAGTTGTGTCCTATACTTTTGCGGACTGTTGATGAAGGAGAAGAAAAAATAGATCTTTAGACGTATAACTTGATAAACTAAATAAAGCGCATATAGAACTTAAAACCCAAACACGCGCGCGCTCTTGCGTTTTTTACCACGCATCTTACTGTATACAGTTAAAATATCAAAGATTACTTAGTTTTGTATAATTAATCATTACAAACGAGCACCATTCCACCTGATAGTAAATGGATGCTGTGGCTCAAAGACATTCTTTATCAATCTTCAATTAAGAATAAAAATGCAGATGGGTTATCAAGGGGAATCTAGTACTCGGTGAGGTTTTTCCCGGTTGAGTAGGGCCATTCATGCTCCAGCTATAAGCTATAAAGTGGTTGCCATATTATTTAGAACGCTTATTTATAACCAGTTGGTTTTTGAACAAAGTTCTGTAACATAATACCTCTATTTTAACTTTTTACTAGTAATATATTGAAAAATACAATAACCGATAGGTTATATTCAAACAAATAAATTTAATAACTGAAGCAAATCTAACATCTGAGAACCCAGAAGTACTAGATACTGGCTGGTCACATAATTATTTAACTCTCAATATAAATTTACATTTTTTTTAAATTCAAATTAAGAATTCTTGATTTCAATTATATTTTCATTGTGGTTTGATGCCATTTAGTAATTGCAAAAATACTTTAAAAGGTTGTAATTCCAAATAAATGAAAGGGAAAAATAAATCTTGTGTGATACCTACTTCGCGCGAAGACAGAACGTTTATAAAGATAGCAGACCGTTTGCAATGCTCGAAAGCTATGCTATTCCATGCGATAATGTATTATAATATGCATCGAACGACAGGTAAAATCTCTCGCGTGCCTAGATAGAGGAGGAAATCTCATCGAGACAATCGAAAGATTTGTCTTTTGGAGAAACTATTCTTTTAAAGACTTTAACAAAATTAGCAAAGATATTTTTGCCAAAAATTATCTCTAAGCAATTTTGGCAACCACCACTATAAGACGTTTGGCAGAAGAAAAGTTACCATGTTATAACCGTGCCATAGGCAAGTCCATATTGCTTTTGCAAAGAAGTACGCAAACTGCACAGCCAGGGAGTGGAAAAAAATATAATTCTGATGAAACTAAAATGGTAACTAAAAGGTATGTTTAGACGAAAAACGGTATAAAACCAACATCAAAGCATGGCGGCGAAAACGTAAAAATCTGAGGTTATTTTTCTTGTCATCAATTGGGGCCTGTTAGGTTCATTGAAGGAAACATGGACCAATCTTGGTACAAAAACATACTGGAGGGAATTACGCTATCCTAGGCAGAAGACGTTCTTCCTGTGATTTGGATGTTTCAGCATGACAATGACCCTAAGCGCATTGCACGCTTAGTGACAGTATTTCTCGGCTCACAATTTGTTACTGCATTGTACATCCCGGATTTAAATCTGAGTGAACATCTTTACTTATAGTTAATATATATTATTTAATCCTATTTCATAATACATTTAAACTACAATAAATTACTTCTGAGAAGACACACAAAAAGAATTAAGGTACCTAAGTATGTTTTATTAGATTTCTTAAACTAAGAAACGTTCTTAATTATATTGCACTATATTATATTATATCAGTAATAAAGTTGCACTACCTGGTTGGCCTAGTGAAAATGAACGTGACTGTTGATCGTTTGGGTCTAGGTTTGAATCACTAGCCGGACCAAAATCAGTTGTCTTTTTTCTTTCTTATTAGTGTCTTTTTTTTCTATAGTGGACCTGTGTTTGCGCACACAATAAGATAAGTATGGTTTCCTTTGTCGCCACCACATAGCGATTGTATCGTCTTAAGTATCATAAAAAGAAAGTATATAAAAAAATTACCGTACTAAGTATGAAGCTACAAACTGTGCTTTTTTTTATTTAACAATAAGAAGCGTGTATACAAATTTTTACTTATTATATATTTACATACCTTTGCTCGTGACCTCCCCATTCTATAGACCTACTGGCGAAAAGACTGTTGCTTGCACTTTACATTGTTTCTTTTTGGTATGTATGGCTTAGCGCAATATTTAAATTAAACACAAATAATTACTGGAAAAAATAACTAACATACGAATATTCAGGTGTTTTGTTAATAAATAAATATTATGGCTACATTTGTTTACTTATATAGGTGTGGTTACGACTATAACAAAGGAAATACAAACACAAAACCATCAAAGATTTGTAATGTGTAGCCGTGTAGTGGCGGTTAAGAATATCCACTACCCCATATCTTCCCGTGGGTGTCGTAAAAGGCGACAAAGGGAAACAGGCAGGAGATGGGCAGCAGCATCTTCCTGATAATAGCCAAATAACAATAAAAAACTGCGGTTGCCAACCCGCTCGCCAAGCGTGGCAACTATGGCAATATACCCCCAATGAGCAATGACAATAATAAACGGCCCCCAGTCCCCGGCGGCTCCGCTATTCCTGGCTACGGTGGCGACCATGGTAACGGCGGGGCAGGGGGTGCTAAGAATCTCCGGTGGAGGTTCGGTTGCCACCTTAGACGACTCGACCTGGCAACATACAACGCACGCACCCTGAGGACTGACGAGAAGATTGTGGAGCTGGAAGAAGAGATAGACAAGTTACGCTGGCATATTATAGGATTATCCGAAGTCCGAAGAGAGGGGGAGGACACGGTAATCCTCGAATCCGGCAACTTGCTCTATTACCGGGAGGGCGACCATCTGTCCCAAGGAGGTGTCGGATTTATCGTCCACAAGTGTCTCGTTAACAACGTTGTAAAGATTGAGAGTGTGTCGACGAGGGTTGCGTACCTTATACTCAGAATCACCAAACGGTATTCGCTGAAGGTCATACAGGTTTACGCACCAACCTCGGCACACCCCGATCAGGAGGTGGAGGAAATGTATGAGGATATCTCTAGAGCCATGCATTCCTCCAAAACCCAATATACGGTGTTAATGGGAGACTTCAATGCAAAACTAGGCACAAGAGAGAACGGTGAGCTGAAAGTAGGGAAATTTGGAATAGGGAGAAAGAGGGACTCTTTATGATGAACTCTTTCTTCCAGAAGCGGCCCCACAGGAAGTGGACCTGGTCGAGCCCCGACGGTTCGACAAAAAATGAGATTGACTTCATTATGACGACCAGACGACAACTGTTCAGTGATGTCTCAGTGATCGCGAGGGTGAAAACCGGCAGCGATCACCGAATGGTTAGAGGCACACTGAACCTAAACGTTAAGTTGGAGAGGTCTCGTCTAATGAAGTCAACGCTCCGTCCCCCTCGTGCTCTAATCCAAAGTCCCGAAACCTTTCAGCTCGAGTTACAAAACCGTTTTCAGTGCCTAGAAGACTGCAATGAAGTGGACGATTTGAATGACAAGCTCGTGGAAACTGTCCATGCGGTCGGAGCTAAGTTCTGCAAGACCCGCCGCAGAAGAACACAAAAACTCTCCGATCACACTCTTAATCTCATGGCTGTTAGACGGGAGATGAAGCTACATTCTTCAACAGATTTAACAGCATACAGGCAACTGAACAGACAGATCTCCAAATGCATGCGGCGGGACTAACGCAAATTCAATACAGCTCGTATTGAAGAAGCGATCGAGCGGAACCGAGGCTCCAAAGTCTTTGCCAGACATCTGTCTGCCAGAAAGCGCCAACTGTCAAAGCTGAAGACAGAATGTGGCAGCATCGTTTCCGGGGCACCTGAGATTTTGAGTGAGATTGAGAGGTTCTATGGGCAGCTGTACACGTCATCGTTGGAGCCGCACGCAAGTGTCAGTAACGATCCAAGAGCGAGTCTTATCCGACATTATTCCGATGATATCCCGGACGTCAGTCTGAGCGAGATTAGAATGGCTCTCCAGCACCTTAAAAACGGCAAGGCCCCAGGCGAGGATGGAATTACAGCGGAGCTTCTGAAAGCGGGTGGAAAACCGGTACTTGAAGTCCTTCAGAAGCTCTTTAATTCCGTCCTCCATGGTGGCATTACACCGGAGGCGTGGAGCAGAAGTACGGTGGTCTTGTTCTTCAAGAAAGGCGACAACGCTCTCTTGAAGAACTACAGACCGATTTCCCTTCTGAGCCGCGTATACGTGCTGTTATCGAGAGCCATTACGAATCGTCTCGCGCGCAGACTTGACGACTTCCAGCCTCCCGAACAAGCCGGTTTCCGAAAAGGCTTTAGCACCATAGACCACATACATAACCTTCGGCAAATTGTACAGAAGTCCGAGGAGTACAATTTGCCACTATGTCTGGCGTATGTGGACTATGAGAAAGCCTTTGATTCCGTCGAAATTTGGGCGGTGCTGCAGTCCCTTCAGCGATGTCAAGTTGACTGTCGGTATATCGAAGTGTTGAAGTGCTTGTACAGTAGGGCTACGATGGCTATCCGAGTACAGAACCAGAGTACGAAACCTATCCAATTGCAGAGAGGTGTAAGACAGGGTGACGTCATATCCCCGAAACTCTTTACCGCTGCATTGGAAGATGTTTTCAAGCTTCTGGACTGGAAAGGATACGGTATCAACATCAATGGCGAGTACATCACTCACCTTCGATTTGCCGACGATATAGTCCTTATGGCAGAATCGCTGGAGGACCTAAGCACTATGCTCAATGACCTCAATAGTGTTTCCCAACGGATAGGTCTTAAGATGAACATGGACAAAACAAAGATCATGTTTAATGTCCATGTCACACCTATGCCGGTAGTTGTTGGGAACACTAAGCTCGAAGTTGTTGACGAGTATGTTTACCTGGGACAAATAGTCCGACTAGGTAAGTCCAACTTCGACCGAGAGGTCAATCGACGGATTCAACTCGGTTGGGCAGCGTTCGGGAAATTACGGCTTATCTTCTCGTCAGGTATACCTCAAAACTTGAAAACGAGACTGTACACCCAGTGCGTGTTGCCAGTGATGACATACGGAACTGAGACGTGGTCCTTCACTGCTGGCCGGATGAGGAAGCTCAAGGTCGCTCAGCGAGCTATGGAGAGGGCTATGCTCGGAGTTTCTCTGCGTGATAAACTCAGAAATGAGGATATCCGCAGTAGAACTAGAGTGACCGACATAGCCCAACGGATTAGTAAGCTGAAGTGGCAATGGGCCGGCCATATAGCTCGAAGAACCGACAACCGATGGGGAAGAAAGGTTCTCGAGTGGCAGCCTCGTACCGGCAGGCGAAGTGTAGGGCGTCCCCCCACTAGATGGAGTGACGACCTGGTAAGATATGCAGGAAGTCGATGGATGCAGGTGGCTCAGGACCGTGCTTTGTGGCATTCTTTGGGGGAGGCCTATGTTCAGCAGTGGACTTGTGAAGGGCTGTAATGATGATGATGATGATGAGTCGCTAATATGTCAAAATTTATGAACTGTGACAAATCGATACAAGCGCAGCCCATAATACTGGTACGGTGCTCAATATGTCTCAAGGAATAGGGCCCGCATGTTCCCTCTTTGTGGTTATATAAGTAAAGTTAAATTTAATTAATTTTTATACTTTTTCTTTTCCACCTCAATCTATTACCTATTTTCGAATAAAATGATATCAGGCAGGAGAACTCATACTACGTGCAAGGACTCCGTCTGTGTAGGGGCCACGCTCGCCGACCGAAAGCAGTGCGTGCACAGCTGTGTTCCGGCCTGTAGGATACAGAGAGTAACATACATAATTACTGGCTGTGAGATATTCCATCTTATTCCTCAGGGGTGACAACGTATCTGTAGTCTTCTTTGTTTAAAGATGGTTCCAGGTGTCCATGGGCAGTAGCCGCTTACCATCAGGTGGACTGGAAGTTTGTTGTCACTTCATTTTTATAAAGAAAACGGTTTTTTTTCAGTCTCTTATATTCTGTGTATTGGAATAAAGGAATACATTTTATGTATTTTATTTAAATTGTCAATGAATTCTTAAAAATATATTTATTGTCATGTTGTGTCTATTTTATGAATTACGTATTTTCTACAAAAATTAATAAAAATGTACATACGTTATAAAGATTTCATAATTTCCAAATGATTGAATTCACTCGTTTGTACATTGTTAAGAAGGTAAGGTTTCGTTTATGTTTTAAGGAGCTTGTGTGTTTGAAAAAGGAATTTGTATCTTCTGTTCAGCCAGCTATCAGTAAAACGTTATGGAAAATCGGGAAAATGGGAAAAGATATAGTAAAACAGAATAAGACATAATAGGCAAACCGATAAAGTATATTATAAGTGGTAAAAGGTTTTAGATTTAAAAAGTAAAATGTTTATTGATAACATTGATATATAATTAAGATATTATAAAATAAATAAATAAAAAACATTTTGTGTAAAAGAATCATTTTATGTAAAAGCTCGGTAGAGTAATATTTTGAACATTCTACTTTATAAAATCCACAATATTCAGTCAGTGTCAAAGTTTCAATGAAAATGTGAAAGGAATATTTCACACATTTTAAATATGAATTTTTCAGCAAGTTTGAGATATGAGAAAAATGATAAAGATTTTGTATTAAAAAAAAAATTGATGTTGCATTTGTTTGCTTTCTTTAAAACTTTATAATCAGATTATATGACATGAGATTTGTCAAAATATAAATACAACATTATTAATATAAAATTAACTTTTTATAAAAAGTAAAAAATACTTCATATTAAATAAGAATAAAACTATTTTCACATAATAACAGAAGAATAATAGCGAAAATAATTACAGCCTCGACTTAAGAAGCTATTATGTAAAAAATATGTTAAGTAAATAATTTTTAACAAATAAATAGGTGCAAAGTTAACTTTCTGAATGGTCCAAGGAATATCACAAGTACAAGATAATAATGTCGTTTACATATGTTAGGCATGTCACAAACCTCATACCTATTTTCTACCATTAGGAGTGGAATATTTTATAGGGCGTGAAACTGCTATGTTTCGGTATTAAAGGGAGCTAGTATAATTACCGATTGTGGGGCATCTATTCTTAGTTCTTCGAAGCCACAACGGCAAACTTAGACACAAAATATCGCTATTTCAAGCCTCGATTGAGATTCTAATGCTACCAAATAATGTCCACAAGGAAGTGTACTATCACCCTACTTTGGAATTTCGCGATTGACCAATTACTGTACAAGATAGCAGTCATTCGAATTGACACAGTAGATTACGCTGACGACCTCGTGATCATTGCGAGGAGTTTTATACGTGTTAGAGCCTGGTAGTATAGTTGTAGCACGAATGCGTCGGCTTGACCGCGGGAGGACCACGCTTTCACAGAATACCAGCGTAAAATAGCAGCTTAACGCTGCTGCGTTTCGTATGGTGAGTGTAGAGAACCGGAGACCCTTTTTACTGGAAATGAGGCATACCAGCTTAGTCCTGAGGGTTGACAATGCATCTGCATTTTGATTCTTAATCGAGGATAGATGCATATGTCTATAGGTCCTAGTATCCACTTACCATCAAGTGAACTGTGTGTTCGCTTGTTACCCTTATTCTATAAAAACAGGCTACCGATGCGTCGTCGGCACTGAGTACTTAGATGGAATGTCTCAATTATTTATAGTGTTCGGGGCTTTTTATATAATTGGTGATAAGGTCCTTTGGCAGATTTTTTTTTATAAATAAGTGTGACAAACGAGCATACAGTCCACCTGATGGTACGAGTAACTGATTGCTGTGGCCCATAGACATCTACATCCATCTCCGTTCGCAAATCAAAATTGCAGGTGCGTTGTCAGCCGCGGTATGCTGGTATTCTGTGAGGGCATGTTCCTTCCTCGGTCGAGCTGACTTATTCGTGCTAGAGACAAAACATAGCTGCAGCATGGCTCTACCACATATAAAGCCTTCTTTGTTTGAAGTTGGTCGCAGGTTACCATGGGCTGCAGCCCACGGTGACCTATGACCATCTGCAGTAGCTTCTTACCGTCATGTGGACTGAGAGTTCGTGTGTCACATGAATTTTATAAAAATAAACATAAATAAAAAAAACAAACAGTCGAATTGAGAACCTCCTCCTTTTTTGTATTGTATGTTGACGCTCACTACTTTAGCCAATTCGTTGAAACTACCCGTAACATTCAGCACATTATTTAAAAGGCCTATATACGAGTAAGTCACAGTAGGCTAATGAACAAGGGTATGGACAGTGATGGAACGCGGTTCTGAATTTTAAAATAATTCCCAGAAAGTAAATTATAGGTTATAAGTAGGTACATCCGGGACTTGGGTATATTACGCGGGACACAAAACACCATATACAAATGTAGTGTGTTGTGTCCCGATGTGGCATATGATGATTATATTGGTTAGAAAAAAAAAACACATTAGTTATAAAATTCAATGCATTTTTGATCAAAATTTATGTTAATTTGTAGTTCATCCTTGACGTGGTCAACAAACAGCATATTTCTGCTGTCTGTCCATGCATTTCCACAAAGAGAAAACACTCTCTCTGCTGATGCATTTGAAAGTGGGCTAATGTGTAGTTGCTACGAGATAGATACTAATATCATATAATCACTGATTTCCGGGACAAAAGGCATCCCGCAAGGGTTTACGCCAGGACGGTCCAAAATTAACATATAAGCAGGACGTCCCGGAAAATCCGGGACGGTTGGCAAGCCTAGCTATAAGACACTCCTTCTTAGTCCTCATTGGTGACAACGCATCTATAAGCTTCTTCGTTTGAAGTTAGCTACGGGTATCAATGGACTGCAGAAGCCACTTACAATGAGGTGCACTGGAAGTTCTTTTGTCACTTCACTTTTATAAAAGACGTTTCTATGTTCAGCAGTAGACTTAAAAAGGCTGTTGAATAACTATATTCAGCTGAGCTATGATATTATTCTTTACAAGTCGGTTACAATTTATGACATCACGCTCTTGGCATAAAGCCAATATCCTTCGAATTTAAGACTTTGATAAGAAAGGGT
Source organism: Parnassius mnemosyne (assembly GCA_963668995.1). Lineage (NCBI taxonomy): Eukaryota > Metazoa > Arthropoda > Insecta > Lepidoptera > Papilionidae > Parnassius > Parnassius mnemosyne. Next base: position 14,471,641 of record CAVLGL010000088.1, on the reverse strand, counting down.
ACGACTAGCTTGTAAAATAAAAGTTAGTTTCTAAGCGCGCTGTGGCATATGTAGATTAGATAGAGTCAGAGCCGACTTTTCAATAATTTACAGAGCAGTGTTTACACCCATACGGTACCCATACAGCTTAAATAGAATGCTGCCATCCTATATGTTTAACCAATACTGATATAAACAATATCTTAGGAAAATACCAGGTTAGCATAAATTCATAAAATTAAAAGTAAAACAAGTTGATGTCAAACTTTTAAAATTTCTAGTAGTACTATATTTAAAAGGACGACTGCACAAATTACAAACCACGGGGGTCTGGATTTGAACCGCAGCAACATAATATTTTTACAATAACACATAATTGTGTTTTTTGCATGTTGTTGTATTATATGTTTTTTTACCGTGTCTCTGGATACGATTACTATTGCACAATTCGTTCTGTTTCTGCATTTCCTTGTGGCACCGTAATACAAATTTTTAATTAGTTCAGGAGACAGACGCTAGATTGTACTTTTCAAATTACCTCTTTTATTTATTTTAATAATTGTAATATTTTTGTTTCAGGTAAGTTCAAGCTGATCTGTTGGTGGTATTTGTTTAATTTTTCTTCGTTACTAATTTACTTACACATATTATGTAATTTATAAATCAGTTGACAAATTCTATATTATATTGCATTCATGTTTACTTTTTGTGTTATAAATTAGTTAAGGTAAAATTTCTATGTAACAGAACATGTTTCAATTTAATGGAATTTAATAGAAAGATTGAAAACACGTTTATTCCAGTTAAAAATACAACAAAAAATAATATTAAAAAAGACAACTAAGACAAAGTACACGTCGTAAATAATATTAAACTGCTGAAAGGACCGGTGTCACTAATTCTAATACAATGGCTAAGTACATATTATATTTATTACAAAATTATTACAATAAGTGAGCTTACCCAACATCTGCAGCACACACAAACAGGGAAGACTAAAATCTCTGCATTCAGACAATGCAATCTGTCAGTCAATGCTCTTGGTTCCTGCGATACAAGTCTAGACCTTAGTAGAGAAACGAAACCAGTGTATTTTTTAATTATGTAATGTCTTTTTTTAAATAAATATATTTTCTACTTCTGTTTCTATTACATCGAAATACAATAGCTTGTGAACTGTGGATAGAAGTACAAGAAGCCAGATTGCTAAACAGAAAAGATGCTCTAAAGTTCAGCCCTTAAAGTAGTCTTTGTTGTGGCGTTAAAATATGCACCAACGCATATCATGTCGTAGGTGGCGTTAGAAGCGACAGAGGGAAACTGAAACCGAAGATGGGCAGCAGCATGTATCTAATAACAATGCGCCTGCCAAGTGACGACTATTGCAATATCTCCCCTATGAAGCAATCTATGGGGGAGGCCTATGTTCAGCCGTGAACTTTTAATGGGAATAAATAAATGAAATTGAAATCATTAATTCAACATTCTATATTTGCCTCAAATCAAGACCAAATACACGCTGACTTGTTTGTTAAATCTTTGTTACATGCATAAAATTTTCAATACTTTTAGCTATCCAATCGGCTTTAGGCAATAAAATATTTTCCCTCTGTCGTAACCGTCAAGAAAGTTTACTTTGGAATTCGTTCCATAAAAGGATTTTATACATCTATATAATAAAGCTGGTTTACGTTCCTGCACCAAATGTTAAATCATTGGCTAACTTTAATTTAGTTGCAGTCATTTTTTTGCATTCTATGAAACAATTTTAACCTTAAAAACTTTTTTATGATATTGCTTTCATTTATTTTTATACATAAATATAGATGAGGTTATATAAACACTAATTTAAATTAATTTTGTTATTTGGGCAGTAGTTTTTTTAACTTTTCAAACTGTTACTAAGGATGACGTCATGGAATGTGCTGAAGAGATCGCTAACTTTGACAAGCATAAAAAGTAGAATATAATAATAGTAAAAAATCTTTGTGCCCTTTGATATACACGTATATGTTACCGGAAAAGCATATAATTTAGTCATTTTATAGGCAAGGTATAAAATATGTAATCTATCGTTTCCCATTACATACATTTCTTAGGTATTGGATATAATACTTAGATAATGTACTTATAGTATGACATGATAAGATCAGGTAAAGAATAGAATGTGAACCAATAAAACATATTTTCTCTACTGAAAATCTGCTTTACGAATAGTTACAGTAAAATTTGCTTAAAAATAGTTAATTTTAGACGGCTGGTTCTTTTCTCACTCAAAGTTAAGAATAGCCATTCAGCGGGGAAATACAACCAGCGTTCTTGGCACGATACAGCGGGGAGGTACTATATGATAGTTAAGTTACTAGTTTGAGTTTTTTTTACTGTAATTTTTTATATTTTATTTATTATTACAAAATATTGTATATTATATTATCTAAATTTACATATTTTTAAGTATTATTAAACACGAAAACTTAATTAGGTTAGGTTAAGTTTAGTCATGTCTTTACTGGGGACGTCATTTTCATAAATAAGTATCGTGAACTGCACTCCCGCTCTTCTTATATAATTAATTATATATGTTACAGTCAAAACTCATTAACCGGTCAAAACCACTTTTGACTGTAAAAATCAGGCAAAAGTAGTTTTGAGTAAGGACGTTGGTCAATACCACTTTTATCTGATTTTTGCAGTCAAAAGTAGTTTGGACTAAGAACGTTGGGCAAACTCATTTTTAACTGTAAAAACATCTGAACGACACAAAAGAATATCCTAAAAACCTTAAACTCTATTAAATTACAAATCTGTGCCTAAAAGGAATGTAAAAGTTTGAAATGGATGTCAATTAATTTCATGTATTGTTGATCAAATAAATACCATGCTTTATTTTAAGAGCTCTAAATAGCAAAATAGAGTTTACAAATTAACAATTAGGAGTAAGTTAGAATATTTTCTGTGGAAAATTATAAGTTTAAAAATAGTACACTCTTAGTCTTTTTAAAACTAGCAAAATACGATTTTAGTCTTCACAAGTGACAACGCATTTTGCATTTTGTATCTTAATTAAGGATTGATGCACCATCAGATGGACTGTGTGTTTGTTCTTCTTTTATAGAATATGGTTGACAAGCGAGCACACAGTCCACCTGATAGTAGATGGATGCTGAGGCACATAGATATCTATATTTATCCTTGATTTAAGAATCAAAATGCAAATGCGCTATCAACTCTGAGGACCAAGATGGAATGCCTCGTTTCCAGTACAAAGGGTCTCCGGTTCTCTACATTCACCATGCGAAACATAACAGCATTAAGTTGCTATTTTACGCTGGTATTCTGTCAGAGCATGGTCCTACCCCGGTTGAGCCGACCGATGCGTGCTGCAACCATAATATAGCTGCAGCATGGCTGAATTACCTTATTGTTCGTCACCCATATTCTACAAATAAAAATAATACTTTTCAATCCCAGATAGTAATAATTAATGAAGATGTACTACAAATATTCCACGTTTATGAATTCTTTTTTGCTAAAGAATCCGCGGGCATTTTATCTTACTATTCGTTCTGACTGTTCTTTGTTTCGTTTCAGTATAATGGCTGATGAATGCCATGTAGTCATAAAAAAACTAGAACTGCATTACATCACGGATTTATAATTCTTCACGTTCATGTATTACGGCAAACTAACGTAAAAATTTACTCGCATCAAAAATTTTATGTCATACAAACAATAACATAACGGCAGCTTTGATGTCTTTATGGGCTTTAGAAAATCACTACTAACACACATTAGCTCGAACTCTGTTTTCCCTATGATTGAAATACTATATATTGAAATACGCAAAATGTTTTTGATTTTAAGGTTAAATCTTACTTGGGCTGTATTATAACTCCAGAACTAATGGGTCTTCTTGTTCAGGGAAAGATCGATCACTCACAGGAAATCGCCACAAGATAGCAGCTTAGTACAGTCAGCACAGTTTTGTTTCGTAGTGTGAGTGTAGAGAAACAGAGACCCTTTTGACGGCCTTAAACGTTTTACTGCTCTGGTCTGACAACTGACTGCAATTTGTATTTTAACTGTGGCTTGATGTAGGTGTCTATGGACAACACCATCCCGCTACCACCAAGTCTACCTACTGTGTGCTCGATTGTTATCCTCATATTCAATAGGATTTTAATAATGTGATACTCATATTTTACTCATCAATATTGACAATAGTTAATATGGTTTAACAACATTTAGGGCTGCTCCTGAAGATAGCGTATCTGCTCAGGTAGCTTCTAACGTACACTGTGGTGTTATGATATACACACGGTGTTATATTAGAGTGACCTGAATGATGCCCGCTTTAAACATGCGGCCCAGAAAAACGCTCTGCCGAACCCTTTATTCTCAGACCTTATACTTAAAGGTACGATTCCGTACTCGAATGCAGGCAGCAGCAGCTCGTATTCCAATCTGTTTCGAATGTTTTATGGGTTCTCTGTTCATGTAAACAAAATAGGTACTTACCGCTTTTATTTAACTCCTTTCCTATATTTTTTCAAATATTATCTTTCATCACACTGTTTAAATAAATATTGTCAGATGCATCGTGCAGTGCGGGATGTTGGGCCACCTAGTTTATCAGTTCCTCTTCCTCGGAATCGGTGAAACTTATTTTTTGAGAAAAATTCAACGTGTGGCTAGGGCGTTGGCAGCACTACTGATCTGCGATCGGGCTACAGTGTCGTCTGCCGCTCGTAACGGCTAACGACGTATCGCTAGCTACGGAAGGTATTTCATAGAACTACATAGAAACCGATAGTGTCGCGACGACACATCGCCTGCTGCTGCTGTCTGCAGTTGACTACGGAATTGTACCTTAAGACTTGCATAAAATTTGAGGTGCTGCCGCTAATTTGAGGTGCTTCCCCGGTTGAGTTGGGCCACTCATGCTCCAGCTATAAGCTATAAAGTGTTTGCCATATTATTTAGAACGCTTATTTATAACCAGTTGGTTTTTGAACAAAATTCTGTAACATAATACCTCTATTTTTACTTTTTACCAGTAATATATTGAAAAATACAATAACCGATAGGTTATATTCAAACAAATAAGTTTAATAACTGAAGCAAATCTAACATCTGAGAACCCAGAAGTACTAGATACTGGCTGGTCACATAATTATTTAACTCTCAATATAAATTTACATTTTTTTTAAATTTAAATTACGAATTCTTGATTTCAATTATATTTTCATTGTGGTTTGATGCCATTTAGTAATTGTAAAAATATTTTTAAAGGTTTTAATTCCAAATAAATCAAAGGGAAAAATAAATCTTGTGTAATACCTACTTGAAATTCGCGCGAAGACAGAACGTTCATAAAGATAGCAGACCGTTGGCAATGCTCGAAAGCTATGCTATTCCATGCGATAATGTATTATACGAGTAATGTGCATCGAACGACAGATAAAATCTCTCGCGTGCCTAGATAGAGGAGGAAATCTCATCGAGATAATCGAAAGATTTGTCTTTTGGCGAAACTATTCTTTTAAAGACTTTAACAAAATTAGCAAAGATATTTTTGCCAAAAATTACCTCTAAGCAATTTTGGCAACCACCACTATAAGACGTTTGGCAGAAGAAAAGTTGTACGGAATGATGGCAAAAAAAATACCCATGTTATAACCGTACCATAGGCAAGTCCATATTGCTTTTGTAAAGAAGTACGCAAACTGCACAGCCAGGGAGTGGAAAAAAATATAATTCTGATGAAACTAAAATAAACAGGGTATGTTTAGACGAAAAACGGTATAAAACCAAAATCAAAGCATGGCGGCGGAAACGTAAAAATCTGGGGTTATTTTTCTTGTCATCAATTGGGGCCTGTTAGGCTCATTGAAGGAAACATGGACCAATCTCAGTACAAAAACATACTGGAGAGAACTATGCTACCCTAGGCAGAAGACGTTATTCCTGTGATTTGGATGTTTCAGCATGACAATGACCCTAAGCGCATTGCACGCTTAGTGACAGTATTTCTCGGCTCACAATTTGTTACTGCATTGTACATCCCGGATTTAAATCAGATTGAACATCTTTACTTATAGTTAATATATATTAGTTAATCATATTTCATAATACATTTAAACTACAATAAATTACTTCTGAGAAGACATACAAAAATAATTAAGGTACCTAAGTATGTTTTATTAGATTTCTTAAACTAAGAAACGTTCTTAATTATATGGCTCTATATTATATCAGTAATAAAGTTGTACTACCTGGTTGGCTTGGTGAAAATGAGCGTGACTGTTGATCGTATGGGCCTAGGTTTGAATCACTAACCGGACCAAAATCAGTTGTCTTTTGTCTTTCTTATTAGTGTCTTTTTTTTCTATAGTGTACCTGTGTTTGCGCACACAATAAGATAAGTATGGTTTCCTTTGTCGCCACCACATAGCGATTGTATCGTCTTAAGTATCATAAAAAAGAAAGAATATAAAAAAAGACTGTTGCTTGCACTTTGCATTGTTTCTTTTTGGTATTTAGCGCAATATTTAAATTAAACACAAATAATTACTGGAAACAGTAACTAACATACGAATATTCAGGTGTTTTATTAATAAATAAATGTTATGGCTACATTTGTTTACCTATATAGGTGTGGTTACGACTATAACAAAGGAAATACAAACACAAAGCCATCCAAGATTTGTACTCGTAATGTGTAGTCGCTAATATTTCAAAATTTATGAACTGTGACAAATCGATACAAGCGCAGCCCATACTACTGGTACGGTGCTCAATTTGTCTCAAGAAATAGGGCCCGCATGTCCCCTCTTTGTGGTTATGTAAGTAAAGTTAAATTTAATTAATTTTTATACTTTTTCTTTTCCACCTCAAATTATTACCTATTTTCTAATGAAATGATATCAGGCAGGAGAACCCATGCTACGTGCAAGGACTTCGTCTGTGTAGGGGCCACGCTCTTAACTATTTCTGCCGACCGAAAGCAGTGCGTGCACAGCTGTGTTCCGGCCTGCAGGATACAGAGAATAACATACATAATTACTGGCTGTGAGATATTCCACCTTATTCCTCAGGGGTGACAACGTATCTGCAGTATTCTTTGTTTAAAGATGGTTCCAGGTGTCCATGGGCAGTAGCCACTTACCATCAGGTGGACTGGAAGTTTGTTACATCATCATCATTACAGCCCTAAAGTCCACTGCTGAACATAGGCCTCCCCCAAAGAATGCCACAAAGCACGGTCCTGAGCCACCTGCATCCATCGACTTCCTGCATGTCTTACCAGGTCGTCACTCCATCTCGTGGGTGGACGCCCTACACTTCGCCTACCGGTACGAGGCTGCCACTCGAGAACCTTTCTTCCCCATCGGTTGTCGGTTCTTCGAGCTATATGGCCGGCCCACTGCCACTTCAGCTTACTAATCCGTTGGGCTATGTCGGTTACTCTGGTTCTACTGCGGATATCCTCATTCCTAAGTTTATCACGCAGAGAAACTCCGAGCATAGCCCTCTCCATAGCTCGCTGAGCGACCTTGAGCTTCCTCATACGGCCAGCAGTGAAGGACCACGTCTCAGTTCCATAAGTCATCACTGGCAACACGCACTGGTTGTACAATTTCGTTTTCAGGTTTTGAGGTATGTCTGACGAGAAGATGTGTCGTAGCTTCCCGAACGCTGCCCAGCCGAGTTGAATCCGTCGGTTGACCTCTCGGTCGAAGTTGGACTTACCTAGTCGGACTATTTGTCCCAGGTAAACATACTCGTCAACAACTTCGAGCTTAGTGTTCCCAACAACTACCGGCATAGGTGTGACATGGACATTAAACATGATCTTTGTTTTGTCCATGTTCATCTTAAGACCTATCCGTTGGGAAACACTATTGAGGTCATTGAGCATAGTGCTTAGGTCCTCCAGCGATTCTGCCATAAGGACTATATCGTCGGCAAATCGAAGGTGAGTGATGTACTCGCCATTGATGTTGATACCGTATCCTTTCCAGTCCAGAAGCTTGAAAACGTCTTCCAATGCAGCGGTGAAGAGTTTCGGGGATATGACGTCACCCTGTCTTACACCTCTCTGCAATTGGATAGGTTTCGTATTCTGGTTCTGTACTCGGATAGCCATCATAGCCCTACTGTACAAGCACTTCAACACTTCGATATACCGACAGTCAACTTGGCACCGCTGAAGGGACTGCAGCACCGCCCAAATTTCGACGGAATCAAAGGCTTTCTCATAGTCCACATACGCCAGACATTGTGGCAAATTGTACTCTTCGGACTTCTGTACAATTTGCCGGAGGGTATGTATGTGGTCTATGGTGCTAAAGCCCTTTCGGAAACCGGCTTGTTCGGGAGGCTGGAAGTCGTCAAGCCTGCGCGCGAGACGATTCGTAATGACTCTCGAAAACAGCACGTAGACGCGGCTCAGAAGGGAAATCGGTCTGTAGTTCTTCAAGAGAGCGTTGTCACCTTTCTTGAAGAACAAGACCACCGCACTTCTGCTCCACGCCTCCGGTGTAATGCCACCATGGAGGACGGAATTAAAGAGCTTCTGGAGGACTTCAAGTACCGGTCTTCCACCCGCTTTCAGAAACTCCGCTGTAATTCCATCCTCGCCTGGGGCCTTACCGTTTTTAAGGTGCTGGAGAGCCATTCTAATCTCGCTCAGACTGACGTCCGGGATATCTTCGGAATATGGAATGGAAGTTTGTTGTCACTTCATTTTATAAAAATAATATCATTTTTTTTGTCAGTTACTTATATTCTGTGTATTGGAATAAAGGAATACATTTTATGTATTTTATTTAAATTGTCAATGAATTCTTAAAAATATATTTATTGTCATGTTGTGTCTATTTTATGAATTACGTATTTTCTACAAAAATTAATATTTGTAATACACTGTTAATTCAATATTTTATATAGCGAATGTGATTCGATAAAAATGTACATACGTTAGAAAGATTTCATAATTTCCAAATGATTGAATTCACTCGTTTGTACATTGTTAAGAAGGTAAGGTTTCGTTTATGTTTTAAGGAGCTTGTGTGTTTGAAAAAGGAATTTGTATCTTCTGTTCAGCCAGCTATCAGTAAAACGTGAGGGAAAATCGGGAAAAGGGGAAAAGATATAGTAAAACAGAATAAGACATAATAGGCAAACCGATGAAGTATGTTATAAGAGGTAAAAGGTTTTAGATTTAAAAAGAAAAATGTTTATTGATAACATTGATATATAATTAAGATATTTTAAAATATAAAAATAAAAAACAGTTTGTGTAAAAACTCGGTAGAGTAATATTTTGAACATTCTACTTTATAGAATCCACAATATTCAGTCAGTATCAAAGTTTCAGTGAAAATGTGAAAGGAATATTTCACACATTTTAAATATGAATTTTTCAGCAAGTTTGAGATATGAGAAAAATGATAAAGATTTTGTATTAAAAAAAATTGATGTTGCATTTGTTTGCTTTCTTTAAAACTTTATAATCAGATTATATGACATGAGATTTGTCAAAATATAAATACAACATTATTAATATAAAATTAACTTTTTATAAAAAGTAAAAAATACTTCATATTAAATAAGAATAAAACTATTTCCACATAATAACAGAAGAATAATAGCAAAAATAATTACAGCCTCGACTTAAGAAGCTATTATGTAAAAAAATATGTTAAGTAAATAATTTTGACATAGTTAAGAAATAAATAGGTGCAAAGTTAACTTTTTGAATGGACCAAGGAATATCACAAGCACAAGATAATAATGTCGTTCAAATATGTTAGGCATGTCACAATCCTCATCTCCTATTTTCTACTATTAGGAGTGGAATATTTTATAGGGCTTGAAACTGCTATGTTTCGGTATTAAGGGGATCCAGTATAATTACCGATTGTGGGGCATCAATTCTTAGTCCTCCGAAGCCACAACGGCAAACTTAGACACAAAATATCGCTATTTCAAGCCTCGATTGAGATTCTGCTACCAAATAATGTCCACAAGGAAGTGTACTATCACCCCTAATTTGGAGTTTCGCGATTGAACAATTACTGTACAAGATAGCAGTCATTCGAATTGACACAGTAGATTACGCTGACGACTTCGTGGTCATTGCGAGGAGTTTTATACGTGTTAAAGCCTGGTAGTATAGTTGTAGCACGAATGCGTCGGCTCGACCGCGGGAGGACCACGCTTTCACAGAATACCAGCGTAAAGTAGCAGATTAACACTGCTGCGTTTCGTATGGTGAGTGTAGAGAACCGGAGACCCTTTTTAGTGGAAATGAGGCATACCAGCTTAGTCCTGAGGGTTGACAACGCATCTGCATTTTGATTCTTAACCGAGGGTAGATGCATATAGACATATGGGTCCTAGTATTCACTTACCATCAAGTGAACTGTGTGTTCACTTGTTACCCTTATTCTATAAAAAAAGGCTACCGATGCGTCGTCGGCACTGAGTACTTAGATGGAATGTCTCAATTATTTATAGTGTTCGGGGCTTTTTGTATAATTGGTGATAAGGTCCTTTGGCAGATTTTTTTTTATAAATAAGTGTGACAAACGAGCACACAGTCCACCTGATGGTGCGAATAACTGGTTGCTGTGGCCCATAGACATCTACATCCATCTCCGTTTGCGAATCAAAATGCAGGTGCGTTGTCAGCCGCTGTACGCTGGTATTCTGTGAGGGCATCTTCCTTCCTCGGTCGGGCTGACCTATTCGTGCTAGACACATAACATAGCTGCAGCATGGCTCTACCACATATAAAGCCTTCTTTGTTTGAAGTTGGTCGCAGGTTACCATGGACTGCAGCCCACGGTGACCTATGACCAACTGCAGTAGCTTCTTACCGTCATGTGGATGAGAGTTCGTATGTCACATCAATTTTATAAAAAATAAACATAAATAAAAAAACACAAACAGTCGCATTGAGAACCTCCTCCTTTTTTGTATTGTATGTTGACGCATTCGTTGAAACTACGCATAACAGTCAGCACATTATTTAAAAGGCCTATATACGAGTAAGTCACAGTAGGCTAATGAACAAGGGTATGGACAGTGATGGAATGCGGTTCTGAATTTTAAAATAATTCCCAGAAAGTAAATTATAGGTTATAAGTAGGTACATCCGGGACTTGGGTATATTACGCGGGACACAAAACACCACATACAAATGTGGTGTGTTGTGTCCCGATGTGGGATGATTATATTGGTTAGAAAAAAAAACACATTGGTTATAAAATTCAATGCATTTTTGATCAAAATTTATGTTAATTTGTAGTTCATCCTTGACGTGGTCAACAAACAGCATATTTCTGCTGTCTGTCCATGCATTTCCACAAAGAGAAAACACTCTCTCTGCTGATGCATTTGAAAGTGGGCTAAGGTGTAGTTGCTACGAGATAGATACTAATATCATATAATCACTGATTTCCGGGACAAAAGGCGTCCCGCAAGGGGTTACGGCGGGACGGTCCAAAATTGACCCATAAGCGGGACGTCCCGGAAAATCCGGGACGGTTGGCAAGCCTAGCTATAAGACACTCCTTCTTTGTCCTCATTGGTGACAACGCATCTATAAGCTTATTCGTTTGAAGTTAGCTACGGGTATCAATGGACTGCAGATGCCACTTACAATAAGGTGCACTGGAAGTTCTTTTGTCACTTCACTTTTATAAAAGACGTTTCTATGTTCAGCAGTAGACTTAAAAAGGCTGTTGAATAACTATATTCAGCTGAGCTATGATATTATTCTTTACAAGTCGGTTACAATTTATGACATCACGCTCTTGGCATAAAGCCAATATCCTTCGAATTTAAGACTTTGATAAGAAAGGGTACGACTAGCTTGTAAAATAAAAGTTAGTTTCTAAGCGCGCTGTGGCATATGTAGATTAGATAGAGTCAGAGCCGACTTTTCAATAATTTACAGAGCAGTGTTTACACCCGTATAGCTTAAATAGAATGCTGCCATCTATATGTTTAACCAATACTGATATTGTTTGTATCTTAGGAAAATACCAGGTTAGCATAAATTCATAAAATTAAAAGTAAAACAAGTTGATGTCAAACTTTTAAAAATTCTAAGTAGCATTTAAAATGACGACTGTACAAATTACAAGTCACGGGGTCTGGATTTGAACCGCAGCAACATAATATTTGTACAATAACACATAATTGTGTTTTTTTGCATGTTGTTGTATTATATGTTTTTTTCCCGTGTCTATGGATACGATTATTATTGCACAATTCGTTCTGTTTCTGCATTTCCTTTGGCACCGTAATACAAATTTTTAGTTAGTTCAGGAGACAGACGCTAGATTGTACTTTTCAAATAACCTCTTTTATTTATTTTAATAATTGTAATATTTTTGTTTCAGGTAAGTTCAAGCTGATCTGTTGGTGGTATTTGTTTAATTTCCATATTTTTTTTTCGCTACTAATTTACTTACAGATATTATGTAATTTATAAATCAGTTGACAAATTCTATATTATATTGCATTCTTGTTTCCTTTTTGTGTTATAAATTAGTTAAGGTAAAATTTCTATGTAACAGAACATGTTTCAGTTTAATGGAATTTAATAGAAAGATTGAAAACACGTTTATTCCTGTTAAAAATACAACAAAAAATAATATTAAAAAGACAACTAGGACAAAGTACACGTCGTAAATAATATTAAACTGCTGCAAGGACCGGTAGCAGTAATTCTAATGCAATGGCTAAGTACATATTATATTTATTATAAAATTATTACAATAAGTGAGCTTTCCCAACATATGCAGCACACACAAACAGGGAAGACTAAAATCTCTGCAGTCAGTCAATGCAATCTGTCAGTCAATGCTTTTGGTTCCTGCGATACAAGCCTAGAGCTAAGTACAGAAACCAGTGTATATTTATTTATATATATATATTTAATTATTTAATGTCTTTTTGGTTAAATAAATATATTTTCTATTTCTATTTCTATTACATCAAAATACAATAGCTTGTGAACTGTGGATAGGAGTACAAGAAGCCAGATTGCTAAACAGAAAAGGAGCTCTAAAGTTCGGCCCTTAAAGTAGTCTTTGTTTCGTATCTCTTTTAAAACATTTTGCCGCGTGGCTCTACCACTAACAGTGTTAGAGCCACGCAGCAGCTTTTGCTGTCGCACGGATGGGCCGGCTCGGACCGGGGTGGTACCACGACCTCACAGAATACCAGCGTCAAGTAAAGATTTACCTCTGCATTTCGTTTGGTGAGTGCAGGTGGCCGGAGGCCCTTTTTACTGGAAATGAGGCATTACATCTTAGTCCTTACGGGTGACAACGTTTGTGACAACATTTTGATTTGCAAACGAGAATAGATGTAGATGTCTATGGGCCGCAGCAACCACTTACCATCAGGTGGACTGTGTGCTCGTTTGTCACCCTTATACTATTAAAAAAAAATTACGATTCGGATTTCTATAAATCATTTAGATCATAAGTGTTGTGTAGTGACGTGAAAATATACACGAACGCATATCATCTCGTAGGTGGCATAAGAGGCGACAGAGGGAAACTGAAACCGAAGACGGGCAGCGGCATCTATCTAATAACAATGCGCCTGCCAAGTGACGACTATAGCAATATCTCCCCTATGAAAAAATCTATGGGGGAGACCCATGTTCAGTAGTAAACTTTTAGTAATAAATGCATGAAATTGAAATCATTTATTCAACATTCTATATTTGCCTCAAATAAAGACCAAATACACGATGACTTGTTTGTAAGATCTTTGTTACATGCATAAAATTTTCAATACTTTTAACAATCCAATCGGCTTAAGGCAATAAAATATTTTTCCTCAATCGTAACCGTCAAGAGAGTTTACTTTGGAATTTGTTCTATAGAAGGATTTTATATATCTACATAATAAAGCTGGTTTACGTTCCTGCACCAAATGTTAAATCACTGGCTAACTTTATTTTATTTATTTATTTACACTTTATTGCACCTTAATAAAATGATTACAAAGGGCGGACTTAATGCTTTTAGGCATTCTCTCCCAGTCAACCCGGGACGTGTGGAAATTAAGTGATAGGTGACAAAATAAAATGAACAATAGAGTAAATCAAGGAAAGAAACTACTGATAAACTTAAAAATAAACTAATATTATATATATAATACAATAAACTTATATACTATAAAATATAATACAGACAATATATTATATTTACATACAAATACATAGATACATAAATATATACATATTATAAATACAAATAGATATATAACATAAACTCATAAATAAAATAACAACAAAGGTAACCAAATTGACCATATTAACTATCATTAAAGTGCTTATGTACCAATATTTTAAAGGCAGTCTTATTAGATGTTTTTCTGACGTCATCGGGCAAGGAGTTCCAGAACAATGCAGCCTGAATGGTGAAGGATTTACCAACTAAATTAGTAGAATGTAGTGGGATACTTAGTTTATTATTATATGAGGACTGCAGAGTTCTATCATGTGTTGAGGAAATATACTGAAATTTCCCCTTGAGATAAGAAGGAGAAATGAAATGATCCATCCAATCATTTAAGATAGAGAAGAGAACAAGCAAAATTTTAGAGTCACGCCTCTGTTTAATAGTGAGCCATTAATTTAGCAGCAGTCATTTTTTTGCATTCTATGAAACAATTTTAACTAAAAGTTTAAGTATACACAACAAATTTAAGGTGATAGATATTACCGCATTACATTTTTTATGGTACTGCTTTTCTTTATTTTGATATATAAATATAGGTAACGTTATATACGAGTAAACACAAATTTAAATTAATTTTGTTATTTACGCAGTAGTTTATTTAGCTTTTCAAAAATTTAATAAGGATGACGTCATAGAATGTGTTGAAAAGTTTACTTACCTTTCACAAGCATAAAAAGTAGAATATAATAATCGTAAAAAAATCTTTGTGCTCATCAAAAAAGTAGAATATAATGATATACTCGTATATGTTACCAGCAACGGATATAATTTGGTCATTCCATAGAATACCTAGTTGTTCCATGTAATACCGGCTTTTCTTAGACAATGTATAAAAATGTTCTTAGGTATTGTATGTAATACCTAGATAATGTATGGAATGACATGAGAAGATCAGGTAACGTATAGAATGTGAACAAATAAAACATATTTTCTTTACTGAAAATCAAATTTACGAATAATTACTTTTAGAAATAGTTAATTTTAGAGGGCTGGTTCTTTTCTCGCTGAAAAGCTAAGTATAGCCATTTAGCGGGGAAACGCAGCTAGCGTTATTGGCTTGATACCGCGGGGAGTAGGACTCTATGATAATTAAGTTACTAGTATTAGTTTTTTTTTATTATAGTTTTTAATATTGTATATAATAAAATATTGTTTATTATATTATGTAAATTTACATAACTTTAAGTAATATTAAACACGACAACTTAATTAGCTTAGGTTAGGTCAGGTTTAGTCATGTCTTTACTAGGGGCGTCATTTTCATAAATTTGTCATAAAATCTTAAGACATAATCGTGAACTGCACTCCCGCTATTCTTATATAATTAGCTGTCAAAACCCATAACCGGTCAAAATCAGGCAAAAGTAGTTTTGACTAAGGACGTTGGTCAATACCACTTTTAACTGATTTTTGCGGTCAAAAGTAGTTTTGATTAAGGACCTTGGTCAAATTCACTTTTACACACAAACACTCACGTCTGTCACCCAGAGGGGTAGGTAGGACTTCCATTTGGCGCGATCCTCTCTCGCCTTCTTTACATCCATATATGTACGCATACACGCTTGTCGGTTAAGGGTACGCCCAATCTGACCCATTTCAATGTATCGTCGGTTTGGTCGATAAATCTTCGTCTAGGGCCCTTCCCTTCCCGACACTGCCGTTCACTTCTGAAACATAAATTTGCTTTGTCACTCTTTCCTCGTTCATTCTTTCTACATGACCAAACCACCGAAGCATTCCTTTTTTAATCCTGGTCACAACGTCATCTTGCAAGATTGCATGAAATTCACTTTTAACTGCAGATATCCTAGGTATTAGTGATTTTCACCAAATTATATCGGTTAAAAGTGGTTTTGACCAAGAATGTTAGTCAAAACTTCTTTTGACTTGTACTTTCTGAATTTTTGAAATTTAAAAGTTCAATTTTTCAATATTGTATTTTATATCAATATAATGTATGCTCGGCTGGGCAGCGTTTGGGAAATTGCGACACATCATCTCGTCAGGTATACCTCAAAACTTGAAAACGAGATTGTAAAACCAGTGCGTGTTGCTAGTGATGACCTATGGAACTGAGAAGTGGTCCTTCACTGCTGGCCGTATGAGGACGCTCAAGGTCGCTCAGCGAGCTATGGTGGGGGCTATGCTTGGGGTTTCTCTGCGTGATAAACTTAGAAATGAGGTTATCCGCAGTAGAACCAGAGTAACCGATATAGACCAACGGATCAGTAAGCTGAAGTAGCAGTAGGCCGGCCATAAGGCCGCCATGTGGAAAAAGGCCCTCGAGTGGCAGCCTCGTACCGGTAGGCGAAGTGTTGAGCGACCCTCCACTAGATGAAGTGACGACCTTTAAGACTGGGGTGCTAAGGTGCTGGTGGCTCAGGACCGTGCTTTGTGGAAGGAATGCCAATGTCCAGCAGTGGACTTGTGAAGGGTTGTAATGATAATGATGATGATGATTTGGGCTACGCCAGCCACACTTTACACTACTGTCACTGATATTGCGAGTTTTGACTGATAGTCTGGACCTTAAATGGGGTAAAATTACTTTTGACTTCAAACGTTGGTCAGAACCACTTTTCACTACAAAAATCAGTCAAAACTGTTTTTGACTAAGGGCATCGGTCAAAACCATTTTTGCCTGATTTAAGCAATCAAAAGTGGTTTTGATCGGTATGGAGTATTGACTGTGACATATACATTGCTGGTTAAACATTCGGTATTGTATAGCATGCCTAGGTAAAGTATGAAATGAATAATATTTTATACGTTGACAGAAATACCTAATCGCCTGCCATCCGTGGCAACTATGGTGAATATTACCCCTATGAGGCAATGTATGAGGGAGGCCTATTTCCAGCAGTAAACCTTTGTAAGGCTGTAATGATGATGATGGATGAAAGAAATAAAAAAATACAATTATATTTTATAAAAACGAGACGTTGACAATAAAGAACAAATTAAATAAATTTTTACATATTACTTAGGTACGAGTCAGTGGAGTAGCGTGCCTTAGAGGGGCCCCGTATCATTGATACAGCTGATACGTCGGTAGCTACGCCCCTGGTACGAGTATCACTAGAAGATGTTGGCCTCACTCCATTATGTACACTTTATGAAGTTATTCTAGGGTGAAAAAGATGTCAATTAATTTCATGTATTTTTGATCAAATTAATGCCATCCTTTATTTAAAGATCTCTAAATAGAAAAATAGAGTTTATAAATTAACAATTAAGAGTAACTTACAATGTTTTATTTGGAAAATTATGAGTTCAAAAATACACACACTACACTACACTCTTAGTCTTTTTAAAACTAGCAAGATACTATTTTAGTCTTCACGAGTGACAACGCATTTTGCATTTTATATCTTAATTTAGGATTGATCCACCAACAGATGGACTGTGTTTGTTTTCTTTTTATAGAATATGGATGACAAACGAGCACACAGTCCACCTGATGGTAAATGGATGCTGAGGCCCATAGACATCTACATTTATCCTCGATTTAAAAATCAAAATGCAGATGCGCTTTCAACTCTAAGGACCAAAGATGGAATGCCTCGTTTCCAGTAAAAAGGGTCTCCGGTTGTCTACACTCACCATACGAAACATAGCAGCATTAAGCTGCTATTTTACGTTGGTATTCTGTGAGAGCGTGGTCCTACCCCGGTCGAGCCGACCCATTCGTGCTGCCACCATAATATAGCTGCAGCGTGTCTCAATTACGTTATTGTTCGTCACGCATATTCTACAAATAAAATACTACTTTTCAATCCCGGATAGTAATAATTAATGTAGTTGTACTACAATTTGGGCGAAAAATCGCCAAGGATCACGATCTCTGCGGGTGGGACCTGTTGTAGCAAGGAATCTGTAGCCATTTGGACGTGGTCGATGAGTCGGTCTGTTTCGGCATTACCGCTATGGGACCTATAGAGGCACCCGTAGACGCGCGGATGGTCGTCGCTGTCTACGCGTAGCCAAAGGATGGACTGGTCCGAACCTTCACGACTGCCGAGGCGTCGAGAACAGATGGCCTCTCTGACATACACGCAAATTCCAGCTCGAGGCACAAAAGAATGCTCCAATTTGTACCCCGGGTAGGAGAGATACGAAATATCAGCCGGAGAGGAAACCTGCGTCTCGGTCAGAAAGAGCAAGGCCGGCTTCGCCGTCTCGAGATGGTAGTGGACGGCGTTTAGGTTAGAGTGAATACCCCTGATGTTGCAGAAATTCACGGATAGCGTGGCAGGGGTCGCCTTGGTGTTCTTGCTCAGTTTGCCCCGAGCAGGTATGTTTTTGAGCGGAACTTTGCCCCCCCCCCCCCCCTCCCAGAATACGCGGGGCATCCTGAGCACCCACGCTCAGGATCGGAATAACATGGTCGTGGATGCTCAGTGAGGGATTCTCCAGGGGTACTGGTTCCCTCCTGGGGTAGTTTATCGTGTAATTTCACTACCATGTTGATGGGGGGGGGGGGGGGAATAGGGCCTCCGGCCACCTGCACTCACCAGGCGAAAGCAGAGCTTCTACTTAACGCCGGTATTCTGTGAGGTCGTGGTACAAAGCCGGCTCGAGCCGGGCCATACGTGCAACAGGAAAAACTGCTGCCGAACCCTATATTCTCAAACCTTGTACTTAAGACTGGCATAAAATTTGAGGTGCCGCCTCTAAAACACTGTCCTACAAGAATGTGTGTTTGTAATACATACCCAACGCCTCGCTTCGCTTCACGCTCGTTATTCAGTTTCAACACTAAGCGCTAACTTTCGATGTATCTTAGTTTATTAATCCTGGCTGGTTCCCGCAACTCCACGATTAAGCACTTATTTTGCATGAAGGCAGTAATTTGAGTTATTCGAACATCGTAGCTCATAGAGGAATCCTAACAACTTCTTAATATCGACAAATATCTCGAGGTACACGTAAGCAAGACGTAAGCCGCCATCTCTTCAACGTGAGACAAATACATATTTTAGTTGTTGATACAATACTTACGCTCTTAAATTTGAGTAAGTGTTGCAAATAGCAACAGTGACACGCAGACGACAACAACAACACCAGCGACAACTACCGGCAGTTTAGCCAACATGGCTTGGATATACAAAATATAGACCGAAGCTCGAACTTCAAATCAAGTCGTGCATTCGGAAATCGAGAAGTGATCAATATTTATCAAAATTATATAAAAAGAAATGTTTAAAAAAAGTTTATCGACAGCCCCGTCACTTTTTTTCTTCTTTTAGATGAATTTCTCTATGAAATAACTTAACTCTATTTTCCTTATAGTCCTTAAGAGTCGGAAATATCAAGTCATTAGGCACACGCCTAACCCTGCTCTCCACCGCTCCCGCTGCTCCCCATTTCCGGGTTAGATAACATGAAGTCGTACGAAAAGATTAAATAGGTTTTATATTTTAACACCGTCAAAGAGATACACTGGTATTAAAATAAACTTTTTACTTTAGCTTTTATTACCAGCTTAAGATTCTTCCGACAGTGGGATAATCTCGTATCAAATATCTGTTACTGGCTGATGAATGTGAAATTTCTCCTTCCAAACAAAAGAGTATTGAACTTGGTAAGATATACAAGGGGTTGATTTAAAAAAAAAACTAAAATCACAAGCGGATTTAAATTCCATCTGATGGTAAATGGCTGCTGATGCACATACACATATGCAGCATGCTTCAAATAAAGAGGGCTAGAAACACGTTGTCACTTTTGAAAACTAAGATCGAATGCCTCACATTAAACTTTACGGTAATTCTGTTAAAATACCACAACCTAATTTGAATGATGATAAATGTACGATAGAGATTAGTATTACTCTACTATAAAGGACTGACTGTATGCTCGTTTGTCATCCTCACTTCTATAAAAGTTTATAACATTCACATAAACATTTTATTTGAATTTTTGCAGCTTGAATTTATATTAATAGTTGCAACAATGAAAAACGCCGCAAAAATTTTATAGTTTCCAATATATGAAAGTATAGCTATCTCTTTTATGGCAGATGTTAAATATCCGGACCAGCGACGTCGAGCAAAAGTGTAAAGGTGGGAGGTATCTGGGTACTAGGATTGCAGATCCGGTTTTCAATTTTTGCGAATATGGCTTTATTAGTTCAAAAGTTGCTGGAAGTTTTTTTTTTTTAATTTAAAGTAGAAGCTAGATTTTAGTATAAACTATATCATCTTATCAAAAAACCAAATTAAATTCATAAAAAAGCAAAGTTTGACTGAGTATGATTTTGAAAATTTTACTAAAGAAGTAAAAATTTTAAATTTCTAATTTATATAATAGAGTAACTCGATATCAACTGTTATCTTTCACATGCCCTTAAACTTATCCACGCACGCAAGTCTCACTTTGTTTTTTTTTTTCATTAATTTGCTTGTGTTAAATTACTATAGCTGTTCCAAACAATTTAAAATGTGTGACTGGATTGCTCCTTTATTTCATTGAATTCTCACGTCACATAAATTTTAATTAAATTTGAAAGTACGATTGAGGATCTAAGTTTAGTTACGAGTATATAGTGAACTGACTCATTTAAGCTTTGGACTTACTTTTAGTTTAGTCGAACACATGCAAAACTTAGCTCAATCAGATGTTGAGAGAAACACGTAAATGGATGTGGTTTTAACCTGATTCAAACTCGTTTGCATTTAAAATTCTCCCTAATTTACAACACGTACGTATTTGTGTGGACACAATGGGATGGTGTGCTAAGAGGCTTATTCGTGACACGAATTTGGCTAAAACCAATCTTATCGCAGTGCGCAGGAATTGCATAATTTAATTTCTCCTTCTCTCTGGCAATTACTCTGCCTTGATTTTTTTTTATTGAAACCAACGTTTATTTTATGAGCTACCACGACTCTTCGAATTCATAAAAAACTATTGATTGATAGTTCCATAGATTAATTTTAAGTCAACGCGCGCTCTGACTAGATACCGCCGGCGCTCATGTAAAATGCGCAACAAATACTTCGCCGAAATCGGCGTACCCGAGCCAGTCGCGTTGCAGGCAACGTGTGAGGTGATCGTACCGAATGTTTTTTTAAATTTTGATCATAATCCGAAGTAAAATACCAGTTTACGTATTGAAACTGTGTAAAAATAATACTACAAGAAATCAGAAACACTGGAATCAGATATTATCATTAAGTATCATACAATTTCGAAATTTTAACATAAAATAACACGAGCCATAAATAAATCACAAAATATCAATGACGCTATTCAGTGTTGCCGCGAATGCAAAAATAAAGTTCCCCGTGGCTGAGATTTTTATGTGTATTTATTGTTACTATATTTTATAATATAATATAGTAAACTTATTATAATATAACCTAATTCTATATTATTTAATGTTTATTTCTGTAGTATTGCTCAAATGACATAATTGCCATTTATTAGGGTTCCGTACCCAAAGTAGTATCAACGGGACCCAAGTCTCCACTATCGTTCCGTCTGTCTGTCAGTAGGCTGTATCTTTTGAACCGTAATATGTAGATACTTGAAATTTTCATAGAATATGTATTTATAAAATAAAAAAGAAAACAAGTAAAATATTAAAGGACCCAAAATAATCACGTTTCTTGTATGAAGACCATACAAGAAACGTGATTTTTTTCTGTACGTGATATGTGTTTTGTTTACAGACTAAATCGAAACCTGGATTAACACGAAATAAAATGATGTTGTGTGTATGATGGTATTGAAAGTTTATCATGAGTTTTTACCGCCGGGTAAAACCATCGATTCGGATCTCTACTACCAATAAATAATGAGACAAGCAAGAAATAGAAAAAAAAACGGCTATCATTGATAATCAGAAAAGGAGTGGTCTTTCATCATGATAACGCCAGATCAGAAGATTAATTATCTGTTTGAGACTTTCAATACACACTAACATTCCTAAAAATCGAGTATTTGCTTGAGTACATATAACTGGTTTAAAAGTTTTAGTCATTATTTTATTTTGTTGCTTGTGTTCTTTAAAAGAAAGCTTTCTGGAGGTTTTAATATTTAAGTTTATATTTTTTTCCATTATAAATGGGATAACTAAATCCATGTTCCTTCAAATCTCTGGTATTGAATATATCAAATAAAACTACTTGTCACATTTTTTTAATCAAAATCCCAAGATTTCTACAGCAACGTTTATTTGTTATTATGTGACTACTTACATGATGGTAACAAATTATCGAACAGAATGGACCCATATATATTATAATTAAATGTAATAAAACTTTAAAACAAAAACGTCTTGAATTTGTCTACAATATACGAAGAAACTTTTTCCCCGGTCTTATATACTAACTAAAGGTGTAACAAAATAGTACTTAATTACTTAGGGAATGATTCTGCCCGTCAACATGAATATTTTTTATTATGTGATCATTTTCGAAATTTTCAATTTATACGTGATAGACCCATACTGCAGCTATATTACTGGTATAGTTGTAGCACGAATGGGTCAGCTCGACCGAGGTAGGACTACGCTCTCACAGAATACCAGTGTAAATTAGGAGCTTAACGCTGCTGTGTTTCCTATGGTGAGTGTAGAGAACCGGAGACCCTTTTTACTGGAAACGAGGCATTCCATCTTAGTCCTCAGGGGTTGCAACGCATCTGCATTTTGATTCCTAACCGCGGGTAGATGTATATGTCTATGGGCCACAGCAACCACTTACCATCAGGTGGAATGAGTGCTCGTTTGTCACCCTGATCCTATAAAAAATATCTCAAAGTCAGTTATTCCATACAAAATTTCGTACAAACTTGCTCAAAATGTATTGAAGACCTGATTTTTCTTCCGATTTGGAATATAGATCTATAGTAAACGTTGTTCATATTGACGCATAGAATAGAAAGCACTATTTTGATTACACCATATATATAACAATTTTTTTAAATAATTTGTGAATATTAGTTAGACATGTAAATAAAAAAAATTAAACTGATAAAAGGGAGGCCTTATCATTTATATGTCATTTATTCAGAACAAACACCTATATATAATATACACATATATACACGATATTAATAAACTATTCATTTTTAAGTATTTCTGGAATACATTCATAACTATGAACTTAACTACTAAGCCATAGCATAAAATAAATTTTCCCGTTAATCGGGTAATAGTTAGCTGCTGGCATATACAATTTTTCACGCACACTAGCATCATGCAAATTGTCTTATACACACTACAATATTAAGATGCCGCATTCATGGAGCTGTTACTTGCATAGAGCGCGGTATCTAGTCAGAGCGCGCGATGACTTATCATTAATCTATGTATAGTTCGATAGATAATTTTTTACTGCACACACCAAAATACAATATAAGAGAAGAAAATATACAAAATGTTAAAAAGTAGTACAACGGCGGCAACAAAAATTAATATTCAAGTCCTGAAGGTAGACGGGCTAACTATGACAACGGGACGTCAAACATCTCAGTTCCCTAGTGATAATAGGTGCTATAAAGCACCCGAAATGTTAGGAATTAAAAATAAGTAAATTAAATGCGACATAATCTGTGAAAATAATTTCATTCAATATGTACTATTCGATTAAATATAAAAAAAATCATCATATGTTCTCATCTGCCTGTCATTCTATAAATAAATCCTCACTGCCATATATTGGTATTCATTAGAACTTTCTGGTATTTATAATATTTTAAATGTCAACGAATACGGATTTCAAAAGAATAAAACTACATCTTTGGCATAAAATCAATTATAAAAAACAATGCACTGCTCTTTTTGTTGATATGTGAAAAGCATTTGACTGTGTAAAATATGATATCCTGTTATATAAATTACAAAGCATAGCAATAAGAGGATTTACACTTAAATTAATAGATAATTATCTACATAATGAAATGCAAGCAACTGTTAACGAGATATATTATGAATCTACAAAAAAGGTTGAGGTATTACATGTTCAAATCTGAATTTGAAAATATACTGGGTGTACCCCACGGCAGAATATTGGAGCCCTGTAAACCTGTCAAAAACTAAGCTCGTACAATTTAGAAATAACAAAAGTATACCTGCTAAATTAAATATAACCGTGACTGATATACCGGTTGAAGAAGTAAAGAACATAAATTTTCTATAAGTCGAAATAGATCAACATCTAAACTGGAAGACGCATATTGAAAAAATAGATAAAAAGATATCCAGTGCATGTTACGCACTGTGTCCATGCTGGCATAGACTATAAATGAAAGTGTCACTAATTACGAGGGTGACACTGAAAGTTCTCAGGAAATCAAAAACTGAGCAAACCAACAAGTTATTAGTTTTATTATATCTTTTCAAAATAGTGTTCATTTACATCAATTTATCGCTGCATCCGATGGAACCACTGAGAAAACTACTTTGCTAGTTCGTCCTTAGGGGTATCTTCCACGGCATTCTGAAACGAAGCCACTGCTTCCTCGGCGTCCATAAAACGTTAGCCTCGACTTTTTTTTTTATTTTCGGAAATAAATAAAAATCGCAAGGTGCGAGGTTAGGGCTATAGGGTGGGTGATCCAGTAATTCCACATCTGATGTCGCCAAGTAGTCAATTGTTTGCTTGGCGGTGTGCGACGAGGCGTTGTCGTCGTAAAGGAGGATCCTAATGCGAGGTCGTTTCTCCCAAACTTTTTCCAGGACAAGTGGCAAACAATTGTTAGTGTACCAATCTGTAGTAACTGTTTTTGATCCTCTAAAACAATTGTTACGTAATAACCTGTCCTTTCGAAGAACGAGGCCACCATCTTTTTTCCCACGCTTCAAACTCTCTTCACTTTAATTAGCAACTCCTCGGAATAAAACACCCATACAGCAGAATGTCTCTTAGTATCAGGATCATAACAATAAATCCACCTTTCGTCACCTGTAAGTATGTCGAACACATCATTTGAGTCACCTCCGTTAAATCTTTGAAACATTACACGACACCAATCAACCCGACAGAGTTTTTGGGCCTCTGTCAAATTATGAGGTATCCACCGGGCACAAAACTTCCTGACCACTAAATATACATGGATGATTTTGTGCATTTGACTGATACCAATGCCTAAGCTTGTTCAAATCTGCTGATAAGTCGCTCTTTTGTCAAACTCTATCATACGCCGAACTGATGGTATCTTCAGTCGTCACCGTAGAAGGCCGTCCCTCACGTAGCTCATCGGGGAGATCAGTGCAACCACGTTTAAACTCATGAAACCAGTTGTAAACAGTGTCACGAGATGGGGCTTCATCGTGAAAGGTCAATGAAAGTTTATCATAACTTTCTTGTAGACTTAAATGACATCGAAATTCATAAAAAATCATTATTCAAAAATTTTCTCACTTTCACGTGCTCAACAGAGCGGTACAGTATTTCATGCTGGCACATCGCTTGCAACTTTAAAAGGCACAGGTTCGGCCTCATATGGAATACTGTTCCCATCTCTGGGTAGGCGCTCCCCATGGCCATCTCCGTCCACTTCACCGCATCCAGCACAGAGCAGCTTGAATCATCGACGACCGAGTTCTTTTATCAGCCTATATTTTATGTTCTTTTAGCAGCATCCAAATCATATTAAGAGATCAGAACAACACACATTATTAACAATTTGAAAATATAAAATTAGGTACGTTATAAAATGTGCAGCTAACATCGATATCCCTTACAAAATATAAAAAATCTACAATATAATATGGAATAAGAATTCTTATTCTAATTTTATTTTCGATTTGTGAATATCTTAAAATTTCGGCTCTTGCCAAGAATATTAAAATATTGACATACATGTACTGCTAAGACATAGTGTATAAAATATGTAAAGCACCTGCTTCAGAAGTTATTATGTGAAAATAATTTTATTCTTTCAAGTTATTTAGAGATTTTATTTTTTGTTAAAAGTTTAATTTTTTGGTCCTTTTGAGTGAACTAAAACATGTTACGCTTCAATAGAAAAATTTTCATCTAAATACTTACATTAATATTTATTCTTTTAATTTATAATTGTTCACTTTTAATAAGTATTCTTTATAATATTTTCTCTCTTCTCCAAACTTATATCGTTACCACCTCTAAAGCTTAACCTAATTAATAAAGGACCTGAATATAACCTATTATATATATTAAAAGAATCACTAAAATCGGTTCAAAAGAGGGAAAAAATATGCACTTGAATTTAGAACATCCATTTTTAGGTCAGTTAATGATAAAATAAGAAATGAAGATATTAATTTTATTGTTAATACAATAGGATATGTAAGCAAAGAATCCAGATGTTATTTGCTGTACATAACAAATTTATAGCGCAGGTGTGCCAATAGACTGGGGAGAGTAAATATATTTGTTTAACATTGCTGACATATCTTTACATGATGGAATTGTACAGCTACGTCCCTTAACAAGATTTGCTGCTCCAGTAAGTACATTAAACACAAGCAAGAGAACTGTATGAAGAGGTATTGTTCTATATCGTTGTTGTTCAATGCAGTCTAGCACCACTAGATATATTTTAACTCACATTATAGTTCAGATTACGTAATATATATTATTATTAATTTTTGTCAAGTAGTGGCGGTGTAAGAAATTCCACTTAATTATCCTGCAGGTGTGGTTAGAGGTGGTAGAGAAAAAATGATACAGGAGATTTGACGGCACCGTGACGCAGTGGTTTAGCAATAAGTTTCGGCGATGAGGACCACGGGTGCGAATCCCGCATGGAACATGTACTTTTATGGCATACAAATAATTGTTCCGTGTTAGTACTTGTTAAATTTATGTATGTAAACTGCCTCCACGGTACAAAATAAAATCCTTGTGTGAGGGTAACATTATTTAGTAGCAAGAAAGAAAGATTAGAAACATCATCTTGACAATACCAGCACCTAATAATAAAAGAATGCAGCTGCCAACCCGCCGACCAAGCGAGGCAACTATGGCAAATATCCCCCTATGAGGAAATCTCTTGAAAACAACATAACATAAGCTATGAGTAGACTTTTGTTAAGCTATTATGATGATGATATAATAAATGTGTAATTGTGACGAGCATGTATTACGGTATGGTCTAACTGTATTACTCCCTTTTTAATATGCGGGGGAGGCTTACGTTCATCACTGGAACAAAATGAATATATGAATGCACTGTTCAGTACTCCATCATGCCCACAATTATTTTTTTAAATATCACAAGATCAGCGGAAAGAAGCCTTTATGAGAATAGATCGTTTTTAATTTCTGCACAAACAATCTCACATTCTTTTTTAACACACAGTAAAACAATTTTTTGCTTGATTTTTACTTTCATTTATTTTTATATTTACTGCTGAATTTGATTATTGCATACGCTCACGTCACCGACGTGCCTTGTCGCCTCATTTTATATACATCATATTATTTTTAATTAATAAACTGATTAGAAAAAGAGTATAAATCTTTATCTTAAAGTAATATTTTAGAAAATTTAGTTAACGAATTGCTGCTAAATATGTCTGGCTAGTTTAATAAAACTCCTTTTGCCGCATATTATTTATCGTATAATAGACTAAATCAATTCAATATTCGATTTCTTCCAAGGATAATTTGCAGGGCTGTTCCAAATTCAAATATCCTAAAATTAGTAATAAAATTCAATCCAATCCCAAGCATGCACAGATTAACCATTATGTAGCAAGCTACAATAATACCAAGACTTAAAATACTGTAAGCACGTTCTTTGGAGATCGGGTCAAATATCAAAATTTAGAGGCTGTTTTTCTCAATAAATAAATATCATCCCCCAAAATATTACAACCAGCCACTAAACAAAAAAATATAGCCACTCTTGCGTAAAATGTTAAATTGAACGTGTCATAAGTAAAATGAATTGCCGCTCGACATGGAAATTTGTTACCTTTCATTTTAATTAATATTATAACGATGAAGCTGAAAGAGCCGGTGAAGTTAATATTGGCATAAATTAAAATAATTACAGTTAATATAATACAAAATATTTAAGTGAAATAAATAAAGGTTTGACAAAATTTAGTAAGGTTATTTGCGTTCATAAGACAACATAAAAATAAACAGAATGTAAGATTTAAAAACAAAAACAGTTCTCGTGTAATTTAACAACCAGTTATCCAACCGAACCAGGAACTGAACTGTTTGAATGGAATAGAATAGAATAATTATTTTTATTCAATATAAATCTGACTGGTGTCATGTGTGTACTGGCGTCCCTCAAGGCGGTATAGTTTCTCCTCTTCTGTTTTAAATTTCATCAATCTAATTACATTAAATCTCAAGTGCTCTTACCATCTGTATGCCGATGATCTGCAGTTATATGTGCAAGTGGAACCCTCAAATATCTCTAATGCTATCTCATTATTAAATTATGACTTGAAATACATCTCCGAATGGTCCACTGTATGGCATAAACGTGAACCCATCTAAATGTCAAACCATATTCTTAGGTAGCCCACGATTATTATCGAAACTAGATATTCCCACCCTACCATCAATTATATTTAAAAATAACGTTATACCATTCTCTCTGCAAGTAAAGAACCTTGGTCTATATGTCGGTGGTTGATTAACATGAAACAAACACATATAGTCGCAAAACTACTGGATCTTTGCGTTCTCTATATCGATTAAAAACTTTCTTCCCACTAAAACTAAGATTTTACTTGTCCAGTCATTTATTTTACCAATTATGGATTATGTCGATGTGTGTTGCTCAGACCTGTCTCAACATGATCTTAATACATTGAATCGTCTACTTACTTAATCGTAAATACGACCGTATTCGTAAATACGACCATGTATCTTCTTTCGTGCTCAGTTAAATTGGCTGCCTATCCGTCAGCGCAGATATTAGAATACTTTGCAACCTTTTCGCAATACTGAACGATCCATGTGCTCCCAAGTATCTGAAATCCAAATTTCAATACCTGGGAGATTCTCATAATCGTTCTCTCCGTTCTTCGGCTAATCTTAAGTTGCTCAGTCCTTTACTCCGTACTGGTTATTTGTCTCACTCTTTCGCCCTCACAGATATCAGACTCTGGAACAATATCCCTCTTGACATTAAAAAACCTACTAACAAGTTTATTTTTAAAAAACAAAGTCCGTAAGCATGTGAAAAAATCGTTGCAAGTTTGAACCAACAGAGCTCCTATTTTCATTTACTTAATTATGTATATTTCATGTTTGTTCTAACATAGATAATATTTTTATGTATTGTGTATATGTGTACTGTATGCATGTATATGTGTATGTATATATTGTGTGTACTTAAGTATATTATATTATGTGTGTGTATATGTATATTTATATGTATGTTTTTCTAGCCCTTTCTATTTTGATTACTGCTGCACCGCCTCTTGTTTGTCTATCTCCGTTTAGCCTAATGGTTGACTGGGTGAGAATACCCTATGGCATTAAGTCCGCCATATATACAACTTTGTGCATGAAAGTTTAAATAAATAAAATAAGAAAAATTACATAATACGTATTAATTTTTTTTTATTTACCGCTGGTTCGGAAAATTTTCCTTTGAAAAAGGAAAAACCAAAGTAACCCGGCGACGTTATATTTTCTTATATATTAATAACTTTACAATAATTTTGTACAATTCTTATATGATTTGTTACAAAAAACCACAGTACCGATCACCTTATTACCACGAGTTATTTTCATTAATATGTTCCTTAATATAATCCTTTCATATATCATCCTTTATATACATTTTTATTAAATAACTAGCTGTTCCCCGCGTCTTTGTCCGCGTGTTAGGGTATTTATTTTTTTGCGCGGAACCCTAATTCTTTTCTAAAATAAAAGTAGTCTAAATTACTCCTTATAACATCAGCTATCTGCCAGTGAAAGTCCCGTCAAAATCAATCCAGCCGTTTTGGAGATTAGCAGGAGCAAACAAACAGACAGACAAAAATTTAAAAAATTGTATTTTAGTTATAAATACCATGTTTATTTTCATATGTGTTTAGTAAAAAGCTGTTATTTTGACATTACAAACAGACACTTCAACTTTATTTATTTGTATAACTTTACAAAGCGCTGCAGGTTCGGCCCCACATGGAATACTGTTCCCATCTCTGAGCCCCTGCCCAGAGATGGGAACAAACACCCAATGCCAGCTCCTTCCACTTGACCGCATCCAGCGCAGAGCGGTTCGAAAAGAAGACAAACAACAGTGGTAGAGCCACGTGGCAACTTTCCTGTCACATGGATGGGCCGGCTCGAACCGAGGTGGTATCACGACCTCACAGAATACCAGTGTGAAGTAGAAGTTTACTTCTGCATTTCGCCTAGCGAGTGCAGGTGGCCGGAGGCCCAATTCCGACCCTCCTCCCTCCCCTTGACATGGTGGCGGAGTTAAATACATCACTAGTCTAGGAGGGTACCCCTGGTGACGGAGAATCTCTGGACCTCAAAGAAACGTTCGAATTGTCGACGACCGAGTTTTGATCGATCAACGTGACTCACTAGCACTGCGTAGAGATGTTGCATCTCTTTGCGTATTTTATCGCACCTACCACGGGGAGTGTTCTGAGAAATCGTTCGAACTAATTCCAGCCGCTCAATTTCGCGATACCATCCATACCATCTGGATGATTGGCAGTCCACCACTGTGTGAATTAGAATATTTTTTCTTCCTCGTACAACTTCCTTGTGGAATCAATTACCACTAGCAATTTTTCCGGACCGATACAACTTAGGGACCATCAAGAAAAGAGTCTACTCCTTTTTAAAAGTCCGGCAACGCATCTGCGATTCCCCTGGTGTTGCAGTTGTTAATGGGTGGCGGTAGTCACTTACCATCATGTGAGCCGCATGTTCGTTTGCCCCCTCTCCTATATAAAAACAGACAGAGACGTTGGTGGGTGACAAATTCAATGCAACAAAGGATACTGGATAATGTAGGTGAAACAATGACAGATATGCAAGAAAGGACATTTTTCCTGAAACCAATCTATAATTAAATCGATAAGTATGTATTCGAATCCCTAGAACACAAGAACGCTTTGTAGAGATCGCTCCGGGGAATGAGCACGTCCGAACACGCAAGAACGCTCTAAGCAACTGTTCGCACGCTCTGGTGCCGTTTACATCAAGTGAGTGAGCACTCTTAGAATATTCCATAGTATCTTTGTGAACGCAGACAGAACAACAAAATAATTCTCTACACCTGTTTACACTAAAAGAATTTAATAGAGTGGGGTTAGAATGAGCAACCGCTCATGTAATGTAAATCGGCAAAACTTCTAACAATACCCGGCCAGGTAGGGTATCCACTATATCAATCGAGCAATCGTCGATCGTTGCGACGTTAATTGATGTCGATCGATTGGTGTTGTATCTTTAGCCGATCTACGGATACTGGTCGATAAAACGTTGTTCAATCATCGATCGACAATCAATCGATATGGTTATGAGCTCATTATCAATATCTTTCAAAATGTATTTAAAAGAGGATGCGTTGGATGCGTTGTAGGTCAGTACGCTCTTGCTCTTATTATTATTGCGGAGACGCAAACACAGAAGACTCTGAATGCGACTGTTTTAAGGCCAGAGTTCGTTTATTTCATCTAGACGACATTTTAAGTAGCGGTCAGTGGGTTGAGGCGGGTTCTCGAATAAACAAGCAGCTCGATCGACGTCGACAAATCCATTCTACCATCGATCGATGCCATCAATCGGTCGTTGTGATAGAATCTATCGATTGACGTCGAGTAGTTCATTCCATCGTCAATCGATGGAATCGATCGACTATCTATCGATCGATTGATGTGATAACACCCTTAAGAAGTATAACTTTTACACAATGGAGCACTCCCGAACTGAGTGCGACTTCTAGGCCACAAGTTGTTAAGCCCGCTCCATCTAGCTGCTTAAAGCTGCTGTGTTTTATATGGTGAGTGTAGAGAACCGGAGACCCTTTTTACTGGATACGAGTCATTCTATTAATCTCTTTATCGAGGTTGTAGAGGGCCACAGCATCCACTTCCCATAAGGTGGGCTGTGTGCTCGCTTGTCACCTTCATTTTATAAAAAATCTAATTTTTAGCTTATTTTATTAGTTCTAAACATATTCTATAGTAAAATTTAAATTAAAATAATGAATACTATTAATTTTGTGTCTATTTTGCTTGAAGAAATATTGAGAATATCCATCATATTTTTCTGCTATTGAACTGCACGCAATTGGCAAACTGTATTACTACACATTTTGTACTGAAGTTTGTGGTGATATAGAGGTATATAGTTACATAGAAGTGTCTATGTTATGTTACAAAGTGGCAAAAAACACAATTTTATCTTAGATCCTTCTCGCTTCTAAAGCGAAATGAGTTTAATCACTACACTTTGTCACTGTCCAGGATGCACTTGTCTTAATCTAGCACTTAACCTAAATAATTCACTGAACTATTTCACCCAATCACAATCGGCAACTATTTTATTAGAGTAAATCGTTTCACTTAAATATAATGATTTATAAAGAAGCAAACTTTAATTGCATTAAAATTGATCCAATAATAAAGTAAACATAAAGCCTTTCCAGCTCAGTTTCTAGACACTACTACTAACTGTAGACTTAACCAATTAGTTCATTTCGCTGTTAGGTTACCTTACTCAATGGAATAATTCAAATGCAGTGTCATGAAATGTGGCCGCATATTAAGATTTATATAAGTTAAAAATAATACGATGCAAGTTGTACTGTAAAAGAAAGATCTGAACTTCTTTACAGATCTATTAATTTACCTCACATGTGTGAGACAAATTAAAAGATCTGTAAATATAAACCTCATTTTATCTAAGGTTTTTAACTAAAAAACACACTCAATAACATGTTCTTCAACGCACAGTTAATAGTTAAGAAAAATACATGTTTTTGAGAGTCGAATACGTGTTCATTAGGGTAATTTCCAATTTTTAATTTAAAAATTTAGTAATATTATTTTTAATTTAAAAATTTTGTAATGGTAGGCTTGGTCCCTATTAAGAATAGTTTAGATTTTACGGGTAATTATTCTACTTCACCACTACCATACATTAAGCTATAAACTGAGTTATTTTTATGGTAGCATCGGCTTTAGTTTAATAATTGAATGACAATATCCAAGCTATACTTGAACCCCTTAATGTTTTCTATAAACTTTGAAGTTACGATCCTAAACGAGAAACTGTAAGAAAGAGGCGGTGTAACTTGGCAAGCTGCCAATAGTTGTACCTACTAGAATTATTGAGATCAAAACAAGGAAACATGGCAAATAATTTATACTTAGTGTTTTTTTATATCTACAACATGTAACAAAAACCTCGTGATTCCCGTTAGGTGCATTATAAAATCAATATTCAGAACAGAAAGCTCGACTATATTTAAATATTTTCCTTAAATTGTTTGTGGTTTACCTCTTACTGACACCGGCACTCTCCGGCCAATGTAAAGGTAAAAAAAAGCGGCCAAATGCATAATTTACGATTTATGACGTATTAAAAAACTACTTACTAGATCTCGTTCAAACCAATTTTTGGTGGAAGTTTACATGGTAATGTACATCATATATTTTTTTTAGTTTTATCATTCTCTTATTTTAGAAGTTACATGGGGGACACACACATTTTACCATTTTGGAAGTGTCTCTCGCGCAAACTATTCAGTTTATAAAAAATGATATAAGGTACCTCAATACCATTTTTGAAGACCTATCTATAATACCCCACACGTTTTTGACGAGGTTTGATGAAAAAAAAATTTTGGGTTTCAGTTCTAAGTATGGAGAACCCCCATAATTTTTTTTTGTTTTTCTATTTTTGTGTGAAAATCTTAATGCGGTTCACAGAATACATCTACTTACAGTTACTACTACGTACAGTTATAGTTTCGGCAAAAAAATAGCTGTGACATACGGACGGACAGACAGACAGACATGACGAATCTATAAGGGTTCCGTTTTTTCCCATCTGGCTACGGAACCTTAAAAACCACATACAACTTGCAAATAACAATTTATTTAAATTTAATTAAATTTTTTATGATCGAGTTTTCTGAAATAAAGTTATATCTATATGTTTGAATACTGGTGCTGACAACGCACTTAACGGAAACTGCAGGGTTTTTGTTACATTTATGTAAAATAAGTTTGTAATGTTTTATAAGAGCCGTGGTAGCTTAGATGTTAAAAGCTCGCCATAAATTTCATAGAACGCAACCAATAGCACAATTTCCGCAAGCATTTACAAAGCTGTTAATTACAATTTTATGTGCTAACTTTATCTCTTACCTGACGAAGAAGGAAAACATCGCAAGGAAATTTCTTTGGGTAAAAGTTAAATATATTTCGAGGATATGAGATGTTTGCCAATATACATCAAAATAGCGCGACAGACACCCTGGTACCGATTACCATTTCAAAATTATGTAAGGCTCGCGATCTGACTTTTTCTTTTACTAGAGAATATATTTCAAGTCTTGCGTGTTACAATAAGTAGTAGAACAACTTTTATGCTTAGAAGCCTGTCTGTAGGTACAAACCTCTTGTTTATTCCTGCCGCCAACTTGCATTACGTGCATTGCATTTTTAAGGTATGTAGCATAATCTCTAACTTTATTTGAAGTCGGTTGCAGGCATGAAGCAAATACAAAGAGGAGGTGTTATAATTATATTTCACTATGTAAAATCGCGTGACAATTTGCGGGGTGAGGGGATGTTAAGCCCCGCCCACTTTACACTATCTACATCTACCGATAAATAGTAAAACTACTCGGATCGTTGCACAATGTAGTTTAGCCACCTTGATGATAGATGGCGGCCTGTTCACAATATGATTATAAACTTTAAAAATAATATTTTGGCGATTAAAATTTCTTAACGTCTGAATGCAAAACAAATTTCAGCACCTTCGTATGATTATTTTATCAATACTGAGCTCTACGTACCTTTATATTTTTAGTTCTCATGACACAAAGTGTCGCCATCTAGTGTCAAATATATTTAATTATATTTGAAAGCCGACGAGAAGAGATTTTTCTAGAACTATTTTAGTAAATAAGGTGTAAAATTACTTACAAATGAAATGTGATGCCATCCATAGCATCAGAGCGTCTGAGTAGTTTTTACATGATAAAACACAACACTTCATCCTTTTCTTCTTAATAACCGATTCTAAATACACCGATTTGCAATTTTCAAAACATAAACGCACAGGACGATACTGAGTGTATACTAACTAAAGCCACGCCCACTGTGATGACGTCAGGACCTACTTAGAATCACAGTGCACAGTTGCTTATGCCATCTCCTCTTTGTATTTGCTTCATGGCTGTAGCCAATCACCAATCAGGTAATGTAAGTTGTTATATTTTTTTTTATATTCTACTAAGCCAGCGCTTATCTACGATCCCACCTGATGGTAAGTGGTGATGTAGCCTAAGATGGTGAAGCGCACTGACTTAACAAAAGCCTATTCACTCTTGCCTTGAAGACACCCACACTGTAATCGGATGGAAAGACAGATGCTGGCAACTTTTTCCACTCCTTTGCTGTACGCATGATGAACGACGTGGCGGACCATTTGGTTCAAATGCGTGGTAAGTCAACAACGAAAGGGTGGAGACTGGCCGAACGTCTGGTTGTCCGATGGTGGAAGGGAGAGGGTGGAATTAAATTATGAAATTCCTGCGCACACTCTCCGAAATTCATCCTGTAGAAAACCGAAAGGCTGGCTACTTTACGTCAATGTTCGAGGCTGGTAAGATTAGTTTTAATCAAATTCGGGTCACCAATAAGCCTGTTAGCACGCTTTTCCATTGAGTCCAAAGCTGCTAGGTGGCATTTTGCAGCACCAGCCCATATATGGCAGCAATACTCCATGCACGACCGGACTTGCGCTTTATATAAAGTAAGCAGCTGTCCCGGCGTGAAGTATCGCCGCACCTTTGCAAGGACTCCCAGCTTCCTTGAAGCTGCTTTGGCCTTGGACTCAATGAACCGCCCGAAGTTCAAATTTGAGGATATTTCAAAACCTAGTGTGTTTTTATTAATTATTTAATTTAATTAAATTGAAGTGTTAGTCACTTCAATTTAATAAAAAAAATGTGGTTACGTGTATTTCATTTATTTTTTAAACTTCCGCGCAATTTCAAAAACTTGCAATGATTTTGCACATGCTTACGGATGTTGTTTTGCTATGTTGAATGGATTTTTAAAGACAAACTTGTATGAAGCTTTTTTAATGTCAAGAGGTATATCGTTCCAGAGTCTGATGGCCCTGAGGTCGAAAGAGTGAGATAAGTAACCAGTACGGTGTAAAGGATTGAGAAATCTAAGATTAGCCGAAGAACAGAGAACAATTGTGAGAATCTCCCCGGTATTGAAAATCGGATTTTAGATGCTCGGGAGCACATTCATCGTTCAGAGTTGTGAAAAGGGTACAGAGTATTCTAACATATCTGCGCTGACGGATAGCCGTATATGAAAATGATAACAAATATTTTATGTAGATAGCCTTTAAAATATACCTTTCAAAGCTTCATGCTAGCCCAGTCTGCAAATGATATCATTCATGGAAAAGAAAACATGACTAAACAACTACATTTGAAAACATTTAAGCTGCTGAAATAATTTTATAAGCGTTTTTTCAAATAAGTTCTTACTATCATTAAATAAAACGTTATTAACTCTTCTATATATACGGTATTTTTTAAAATAAAATATTTTTTACCCCATATCGTTCCAATGGGTGTTGTAAGAGGGTTATCGGAAATCCAAAAATTTTTAATGATTTCCGAAAAATACCGATACACCATTTCGAATATACCAGACGTAAAATACCCCGACCTGCGACGGGCAGCAGCATCAAAGGTGCAAGACATCAGGCGCTGATTGTTAACCTGTTTACCAGATTAGTTTCATTAAGACAAAGACGTTTTTGAACGAAAAAATAATAATAAGTAAATGGCTCCATATTATACATTATACATTCATTTATTACAGCTTATTAATATACCAAGCCTTTTTCATAGATTGCTTCATAGGACGGGACTTTAATAATATGACTTCATAAACTTATGAACGGCGCCATATCTACTCAGTAAATTAAACATAAATGTGATCATCATCATTACAGCTCTTCACGAGTCCACTGCTGAACATAGGCTTCCCCCAAGGAATGCCACAAAACACGGTCCTGAGCCACCTGCATCCATCGACTTCCTGCATGTCTTACCAGGTTGTCATTCCATCTAGTTATGGGACGTACTACACTTCGTCCGCCGGTACGAGGGTGCCACTCGAGAACCTTTTTTCCCTATTGGTTGTCGGTTCTTCGAGCTATATTTCCGGCCAATTGCCACTTCAGCTTACTAATCCATTGGGCTATGTCGGTCACTCTGGTTCTACTGCGGATATCCTCATTTCTAAGTTTATCACGTAGAGAAACTCCGAGCATAGCCCTCTCCATAGCTCGCTGAGCAACCTTGAGCTTCCTCATTCGGCCAGCAGTGAAGGACCATGTCTCAGCTCCATAGGTCATCACTGGCAACATGCACTGGTTGTATAGTCTCGTTTTCAAGTTTTGAAGTATACCGGACGAGAAGGTGTGCCCTAATTTCCCGAACGCTGCCCAACTAAGATGAATCCATCGATTGACCTCTCGGGCGAAGTTGGACTTACCTAGTTGGACTATTTGTCCCAAACATACCCGTGGTAAACATACTCATCAACAAATTCGAACTAAGTGCTCCCAGCAACTACCGGCATAGGTGTGACATGGACATTAAACATGATCTTTGTTTTGTCCATGTTTATCTTAAGACCTATCCGTTGGAAGACCCTATTGAGGTCATTGAGCATAGTGCTTAGGTCCACCAGCGATTCTGCCATTAGGACTATATCGTCGGCAAATCGAAGGTGAGTGATGTACTCGCCATTGATGTTAATACCCTATCTTTTTCAGTCAAGAAGCTTGAAAACGTCTTCCAATGCAGCAGTGAAGAGTAACGGGGATATAACGTCACCCCGTCTTACATCTCTCTGCAGTTGGATAGGTTTAGTACTCTGGTTCTGTACTCGGATAGCCACCGTAGCCCTACTGAAAAAATACTCCAGCACTTCGATATACCGATAGTCAACTTAGCACCGCTGAAGGGACTGTTACACCGCCCAAATTTCGACGTAATCAAAGGCTTTCTCATAGTCCACATACGCAAGGCAAAGTGGCATATTGTACTCTTCTCTCTTCTGTACGATTTGCCGAAGGGTGTATATGTGGTCTATGGTACTAAAGCCTTTTCGGAAACTGGATTGTTCGGGAGGCTAGAAGTCATCGAGTCTGCGTGCGAGACGATTCGTAATGACTCTCGAAAACAGCACGTAGACGCGGCTCAGAAGGGAAATTGGTCTGTAGTTCTTCAAGAGAGCATTGTCACCTTTCTTGAAGAACAAGACCACCGCACTTCTGCTCCACGCCTCCGGAGTTATACCACCATGGAGGACGGAATTAAAGAGTTTCTGAAGGACTTCAAGTACCGGTTTTCCACCCGCTTTCAGAAGCTCCGCTGTATTTCCATTCTCGCCCGGGTACTTGCTATTCTTAAGGTGCTGGAGAGCCATTCTAATCTCGCTCAGACTGACGTCCGGAATATCTTCGGAATAGTGTCGGATAAGACTCGCTCTTGGATCGTTACTCACACTTGAGTGTGGCTCTAACGATGACGTGAACAGCTGCCCATAGAACATCTCAATCTCACTCAAAATCTCAGGTGTCCTGGAAACAACGCTGCCACACTCGGTCTTCAGCTTTGACAGTTGGCTCTTTCTGGCAGACAGATCTCTGGCAAAAACTTAGGAGCCTTGGGTTTGCTCGATCGCTTCTTTAATACAAGCTGTATTGAAGTTGCGTAAGTCCCGCCGCATGCATTTGGAGATCTGTCTGTATGCTGTCAAATCTACTGAAGACTGCAGCTTCATATCCAGTCTAACAGCCATGAGATTGGAGAGTTTTTGTGTTCTTCTGCGGCCTGCCGCAGAACTTTGCTCAGACTGCATGGACAGTTTCCACGAGCTTATCATTTATATTGTCCACTTCATTTCAGTCTTTCAGGCACTGAAAATGGTTTTGTAAACTGAAATGTTTCGGTACTTTAAATTAGAGCTCAAGGGGGACGGAGCGTTGACTTCCTTAGACGAGACCTCTCCAACTTAACGTTTAGATTCAGTGTGCCTCTCACGATTCGGTGATCGCTACCAGGTTTCACCTTCGAGATCACTGAGATATCACTGAACATTTGTGGTCTGGTCGTCAAAATGAAGTCAATCTCATTTTTTGTCGAACCGTCGGGGCTCGACCAGGTCCACTTCCTGTGGGGACGCTTCTGGAAGGAAGAGTTCATCATAAAGAGTCCCTCTAATAGACGAAATAGATTTATGGACTTTATGGAGAAATGGCCTGCCCCTTGGGTTCCGTTGCCCAATTCCAAATTTCCCTACTTTCAGCTCACCGTTCTCTCTTGTGCCTATTTTTGCATTGAAGTCTCCCATTAACACCGTATATTGGATTTTGGAGGAATGCATGGCTCTAGGATATCCTCATACATTTCCTCATCGGGGTGTGCTGAGGTTGGTGCGTAAACCTGTATGACCTTCAGCGAATACCGTCTGGTGATTCTATAAGGAACGCAACCCTCGTCTACACACTCCCAATCTTTATAACGTTGTTAACGAGAGACTTGTGGACGATAAATCCGACACCTCCTTGGGAAAGATGACCGCCCTCCCGGTGATAGAGCAAGTTGTCGGATTCGAGGATTATCGTGTCCTACACCTCTCCTCAGACCTCGGATAATCTTATAATATTCCAGCGCAACTTGTCTATCTTCTCTTCCAGCTCCAGGATCTTCTCGTCAGTCCTCAGTGTGCGTGCGTTATAAGTTCGATAAATGTACTACCCACCTATATGGTAAAGTCACGCTGAAGCTATATTGTGGTTATAGCACGAATAGGTCGGACCACGCTCTCACATAATACCAGCATAAAATAGCAGCTTAATGCTCCTGTGTTTTGTATAATGAGTGTAGAGAAATAGAGACCATTTTTCAATCAATCAATATCAAAATATCTGTTCATGCTTATAAACATCATGATTTCATTTTTCCAATAATGAATTTTTGCTGTATAAAAGCACTTAATTGCAGCCAATTCAATCGAGATCCAATTAATTTATAATCACACAACGTCAAATGCATAAATGTTGATTAATTAATTCTCGCCGTTTTGTATCTGCGTAACTTGTGTAAAATAATTAAGTTTAATCATTATCCGCCTTATTCCAAAACACGGACTTAATATAGTACTGGAGTTAGTAATATATTTAAACCATAAACTAAGAAAAACGTTATTACAAAACGAAGATTATCTCTGGTTCAAGGATTATCTATGGTATTAAAGTTAATCTTTCGAGACCCCTAGTTTAGCTATGGTACTAACCTTTCTATATAGTTTGTGGTACTCTATACTAACCTCAATTTCGGTACTTCTTAATTTGAGGTGAGCGTTGTTTTCATTTGGTGTTATTAAAATCGTTAAAAATGGATATTAACATGATTGACTTGATGGATTTAGAAGATTTGGACATGCTAGACACCACTCGGCGACCTGATAGACATCGACATCGTGTGAATCCGTATGAATTGAGTGACGAAGATTTTAGGTATAAGTATAGGTTCTCAAAACGTTTCGGAGAAAAAATAGTGGGTATCTTACGTGAGGATTTAGTGCACGACCCTCGAGGATGCCCATTGAGTCCTGAAATTCAAGTGGTTTGTGCATTACGCAACTGGGCTCGCCATGAAGTAAGTGCTGTTTATAATCTTGGTGGGGTCAATGTACCTAACATTACGCTAGATAAAAAGCCAAATAATACATATTATTGTTTTATTCGTAGATTCAAGACGATACAGCTGATTTACATGGTGTGTCTCAACCAGTAGTAAGTAGGACATGTAAAAAAGTAGCGGAAATTTTGTCACGGAAGCCCTGAGAATTTATTAAAATGCCTACTACTTTAAATGAACAGCAGGAAACCATTAGGAAATTTCGCAGTATTGCTAATTTTCCTACAGTAATTGGCGCAATTGACTGTACTCACATACGAGTAAAGAAAGTGAATGCTGATGGGGGTCAGTTATATATTAATAGAAAAGGATTTTCTTCAATTAATGTACAGGTAATATACAAATATTTTAAATAGCTGTGATTGTCTCTTAATAACTTTACTTTATCATAATAGAAAATAATTTGTTTGACTATCTTATGGTAATAAATATATATTAAAATAAACCAGAAAAACATAAAGTACTAATGAGCTCTTATTTTACAGGTGGTTTGTGACGCTGACCTGAAAATCATGGACATTGTTACCAGGTGGCGTGGTAGTGTACATGACTCCAGAATATTCCGAGAATGTAGACTAAAACAGAGGTTT
Source organism: Parnassius mnemosyne (assembly GCA_963668995.1). Lineage (NCBI taxonomy): Eukaryota > Metazoa > Arthropoda > Insecta > Lepidoptera > Papilionidae > Parnassius > Parnassius mnemosyne. The sequence continues at coordinate 14,429,874 of CAVLGL010000088.1, read as the reverse complement.
GAGGCTGGTGCATTCTCTGGAATATTACTTGGTGACAGTGGCTATGCTTGTACCCCTTACCTATTTACACCGCTGCTGAACCCCACAACACCACAAGAAGAAAGATATAATAGGAGCCATATCTGTACCAGGAACACAGTGGAAAGATGTTTTGGTTTGTGGAAGCAACGGTTTCGTTGCCTATTAAGAGGTATGTTTGGAGATATTGAAACAGCAAAAAAAACAATTGTTGCATGTGCTGTACTACACAATATGGCCATCGACATGAGAGAAGATGTGTTTCCTGGTGAGAGAGATAGCATTGAACAATATTCATCTGAACCTATAGTACAAAGATATATTGCACCATCAATAAGGGGAAATATTAGAAGAAGACAGTTTATTGAAACTCATTTTCAGTAGGTAAACATTTTTTTTTTACATATTTATATAGCTATTTATAATTAAAATTAATAATTATATTTATAAAATTGTCAATTTTTTTTCAATTGTCTAAAGCTATGTATATATAATTTATTTTATTTTGTTATTCAGAGGCCAATTTTGGCTATAAAATTACATTAAGGATCAATAAATGTATAAGACAATTATAATAATATTTCTTTTTGATTTCAGAGATAATACCCATTTATAAAGGAAAATATTTCTGCAGAGCCGTTGTCAGCTGTCAAAGAATAACGACTACATATTCACCAATATGAAATAAATTCAGGGTAGTATTGTGATAATATTTCATTTATTGAGCAAAATGCTTTTATTTAGGCTATAAATGATTGTGTTTCAGGGAAAGATGCGGGGTACAGCACATTCCACATCAATATGAAGCTATATTATATAAAGATTTAAGTGCTTTAGAGATATGTTTAGATTTTTTAATAAATATCGTCCCTCCTCTACATTCACAGCCGGATTTCCTTTCCAGAGGTGCACGGGTCCACGGGGAGTAGGACTGTATGATGACTAAGTAATTAGGTTTAGTTTTTTTTATTATAGTTTTTTACTATTGTATATTATATTTCACTGTTATGTAAATAAAATGCATATTAATTATAATTATTTATTTTAATTATTAATAAAAGATGTACAAATATTTGCAGCAATTTAGTACCTGAAAATAATTGTTTCATATATGAGGATATTTACAAACATGTATCTGATATAGTCTCAAATATTTAGTTTTTTTATAGGATAATGGTGATAAAACACAGTCTACCACACACACATACACACACACAGTCCATCTGATGTTAAGTAACTGCTGTGGTGCATAGACGTCCACATCTATCCTCGACTACAAATCAAAATGCAGATGCGTTGTCACCCGTGTGGAGTAAGATGGAATGCCTCGTTTCCTGTAAAAGAGGTCTCTCTCATACAAAATTTGTACAAAAATTTATCCAAAATTTGTCAATAAACAAGTTTAAATGTTTTATTAAAGAAAAATTTTATAAAAAGGTTATTATAATATCAAAGAATACATAAATGAGAATATTGGAAATACTGGAATTGAGGTGATCGCCACCATGGTGGTTCTATTAAAATTCATTTAAAAATTGTACAAATAAAATTATTGTTAAGAGAAATATGTTTATAAAAAAGTCCCGCTGGGTTTCTTACTAGTTCTTCCCAGGACTGAGGTATTTTCCGAACCAGTGGTAAATAAAAAATGTCTTTCAATAAGTATTCTGTAATAATCTATATTTAATAAAAATCATTCTATTCTATTCTCATTCTATAAACTCACCATAATAAACACAGCAGCATTAAGCTGCTATTTAACTTGTGTTTTTCTGACTTTCTAATAAAAATATTTGTAACTCTAATTTTCTAATTTTTAGGTTAGCTATTTTAATATTGTATTTATGTTCCTCTTCCATCATTTCCAGTTGTCTTTTTTTAAAATCTGTGTTACTTTTTACAATTGTTTGGTGTACATCTTCTCTTCTGTAAAATGAAATGGAATACTTAATGTAAGTTTTGTAGTTATTTTAGAAATTTACAAAGTATTCTAGAGTAATAAAAGTGCACTTAACCTTGTACACCAATTAAAGAAATATTTTTTAATTATTTTTAAATCAATTCATATTAAACTTTGCTTTTAATATTTGAAAACATGAAACAATTTTCAGTGTTTAAATACTAATTTTCACATTTTAAAAAGTATGTAATGTATCAGACTATGTAATTTTTTCAACATACCTATTTTGCAAGCTATTTTTCCTGTTTTTAATTTTTGTTATACCCCTAGTAATAATATCTTTATTGTTGGTTATTTTCACCATTTTGGCACTTTCTTCTGTATTTGTAGTTGGATCTATCTCTAAAAATTAATATAAATATAACAGTTTTAGAAAATTAACATTTATAATATTTACAAACTTGTATGCATATGATTGTAACTATAATAATAATATATTTTGCTTTTTAATAAATATTCAATCAGTATTATTTACCTTGCACATATACAACATTGGGTTCTGGATTTTCTACATTTTTAACTATAGCTGTGTCTGTTTTTTCAAAATTAAGGCGAGGCTTAGGGTCAGCAACTTCTTTTGATGTTGTAGCCACAGTCACTGGATCCTAAAATAAATCATTAAAACATTTATTAACATGTTTTCCTGTCACCTGTCATCTCTATTTTGCCCTTTATTGAATCAGGTATTTTCTATGTTGTAGAAATATTATTATGATCCAAGACAAAAGGTAATTTAATAAATTATTAATTATAATACCTAATAGAAAATTATAATCGGACTGTGTAGATAATCTAGTAAAATGTGTGTTATGATATTATATAGACCACTATATATGAATTTGTGACATTTCAATTTTGAATATAATTAATTATAAAGGAATTTATGTTAAATTGTTACTAAGTATATTAAATTTTGAATATTCGGAAAATAATTTTGGATTGTAAATTGTATGCTTTAAGAGTAGATTTCAGAGCACTACCTAGGTACTAAAGTAATGGAAAATAAAGTTCTTTAATTTTAATTAAATTTGTAAGACATGTAAGTAATTTTATTTACCACTGCATCACTATCATAATTATTAACTTCAACGATAAAGTCGTGAGGGGCAATGGACATTATTTCCAAGTCCTCAAGAGAAGGTGATGGAGGTTTTCCGCCACCCCCGGTCTTTGATTGTTCCCTCCTATATGTGTATAAGTTTGATTTAGCACACAACTTCATTCTTTTCCAAGATAATTTCAATTCACCATCTGATCGGCGTTTACCTGTTAGCTCATTAAATCTAAAAAAAATAATACGAAATCACGTAAACAATACCGTACCTATTTGTACACATAACAAATGCGATAAGTACTTACTTATTAGTTATATTCTTCCACTCTTTTATTTTTTGAATATTTACCGATGTTTTTGTCGACTTATTCTCTATTATATGTGCTGATTGTGAAATAAGTGTACGTAATATTTCCTATAATAATAAGAACATTCCTTTTAGTTGAAATAAGGATAATAGGAGGATAAGAGTATTGCTACGTACTGACAAATAAATTTCGATATTTCACTAACTTTTTCTTCAGAACTCCAATTTTCACCCCGTTTTTTCTTTTGTTCCATTATTATATAAATATAATTGTAATAGCAAGTACTTAATTAATTATTAATAATTTAATTTACTTATTATAAGGCTGCAATATAAACTATTTTGAACGTCTCGAATCCCGCGCTCGCGTTACCTCTGTAATTCACTACATTTCACGCTAGAGTTGTTAAACTGAAAACAACTTGATATAATCAAAAGCGCGTCAAAAGTATATGTCGTGCTTGTTCAATAGATTTTAACGTAAACAAATAACAATGTATGATATGTTTTTGTATTGATGGATAATTATTTAAGCATAATTAAATGTGAAAATAATATTAATATTTTATGAAACCGAACGTTGCATTGAATGAAACCTGTATGAACGAATGATAGAGTGTCATTTTTTGTTTTTTATCTGTGAATGATATTTAATATAATACTAACGTTGGTATTAACTGGTCCTCGGGTAGTCTGCGTTTTGTAATAAGCACACGTTTTAGTGCTGGTATTAACTAGAATATTGTAACATGATATTTATTGTAAACTGATACAGTCTTATTCCAAAAAAATGTTTTAGTACTGGGTTAAGTTTAGGAGTAAGAAGTCCAGGTTTGTTACAATATTCTAGTTAATACCAGCACTAAAACGTGTGCTTATTACAAAACGCAGACTACCCGAGGACCAGTTAATACCAACGTTAGTATTATATTAAATATCATTCACAGATAAAAAACAAAAAATGACACTCTATCATTCGTTCATACAGGTTTCATTCAATGCAACGTTCGGTTTCATAAAATATTAATATTATTTTCACATTTAATTATGCTTAAATAATTATCCATCAATACAAAAACATATCATACATTGTTATTTGTTTACGTTAAAATCTATTGAACAAGCACGACATATACTTTTGACGCGCTTTTGATTATATCAAGTTGTTTTCAGTTTAACAACTCTAGCGTGAAATGTAGTGAATTACAGAGGTAACGCGAGCGCGGGATTCGAGACGTTCAAAATAGTTTATATTGCAGCCTTATAATAAGTAAATTAAATTATTAATAATTAATTAAGTACTTGCTATTACAATTATATTTATATAATAATGGAACAAAAGAAAAAACGGGGTGAAAATTGGAGTTCTGAAGAAAAAGTTAGTGAAATATCGAAATTTATTTGTCAGTACGTAGCAATACTCTTATCCTCCTATTATCCTTATTTCAACTAAAAGGAATGTTCTTATTATTATAGGAAATATTACGTACACTTATTTCACAATCAGCACATATAATAGAGAATAAGTCGACAAAAACATCGGTAAATATTCAAAAAATAAAAGAGTGGAAGAATATAACTAATAAGTAAGTACTTATCGCATTTGTTATGTGTACAAATAGGTACGGTATTGTTTACGTGATTTCGTATTATTTTTTTTAGATTTAATGAGCTAACAGGTAAACGCCGATCAGATGGTGAATTGAAATTATCTTGGAAAAGAATGAAGTTGTGTGCTAAATCAAACTTATACACATATAGGAGGGAACAATCAAAGACCGGGGGTGGCGGAAAACCTCCATCACCTTCTCTTGAGGACTTGGAAATAATGTCCATTGCCCCTCACGACTTTATCGTTGAAGTTAATAATTATGATAGTGATGCAGTGGTAAATAAAATTACTTACATGTCTTACAAATTTAATTAAAATTAAAGAACTTTATTTTCCATTACTTTAGTACCTAGGTAGTGCTCTGAAATCTACTCTTAAAGCATACAATTTACAATCCAAAATTATTTTCCGAATATTCAAAATTTAATATACTTAGTAACAATTTAACATAAATTCCTTTATAATTAATTATATTCAAAATTGAAATGTCACAAATTCATATATAGTGGTCTATATAATATCATAACACACATTTTACTAGATTATCTACACAGTCCGATTATAATTTTCTATTAGGTATTATAATTAATAATTTATTAAATTACCTTTTGTCTTGGATCATAATAATATTTCTACAACATAGAAAATACCTGATTCAATAAAGGGCAAAATAGAGATGACAGGTGACAGGAAAACATGTTAATAAATGTTTTAATGATTTATTTTAGGATCCAGTGACTGTGGCTACAACATCAAAAGAAGTTGCTGACCCTAAGCCTCGCCTTAATTTTGAAAAAACAGACACAGCTATAGTTAAAAATGTAGAAAATCCAGAACCCAATGTTGTATATGTGCAAGGTAAATAATACTGATTGAATATTTATTAAAAAGCAAAATATATTATTATTATAGTTACAATCATATGCATACAAGTTTGTAAATATTATAAATGTTAATTTTCTAAAACTGTTATATTTATATTAATTTTTAGAGATAGATCCAACTACAAATACAGAAGAAAGTGCCAAAATGGTGAAAATAACCAACAATAAAGATATTATTACTAGGGGTATAACAAAAATTAAAAACAGGAAAAATAGCTTGCAAAATAGGTATGTTGAAAAAATTACATAGTCTGATACATTACATACTTTTTAAAATGTGAAAATTAGTATTTAAACACTGAAAATTGTTTCATGTTTTCAAATATTAAAAGCAAAGTTTAATATGAATTGATTTAAAAATAATTAAAAAATATTTCTTTAATTGGTGTACAAGGTTAAGTGCACTTTTATTACTCTAGAATACTTTGTAAATTTCTAAAATAACTACAAAACTTACATTAAGTATTCCATTTCATTTTACAGAAGAGAAGATGTACACCAAACAATTGTAAAAAGTAACACAGATTTTAAAAAAAGACAACTGGAAATGATGGAAGAGGAACATAAATACAATATTAAAATAGCTAACCTAAAAATTAGAAAATTAGAGTTACAAATATTTTTATTAGAAAGTCAGAAAAACACAAGTTAAATAGCAGCTTAATGCTGCTGTGTTTATTATGGTGAGTTTATAGAATGAGAATAGAATAGAATGATTTTTATTAAATATAGATTATTACAGAATACTTATTGAAAGACATTTTTTATTTACCACTGGTTCGGAAAATACCTCAGTCCTGGGAAGAACTAGTAAGAAACCCAGCGGGACTTTTTTATAAACATATTTCTCTTAACAATAATTTTATTTGTACAATTTTTAAATGAATTTTAATAGAACCACCATGGTGGCGATCACCTCAATTCCAGTATTTCCAATATTCTCATTTATGTATTCTTTGATATTATAATAACCTTTTTATAAAATTTTTCTTTAATAAAACATTTAAACTTGTTTATTGACAAATTTTGGATAAATTTTTGTACAAATTTTGTATGAGAGAGACCTCTTTTACAGGAAACGAGGCATTCCATCTTACTCCACACGGGTGACAACGCATCTGCATTTTGATTTGTAGTCGAGGATAGATGTGGACGTCTATGCACCACAGCAGTTACTTAACATCAGATGGACTGTGTGTGTGTATGTGTGTGTGGTAGACTGTGTTTTATCACCATTATCCTATAAAAAAACTAAATATTTGAGACTATATCAGATACATGTTTGTAAATATCCTCATATATGAAACAATTATTTTCAGGTACTAAATTGCTGCAAATATTTGTACATCTTTTATTAATAATTAAAATAAATAATTATAATTAATATGCATTTTATTTACATAACAGTGAAATATAATATACAATAGTAAAAAACTATAATAAAAAAAACTAAACCTAATTACTTAGTCATCATACAGTCCTACTCCCCGTGGACCCGTGCACCTCTGGAAAGGAAATCCGGCTGTGAATGTAGAGGAGGGACGATATTTATTAAAAAATCTAAACATATCTCTAAAGCACTTAAATCTTTATATAATATAGCTTCATATTGATGTGGAATGTGCTGTACCCCGCATCTTTCCCTGAAACACAATCATTTATAGCCTAAATAAAAGCATTTTGCTCAATAAATGAAATATTATCACAATACTACCCTGAATTTATTTCATATTGGTGAATATGTAGTCGTTATTCTTTGACAGCTGACAACGGCTCTGCAGAAATATTTTCCTTTATAAATGGGTATTATCTCTGAAATCAAAAAGAAATATTATTATAATTGTCTTATACATTTATTGATCCTTAATGTAATTTTATAGCCAAAATTGGCCTCTGAATAACAAAATAAAATAAATTATATATACATAGCTTTAGACAATTGAAAAAAAATTGACAATTTTATAAATATAATTATTAATTTTAATTATAAATAGCTATATAAATATGTAAAAAAAAAATGTTTACCTACTGAAAATGAGTTTCAATAAACTGTCTTCTTCTAATATTTCCCCTTATTGATGGTGCAATATATCTTTGTACTATAGGTTCAGATGAATATTGTTCAATGCTATCTCTCTCACCAGGAAACACATCTTCTCTCATGTCGATGGCCATATTGTGTAGTACAGCACATGCAACAATTGTTTTTTTTGCTGTTTCAATATCTCCAAACATACCTCTTAATAGGCAACGAAACCGTTGCTTCCACAAACCAAAACATCTTTCCACTGTGTTCCTGGTACAGATATGGCTCCTATTATATCTTTCTTCTTGTGGTGTTGTGGGGTTCAGCAGCGGTGTAAATAGGTAAGGGGTACAAGCATAGCCACTGTCACCAAGTAATATTCCAGAGAATGCACCAGCCTCAAACCTCTGTTTTAGTCTACATTCTCGGAATATTCTGGAGTCATGTACACTACCACGCCACCTGGTAACAATGTCCATGATTTTCAGGTCAGCGTCACAAACCACCTGTAAAATAAGAGCTCATTAGTACTTTATGTTTTTCTGGTTTATTTTAATATATATTTATTACCATAAGATAGTCAAACAAATTATTTTCTATTATGATAAAGTAAAGTTATTAAGAGACAATCACAGCTATTTAAAATATTTGTATATTACCTGTACATTAATTGAAGAAAATCCTTTTCTATTAATATATAACTGACCCCCATCAGCATTCACTTTCTTTACTCGTATGTGAGTACAGTCAATTGCGCCAATTACTGTAGGAAAATTAGCAATACTGCGAAATTTCCTAATGGTTTCCTGCTGTTCATTTAAAGTAGTAGGCATTTTAATAAATTCTCAGGGCTTCCGTGACAAAATTTCCGCTACTTTTTTACATGTCCTACTTACTACTGGTTGAGACACACCATGTAAATCAGCTGTATCGTCTTGAATCTACGAATAAAACAATAATATGTATTATTTGGCTTTTTATCTAGCGTAATGTTAGGTACATTGACCCCACCAAGATTATAAACAGCACTTACTTCATGGCGAGCCCAGTTGCGTAATGCACAAACCACTTGAATTTCAGGACTCAATGGGCATCCTCGAGGGTCGTGCACTAAATCCTCACGTAAGATACCCACTATTTTTTCTCCGAAACGTTTTGAGAACCTATACTTATACCTAAAATCTTCGTCACTCAATTCATACGGATTCACACGATGTCGATGTCTATCAGGTCGCCGAGTGGTGTCTAGCATGTCCAAATCTTCTAAATCCATCAAGTCAATCATGTTAATATCCATTTTTAACGATTTTAATAACACCAAATGAAAACAACGCTCACCTCAAATTAAGAAGTACCGAAATTGAGGTTAGTATAGAGTACCACAAACTATATAGAAAGGTTAGTACCATAGCTAAACTAGGGGTCTCGAAAGATTAACTTTAATACCATAGATAATCCTTGAACCAGAGATAATCTTCGTTTTGTAATAACGTTTTTCTTAGTTTATGGTTTAAATATATTACTAACTCCAGTACTATATTAAGTCCGTGTTTTGGAATAAGGCGGTATATGTTTAAAGTTAGTCTACTAAAGTAGTAGTCAGTCTATTAAAGCGTCTTAAGTCACTAATAAGTTTCGTAAACACAACTTACATTATAACTTCAAATAGTCGTGAATATATATATATATATATATATATTATATATATATATATATATATATATATATATATATATATATATATATATAATATATATATATATATATATTTACCAATAGCCAGTAATAAAAGCAAGATGAGCTGCCAGCTCCAATTGCCAGCTGGCGTATTCCCGAAAAGCATGCTATTATGTCCAAGGGTGAACATAAAATACTGTCGTTTTAGGGCTTCGTAGTTACACAACAACTGACGGATGAACATGCCGAAACTATAAGGGGAACCCTACGTCCGTTCATACGTCCGTGGTATTACTCAGAAACCCTAGGTGCTATAAATCTTTAACTTGGCATAGTTATAGACAACGCCTAGAAAACTGTGAAATAAAATCTTAAAAAAACATTTTTATTTTGGGTACTTCCCATACAAGTAAATGGAGGATGATTTCATTTTTTACCAAGCTAATCTTTTTTGAATACCACTCCCTATAGGTCTGATTTGAAATTAAGTCCTTCAGTTACCATCTTTCTATTTGTGCCCATTTTTAGTCGTTATAGCGGATAAACCGCGAACTCACTTATTATGCTCATTATCAAAAAAAGCCCACGTATTGTGACGTGCAACTACAGAACCCTACCTCTACATTTTGCGTGGCCCGACAGGCACTTGGTCAGTTTTGGTGATTTTTCCAGTGTGTACAATATAATTGTTATGGATGTCATACTACTGTAATTTCATATTTAAAAATGTAAATTATTCAATTAATTTAAAAATATTAACATAATATATAATCTCGGATATAGAACAAGATATCCCACTTCTGATCTCGGAAACACATCAGGATAGTATTGTTAAAATAATAAAAGTGTGAGAGCGGATGTTCAACTTGCTCTCTTGCTTACGCAATTAATCATTTTTAATAATAAGACAGCGTAAGGCACTATACATTCAGTATAGAGCAGTTACAGTTCGACAATACAGTAATACGTCCCCGTCACTATTACACAGTGGTGTAACGTGAAGGACACATTATAATATGATAACACCAACGTCAACACTACCCATCTCAACGTACTCGTAACACAGGGTAGCTTCTCAACAAAAGAATCCTCAGAATGTTATTAAATACTTAAATACACGTGCAAGCGAATAATAATATCCCTTAGTTCTACTGAAAGCCATATTCCAAATAAGGTCAACGATATATTGCCATATTGCTTGAATTGGACGAAATAATAACGATTAAAACATTTTCAATTAAAGCTCACTGCGACTGTAGAATGTTTCGATTAATATAACCTTTTGTAAAAAGTTTCATCAACTGTTCCGTTATACACTTTTTCTCGGATTAATTTTTTGTCCTATTTGCAACAGCGTGTTTTACGATGATGGGTTTTTATTTATTTTTAATAATCTAAAATCATAATAATAATGATAAATACTATAATCATTATAATAATAGTATTATTCAACCAGACCACCAGAACAGGTAGTGTACGATTATATGCCTACCAATGATGTACCCTTATTTCATTGAATGATGGGACGACAAACCAGCACAATCGTAGAGAGATCATACGCAGAAGAAACAGAAAACAACAGCATTAAGCTGCTATTTTACGCTGGTATTCTGTGAAAGCGTGGTCCTTCCCCGGTCGAGCTGACCCATTTGTGCTACAACTACATTATTAATATAGCTGCAGCATGGCTCTATCACATATAAAATAGAACAATATGATAGACGGTCGACGTAGTGATTATATAATCTTTGGTTGCATTCAAGATCTCTAACAACAATACAGTGGTTGTTGCTTATTGATAGATATTGGCATGTATAGTCTTACTTACTCAGCGAAGATTTACAAAACGGTGGTGTCCTATAAAAAAGGCTAAAATATTTTATATATATTACTAAGTAATAAGTTAGACTGCCCCGGCTTATTAAGTAAAATTAATTTTCAAGTCATCATCACCATCATTACAGCCTTTCACAAGTCCACTGCTGAACATAGGCCTCCCCCAAAGAATGCCACAAAGCACGGTCCTGAGCCACCTGCATCCATCGACTTCCTGCATATCTTACCAGGTTGTCACTCCATCTAGTGGGGGGACGCCCTACACTTCGCCTGCCGGTACGAGGCTGCCACTCGAGAACCTTTCTTCCCCATCGGTTGTCGGTTCTTCGAGCTATATGGCCGGCCCATTGCCACTTCAGCTTACTAATCCGTTGGGCTATGTCGGTCACTCTAGTTCTACTGCGGATATCCTCATTTCTGAGTTTATCACGCAGAGAAACTCCGAGCATAGCCCTCTCCATAGCTCGCTGAGCGACCTTGAGCTTCCTCATCCGGCCAGCAGTGAAGGACCACGTCTCCGTTCCGTATGTCATCACTGGCAACACGCACTGGGTGTACAGTCTCGTTTTCAAGGTTTGAGGTATACCTGACGAGAAGATGTGCCGTAATTTCCCGAACGCTGCCCAACCGAGTTGAATCCGTCGATTGACCTCTCGGTCGAAGTTGGACTTACCTAGTCGGACTATTTGTCCCAGGTAAACATACTCGTCAACAACTTCGAGCTTAGTGTTCCCAACAACTACCGGCATAAGTGTGACATAGACATTAAACATGATCTTTGTTTTGTCCATGTTCATCTTAAGACCTATCCGTTGGGAAACACTATTGAGGTCATTGAGCATAGTGCTTAGGTCCTCCAGCGATTCTGCCATAAGGACTATATCGTCGGCAAATCGAAGGTGAGTGATGTACTCGCCATTGATGTTGATACCGTATCCTTTCCAGTCCAGAAGCTTGAAAACATCTTCCAATGCAGCGGTAAAGAGTTTCGGGGATATGACGTCACCCTGTTTTACACCTCTCTGCAATTGGATAGGTTTCGTACTCTGGTTCTGTACTCGGATAGCCATCGTAGCCCTACTGTACAAGCACTTCAACACTTCGATATACCGACAGTCAACTTGGCATCGCTGAAGGGACTGCAGCACCGCCCAAATTTCGACGGAATCAAAGGCTTTCTCATAGTCCACATACGCCAGACATAGTGGCAAATTGTACTCCTCGGACTTCTGTACAATTTGCCGAAGGGTATGTATGTGGTCTATGGTGCTAAAGCCTTTTCGGAAACCGGCTTGTTCGGGAGGCTGGAAGTCGTCAAGTCTGCGTGCGAGACGATTCGTAATGACTCTCGAAAACAGCACGTAGACGCGGCTCAGAAGGGAAATCGGTCTGTAGTTCTTCAAGAGAGCGTTGTCGCCTTTCTTGAAGAACAAGACCACCGCACTTCTGCTCCACGCCTCCGGTGTAATGCCACCATGGAGGACGGAATTAAAGAGCTTCTGAAGGACTTCAAGTACCGGTTTTCCACCCGCTTTCAGAAGCTCCGCTGTAATTCCATCCTCGCCTGGGGCCTTGCCGTTTTTAAGGTGCTGGAGAGCCATTCTAATCTCGCTCAGACTGACGTCCGGGATATCATCGGAATAATGTCGGATAAGACTCGCTCTTGGATCGTTACTCACACTTGCGTGCGGCTCCAACGATGACGTGTACAGCTGCCCATAGAACCTCTCAATCTCACTCAAAATCTCAGGTGCCCCGGAAACGATGCTGCCACATTCTGTCTTCAGCTTTGACAGTTGGCGCTTTCTGGCAGACAGATCTCTGGCAAAGACTTTGGAGCCTTGGTTCCGCTCGATCGCTTCTTCAATACGAGCTGTATTGAAGTTGCGTAAGTCCCGCCGCATGCATTTGGAGATCTGTCTGTTCAGTTGCCTGTATGCTGTTAAATCTGTTGAAGAATGTAGCTTCATCTCCCGTCTAACAGCCATGAGATTAAGAGTGTGATCGGAGAGTTTTTGTGTTCTTCTGCGGCGGGTCTTGCAGAGCTTAGCTCCGACCGCATGGACAGTTTCCACGAGCTTGTCATTCAAATCGTCCACTTCATTGCAGTCTTCTAGGCACTGAAAACGGTTTTGTAACTCGAGCTGAAAGGTTTCGGGACTTTGGATTAGAGCACGAGGGGGACGGAGCGTTGACTTCATTAGACGAGACCTCTCCAACTTAACGTTTAGGTTCAGTGTGCCTCTAACCATTCGGTGATCGCTGCCGGTTTTCAACCTCGCGATCACTGAGACATCACTGAACAGTTGTCGTCTGGTCGTCATAATGAAGTCAATCTCATTTTTTGTCGAACCGTCGGGGCTCGACCAGGTCCACTTCCTGTGGGGCCGCTTCTGGAAGAAAGAGTTCATCATAAAGAGTCCCTCTTTCTCCATGAAGTCGGCCAGCTGCTGGCCCCTTGGGTTCCGTTGCCCTATTCCAAATTTCCCTACTTTCAGCTCACCGTTCTCTCTTGTGCCTAGTTTTGCATTGAAGTCTCCCATTAACACCGTATATTGGGTTTTGGAGGAATGCATGGCTTTAGAGATATCCTCATACATTTCCTCCACCTCCTGATCGGGGTGTGCCGAGGTTGGTGCGTAAACCGGTATGACCTTCAGCGAATACCGTTTGGTAATTCTGAGTATAAGGTACGCAACCCTCGTCGACACACTCTCAATCTTTACAACGTTGTTAACGAGAGACTTGTGGACGATAAATCCTACACCTTCTTGGGACAGATGGTCGCCCTCCCGGTAATAGAGCAAGTTGCCGGATTCGAGGATTACCGTGTCCTCCCCCTCTCTTCGGACTTCGGATAATCCTATAATATGCCAGCGTAACTTGTCTATCTCTTCTTCCAGCTCCACAATCTTCTCGTCAGTCCTCAGGGTGCGTGCGTTGTATGTTGCCAGGTCGAGTCGTCGTAGGTGGCAACCGAACCTCCACCGGAGATTCTTAGCACCCCCTGCCCCGCCGTTACCATGGTCGCCACCGTAGCCAGGAATAGCGGGGCCGCCGGGGACTGGGGGCCGTTTATTATTGTCATTGCTCATGGGGGGTATATTGCCATAGTTGCCACGCTTGGCGAGCGGGTTGGCAACCGCAGTTTTTTTATTGTTATTTTGGCTATTATCAGGAAGATGCTGCTGCCCATCTCCTGCCTGTTTCCCTTTGTCGCCTTTTACGACACCCACGGGAAGATATGGGGTAGTGGATATTCTTAACCGCCACTACACGGCAAGTACCACGCAGATATCCGCCCACTTATAATAGTGATGTTTTCTTTTTATAGGAGAGGGGGCAAACGAGCATGTGGCTCACCTGATGGTAAGTGACTACCGCCGCCCATGAACAACTGCAACACCAGGGGAACTGCAGATGCGTTGCCGGCCTTTTAAAAAGGAGTAGGCTCTTTTCTTGAAGGTTCCTAAGTCGTATCGGTCCGGAAAAATCGCTGGTGGTAATCTATTTCACAAGAAAAGTGCGAGGGAGAAAACTTCTTCTAAATCGTACAGTGGTGGACCGCCAATCATCCAGATGGTATGGATGGTATCGCGAGTTTTATCGCGATGTGCGATAGTGAAATTAAGCGGCTGGAATTAGTCCGAACAATTTTTCAGAGCACTCCCCGTGATAGATGCGATAAAATACGCAAAGAGATGCAACATCTCTACGCAGTGCCAGAGAGTCAAGCCGATCGGAAAAAGCTCGGTCGTCGACGATTCGATCCGCTCTGCACTGGATGCGCTCAAGTGGAAGGAGCTGGCACTGGGGAGCCCCTGCCCAGAGATGGGAACAGTATTCCATGTGAGGCCGAAGTAAATTTGCAAGCGGTGTGTCGGCATGAAATACTGTCCCACTCTGTTGAGCACGCCAAGATTTTTAGAGGCCAATTTGGCCTTCTTTTCCAAAAGAACACGAAACTGCACGTCACTCGATATGTCGACACAGAGGATCCCTATACTAGCTGAGGCAAGAAGGGGAGTGCCTTGAAACTGAGGAGATACAACAAAGGGTTCTTTTTAGCGGTAAACGCGCAAACATGTGTCTTCTGGGGATTGAACTGGACTAGATATAGTCGACCCCAGTCTGAGAATTTGTTCAACAAAGTCTCGACTTCAGACACAAGTTTGTCCCGGTACTCGGCGACGTTTTCCAAAAAAATATTGGCACGGACGGTATATAAGGCATCACCAGTGCTGTTCTCTGCATAGCAATGAATGTTACTGGTTTGCAACATATCACTGATATGCAGAAGAAACAGCGTTAGTGATAGCACGCAGTCTTGTGGAACACCAGCATTAATGGACTTGTAATCGGAGCATGCACCGTCTAATACGACCTTGATGCTCCGATCTGCAAGAAAACTGGTGATCCAATTGCACAATTTCTCGGGAACCCCATAGGAAGGGAGCTTCGAAAGAAGCGCTTTGTGCTATGTCCAAACTAACGGCCTACGCATCCCCTTTGGACTCCACTGCCTATGCCCTTCTATGAGTTAGGTAACCTAAAAGATCACCAGCTGAGCGATGTTGACGGAAATCGTACTGGCGGTCACTAATCAGCTGTTGATCCTCAAGGTACCTCATGAGCAGGCTGTTAATAATGGTTTCCATTACTTTGTACAACAAGGAGGTGATAGTAGGCCTGTAGTTGGACGGATCTGAGCGGTCGCCTTTTTTAGGGATCGGGTACACCAAAGCTGTGTTCCATGAGTTCGGGACTACGCCAAGGGAGTAGGAGTACCGGAAAAGACGCGTTAAAACCGGTGCCGACTCCGGAGCACACGTCTTTAGCACAATAGGTGGGACTCCATCAGGCCCACTCGACTTGTTGACGTACAGGTAGAGGAGTGCTTTACGAACCAAGCGCTGTGTAAACAGCACTTCCTGCATGGAGCACTCACACCGCGGGATGGTCGGTTTCCCGAAGGGAGGCGAACTAGTTTCTCGCCAATTCTGCCGATGTGCTCTGACTTTGCCTAGGCAATGACACTTTTGAAGGACTGAAATTTTACTTCTTTTTAAGAGCGCAGGTATTTACAACCCGGGACGTTGATGCGTCAGCCCAGGTTCAGAAGCACTCCTGCTTATAGCGTGATGCAATTTTGCAGGAGTGACCAAACCATGGCTGATTTCAGCCTCCGATAGGCACCACAGATGATGGAATAAATAATTCCATTCCCTGAAGTACCACATCAGCGACAGAATCTGCAACAACGTTGGGATCATCCAGCGAGAAGCAAACCCGTCCCCAAGGTTGGGATGCAAAAAAAGACCGCATCCCGTCCCAATCGGCCGACCTATTGTGTCAAACACGGCGGCAAGCTGCAGATCGCAATTGCGATGAGAGCGTGAGTGGCACCGTACTCCGTATCAGACAATGGTCCGAAGAGCCCAGAGGCATCGACTGAGATCTGATATCCGTTCGGATGAGAGATCAGCAGACGGTCCAACAGGGAAGGTACATGATCCTCCACATCTGGTATCCGCGTAGGCGAAGTAACCAGTTGTGTTAGACCATATGCGAAAGCAAAGTCGTAGACAGATCTACCCGCATGATCGGTTAAACGTGAACCGAGCCATTCGGCGTGGTGGGCGTTAAAATCACCGAGTATCACGATCTCTGCGGATAAGACCTGTTGTAGCACGGAGTCTGCAGCCAGTTGCACGTAGTCGATGAGTCGGTCTGTGTCGGCATTACCGCTATGGGACCTATAGAGGCACCCGTAGATGCGGGGATGGTCGTCGCTGTCTACGCGTAGCCATAGGATGGACAGGTCCTTACCTTCAAGACTGCTGAAGCGCAAACTCCAGCCCGGGGCACAAACGAGTTTCCACGCTCAGAAAGAGTAGGGTAGCTTGGGCGTGGATGCCCAGCGAGGGATTCTTCAGGGAAGCTGGTACCCTGCTTGGGTGGTGTTCCTTTTAATTCCGCTACCATGTTGATGGGGGGGAGGGGCATTGGGCCTCCGGCCACCTATACATACCAGGCGAAATGCAGAAGTAAACTTCTACTTCACGCTGGTATTCTGTGAGGTCGTGGTACCACCCCGGTTCGAGCCGGTCCATCCATGTGACAGCAAAACCTGCCGCGTGGCTCTACCACTGTTAAAATGATGTACCACGATAAACTATGCCATGCCATAACGAACAACCACAGACTATTAAGAATAGGTTTTGAAATAAATCAAATATATTAAAATCACGTAAATATGTATTGGAATTGGATTTCCGATTCATGAACGATAAATTGTTCGTTGGTCATCTCAGGAAAAAAATAATATTTATAAAGTAAATAAAGCATTGTGTCAAAAAGACTTTATAATAATTCATGGCGGCCAGAATGGCTACAAAGAACCTTTTTTGTTTCTTAAGATTTGTAAACCAATTTCTAGATAATTTTTTAGCGGTCCCGATGTTTGGCCCATTGGACCTGGCAACACTACTGGTAGTTCGGAGCTATTCTATATATACTGCTTTAACTTCGGAACTTTGTTAGCGCGATTTAGGCTTCGATGTGTTTCGCTTGTGGGGCGACGACAGCGCCGCCACAATACATATAGCAAAAGGCGCTAGCACTCGTACCTTGAAAAGCTGCCAGTGCAGTCAACATCGTACTCAAAATTGCAGATGCTAGCAGCCATTTTATTTGCTTAAATGTTGTATGAATGTTGCAATCAAAATAGGAGATGATTTTTATTTTCAAAATAATACAAAGTATAATCTATACATTGAAGTGTCTGTTTGCAATATCAAAATAACAGCCTTTTACTAAATACATATGAAAGTATATACGGTATTTATAACAAAAAGACTTTTTTTTTAAATATTTCTTTGTCTATCTGTTTGTTCCGGTTTATAGCTGGTAACACAGGCTAGCTTTAGTTTAGAAAAATATTTAGGATTCTGCGGAAAAAAATTAAAACCCATGAAATACTAAGCGTTCGAGGTCCGGGAACAGCTATTATTTATTTATTTATCAACAAGTTACAAATAACATCTTATAATAAAGCAAAAACTTAAATCTTATCACCTCACTATAACGTTACATATTTAAGTGAAGAGCTAATGCAAATCCAATTCCAAACTTAAATGAGGTAAACAAAAATACATTGCGAGTTATGATAATATTGTTACAGAAAAGTCAATGTTCTACCCTCCGTACTAGTTTGCACTGTATTACGGCGGGCGTAGTCATCTTCCTCAAGGGCAAGAACAATTATCACGTCACTCAGCGTATAGTGTAAGCAAAAACTATACGAAGTTATATTTTATACTAATTCCCAATTTTTGCCTTTGTAATCAGTAATAATAAAATGAATAGAAAATATAACCAATCATGTTTGTTTAATTTTTAATATTGCTTATTGTATGCGTAGTATAATATGATGGTAAGTGGTTGTTGCGGCCCATAGACATCTACATTTTTTCTCGTTTACGAATCAAAATACAGATGCGTTGTCACCTGTGAGTACTAAGATGTAATGCTTCGTTTCCAGTAAAAAGGGTCTCCGGTTCTCTACGCTCACCATACAAAACACAACAGCGTTAAGCTGATATTTTACGTTGGTATTCCGTGAGAGCGTGGTCCTTCCCCGGCCGAGCCAACCCATTCGTGCTACAACTATACCTACTACCGACATAGCTGCAGCATGTTTCTACCACGTAAGAAAACGATTTTTTTTTTAATCTAGTATGTTTTCTGAAATTATATCTATAACTGAAAAGCCTCTACTTTTGCAGTCAAAATAAGGCTATTATACTCATTTGGAACGTAAATCCTGTCTTTTCTCTTAATATGTCTTTTAGCAGTCCCAAAATTTCTATCACACTGTAAAAAGGAATTTCCACGCGCCAGAAAGTAAGTTTCTCAAATAAAACATCTCTTGATCTTAAGCAGTGGCAAAATTTTACATATCATCAAATGCAATGGCTCCAACATCTTTTCTTTTCCTGAAACAAGCCAAAAATTTCTTTTTGTTTATCATAATTTTTTCAGCACGTTTAAGTCGTATATTTTTTTCTGCAACCGCCACTCTCTTCACATTTTCATTAGGCGATGGACAATTTATTTTTGCTTCGAGTTCCTCACTGGTCGAGCAAACATCAACTTGTGGCCGACCAAATCTGTAGCCATGATTATCATTGAAATATTTTCTATAATAGTCGTAATTTACGTAATGATATTGAGGGTATTTTTTCCAAAAGAGTTCATCCATTGTTTTGACGTTCAGGTTTGCTTCTAAATACTGCACATGTTTACTGTTGTAATGAGATTGTTTAAGGGGAAACGATCTAATACGTTCACCAATGGCAATATTTGCTTCGTTGGTAAGATTATTACCTCAATTACAATGATGACCACGTTTATCTTCAGGCAGTTTTCCCTCCGATAAAGTTAAGTTTAATTTTTATTGACGTAAGATTGACAGTTGGAAGAAGGAAATAAAAGACGGATTTGTTCCCTTCTTTCGGCTAATTGTTTTTTTGGTCTCTTGAATCTATATGGATTGAAGGTGTTTTATTCCTTTTTTCGAACTGACAGTGTGGCGCTACGTTTAAAAATTGCAAAACTGTAAAAAATTTCATACGTGAAAAAGTGGCGTTTATTTCCTTCTTCCAATTGGTGGTTCAATTTGTAACGAACGACTTTAATCTTATTTATTTTGAAATTAAACTATCTATATATAAATAATATATTTGAAATAAACAGCTTATTTAACTAATGACAATTTGACAATAAGAATAAAAATAAAGATGACAATGTACGCACACGAGCACCTGTGTGTGTATGTGTGTGTGTGTGTGTGTGTGTGTGTGTGTGTGTGTGTGTTTCTTGGTTTGTGTGTAATCTAGCTGTCGAAGAAAATTCTCAATTTTATTTTTTAATGTAAATCGCGATAGTTCTGAAATATTAATCTTTTTATTTATTTTGTTATATAAGAATGGTCCGAGAAAATTAGAAAAACGTTATCTAAATTGGGTTTTGCACTACGGAGTATCATATGAGATATCTTGGCACCTTTTATCAGAGACTTTTAAGTTAGGTGGGTTTTTATACTGATTAAAATAATAGGCCTAGTAAAAATTTGACGAACTGTGAGTAAAGAAAGCTCTTTGTATAATTTATCTGTAGGATACCGATAGTTTTTGAATAATATTACTTTCAGAACAGCCCTTTGCGACCTTTCAACTTTTAAGAGTATTCATTTTGAAGCACCACCCCATGAGAGTATTCCATACGATATAATTGATTGACATAAACAGAAATATACATTTTTAATAGTTTTCATATCACCTACATGTCTAATATTTTTAAAAACGTATAATAGTTTACGCACACGCCTAACAACTTCTTAAATTTGGCAATCCCATTTCAGATGCTGATCTATGACTATGCCACGATATTTTAGTTTTGAAACAGATGATATTTCATCACAGCTGCATGAAGTAACGTTTTTACAAGAATGAGCTTTAATTGAAAAATAGTTTTTTATTGGTTGTGTACGATTTGTAATACTAAATGTCATATATTTGGTGTGGGTAAAGTTTAAGGTTAAGATATTATGGTCAAGGCATTCCAACATTTTGGAGAAACCTTCATTTGCAATCGACTTTACTTCATTTCAAGAATTTCCATTGAAAACAACAACAGTATCATCTGCAAAAGTGATAACTTGTGCATTCTTTAGATCAATTTTACATAGTCCATCAATATAAATTAAAAATAATGTTGGGCCAAGTACACTGCCTTGAGGAACTCCATGGGTGATAATTTCTTCTTCACTTTGAATATTTACAATTTTCAGTGATTGAGTTCTATTTTGAAGGTAGTTAGTAAGTAATTTTAATGGAATCCCTCTGATACCAATATCCTCCATCTTTTTTAGAAGCAATGTTATAGAGACAGTATCGAATGCTTTTGTAAGGTCTAAAAATATTCCGACACATTTTTGTGATGAATCACAAGAAGCAACAATATGTTGAACTAAATTTTCTATCGCGTCTGAAGTAGATCGATTTCTTTTAAAGCCATGTTGATTTGTTGATAACATTTTGTATTTTTCCAAAAAGTTTAAAAGGCGGACATTTATTACGTTTTCTAAAATTTTCGCTAAAGTGGGCAATAACGAAATAGGTCTGTAATTATTGATACGATTTGATATTTTTGATATTTTGATATGATTTATATACAGGTACAATTAAAGACTTTTTAAGGAAACTGGGAAATATTCCTGATTCCATACAAATATTACAAAGGTGAGCTATATGAGAAGATAAAATGTCAACAGATTTTTTTAAGAATATTGCTGTTATACCATCTCAGCCACATGACGAGCTATTTTTTAGAGATAGAATAATATTTTAATCTCGTTTTCATCGGTTAGTGTTAATACCAAAGAGTTACTTGTAACGTTATCATTTTTGTACATATTACTTATTATGACTTCGGTCAAATTTAATTTATCAAGTATAGATGAGGCCAATATCCGACTATGTTAACGACGGAACGGAACGGAATCGACCTATGTTAACGAAATATTTATACAATTTGCCGATTTCAAGGAACTTGAGTTTAAAGGTAAAATATCAGTGTGATTTATTTGTTTGTTTTATATTGCATTTTCTTAACAGTTTTCCACGTCTTTTTCATGTCATTTTTATTTCTCGCTATTTCTTCTTTTTCATATTCCTTTTTTAATTTTTTTAAAAGCTTATTGCAATAATTACGGTATCGGGTATAAGATACACGCAATACATTATCATTTGGATATTTTTTTTGTTTTAAAATGAAGTTTGTTCCAGAATCTAATGCACCGAAGTAGACCTGGTGTTATCCAGGGCTTAATATTAAATTTTCTATTTGATACAGTGTATGTGATAGTGTATTTCATTACAATTTTTGAGAGTTGTAGTAAATAGTTAGCGGCAATTTGGTTGGTATCACCATTTGAAAATATCTCAGACCAGTTGGTTTCATAAAGTTCCTTAGTAGCTGCCTGGTAATCCACTTTAACAAGCGTACATGATTCTCTATTATATTTACAGCTACTCTTGTATTGCAATGATGTTATGACGGAACTATGATCTGTTATATTGAATTCACAGACGACTGTACTAATTACTTTTCTAGATCTAACGATACAATGATCCAGACAGCTTGGGTACCTTAGCTGAGTAATAGTCCGTGCATTCCTAAAAGATTAAGATAATCAGCCGAACTATTGTCAGTGAAGCCTTCTTTTATGTCTTAATGCATATCACCTATTAAAATTATGTTCTGAACTGGTTTTAGATGTAATAATAATTTATCGAGTGAATCCAGGAAATCGTCTATCGCGTAACAACTTGGAGGTCTATAAATGCCAACAATTGCTATCGCAGATCCAACTTGAATAAGTAAGCAATTTGCATTAATTATCAATATCAGGTTTAGTAACTTTTACGTTTTTGAGAGATGACGTAACATACACCACAACTCCACTATTTTTATTTATTTTCTTTGTTGTTGTAAATGATGTATAATATGAAAGATTCGGTAAAATATATAACATATATATATCATAATTTGTATTAAACTTTAACTTAATTTTACGTGAATTGTGCTTTATAAAGAAATATATTATGTTGGGTTTTAATTTTTATATCGAAAGCTAATCGATAAGTTTTGCTTTGCTTTGTGTTTCGTTAATCGCCTTTTTTAAAACAATTTAACATTATTCCATCACTAGACACGCCAAACTGTAAACTGTCACCCGCACCATGTTATAACGAAAAGACCACAATATATGTATAGTCAGCCATTCATCCTGAGTCTGATTTTTCTCATATTAGTTATTACGTGTATTTCATTTTAGTTTCTTATAATATATATTTAGTTGAGTTACATTATAATAATTGTTAAATTATTATAATGTTTATTATTATTATGTGGGTATCGTAAAAGGCGACATAGGGAAACAGGCAGGAGATGAGCAGCAGCATCTTCCTGATAACAGCAAAAATACGATAAAAAAACTGCGGTTGCCAACCCGCTCGCCAAGCGTGGCAACTATGGCAAAAACTCCCCAAATGGATAAAGTTACTAAGAGACGGCCCCCAGTCCCCGGCGGCCCCGCTATTCCTGGCTACGGTGGCGACCATGGTAACGGCGGGGCAGGGAGTACTAAGAATCTCCGGTGGAGGTTCGGTTGCCACCTACGACGACTCAACCTGGCAACATACAACGCACGCACCCTGAGGACTGACGAGAAGATTGTGGAGCTGGAAGAAGAGATAGACAAGTTACGCTGGCATATTATAGGATTATCCGAAGTCCGAAGAGAGGGGGAGGACACGGTAATCCTCGAATCCGGCAACTTGCTCTATTACCGGGAGGGCGACCATCTGTCCCAAGAAGGTGTAGGATTTATCGTCCACAAGTCTCTCGTTAACAACGTTGTAAAGATTGAGAGTGTGTCGACGAGGGTTGCGTACTTACTCAGAATCACCAAACGGTATTTTCTGAAGGTCATACAGGTTTACGCACCAACCTCGGCACACCCGGATGAGGAGGTGGAGATGGTTAGAGGCACACTGAACCTAAACGTTAAGTTGGAGAGATCTCGTCTAATGAAGTCAACGCTCCGTCCCCCTCGTGCTCTAATCCAAAGTCCCGAAACCTTTCAGCTGGAGTTACAAAACCGTTTTCAGTGCCTAGAACACTGCAATAAAGTGGACGATATGAATGACAAGCTCGTGGAAACTGTCCATACGGTCGGAGCTAAGTTCTGCAAGACCCGCCGCAGAAGAACACAAAAACTCTCCGATCACACTCTTAATCTCATGGCTGCTAGACGAGAGATGAAGCTACATTCTTCAACAGATTTGACAGCATACAGGCAACTGAACAGACAGATTTCCAAATGCATGCGGCGCGACTTACGCAACTTCAATACGGCTCGTATTGAAGAAGCGATTGAGCAAAACCAAGGCTCCAAAGTCTTTGCCAGAAATCTGTCTGCTAGAAAGAGCCAACTGTCAAAGCTGAAGACAGAATGTGGCAGCATCCTTTCCGGGGCACCTGAGATTTTGAGTGAGATTGAGAGGTTCTATGGGCAGCTGTACACGTCATAGTTGGAGCCACACGCAAGTGTGAGTAAAGATCCAAGAGCGAGTCTTTTTCGACATTTTCCGATGATATCCCGGACGTCAGTCTGAGCGAGATTAGAATGGCTCTCCAGCACCTTAAAAACGGCAAGGCCCCAGGCGAGGATGGAATTACAGCGGAGCTTCTGAAAGCGGGTGGAAAACCGGTACTTGAAGTCCTTCAGAAGCTCTTTAATTCCGTCCTCCATGGTGGCATTACACCGGAGGCGTGGAGCAGAAGTGCAGTGGTCTTGTTCTTCAAGAAAGGCGACAACGCTCTCTTGAAGAACTACAGACTGATTTCCCTTCTGAGCCGCGTCTACGTGCTTTTTTCGAGAGTCATTACGAATCGTCTCGCGCGCAGACTTGACGACTTCCAGCCTCCCGAACAAGCCGGTTTCCGAAAAGGCTTTATTACCATAAACCATATACATACCCTTCGGCAATTTGTACAGAAGTCAGAGGAGTACAATTTGCCACTATGTCTGGCGTATGTGGACTATGAGAAAGCCTTTGATTCCGTCGAAATTTGGGCGGTGCTGCGTCCCTTCAGCGGTGCCAAGTTGACTGTCGGTATATCAAAGTGCTGAAGTGTTGTACAGTAGGGCTACGATGGCTATCCGAGTACAGAACCAGAGTACGAAACCTATCCAATTGCAGAGAGGTGTAAGACAGGGTGATGTCATGTCCCCGAAACTCTTTACCGCTGCATTGGAAGATGTTTTCAAGCTTCTGGACTGGAAAGGATACGGTATCAACATCAATGGCGAGTACATCACTCACCTTCGATTTGCCGACGACATAGTCATTATGGCAGAATCGCTGGAGGACCTAAGCACCATGCTCAATGACCTCAATTGTGCTTCCGAACGGATAGGTCTTAAGATGAACATGGACAAAACAAAGATCATGTTTAATGTCCATGTCACACCTATGCCGGTAGTTGTTGGGAGCACTAAGCTCGAAGTTGTTGACGAGCATGTTTACCTGGGACAAATAATCCGACTAAGTAAGTCCAACTTCGACCGAGAGGTCAATCGACGGATTCAACTCGGTTGGGCATCGTTCGGGAAATTACGGCACATATTCTCGTCAGGTATACCTCAAAACTTGAAAACGAGACTGTACAACCAGTGCGTGTTGCCAGTGATGACATACGGAACTGAGACGTGGTCCTTCACTGCTGGCCGGATGAGGAAGCTTAAGGTCGCTCAGCGAGCTATGTAGAGGGCTATTCTCGGAGTTTCTCTGCGTGATAAACTCAGAAATGAGGATATCCGCAGTAGAATCACAGTGACCGACATAGCCCAACGGATTAGTAAGCTGAAGTGGCAATGTCATATAGCTCGAAGAACCGACAACCGATGGGGAAAAAGGTTCTCGAGTGGCAGCCTCGTACCGGCAGGCGAAGTGTTGGGCATCCCCCCACTAGATGGAGTGACGACCTGGTAAGATATGCAGGAAGTCGATGGATGCAGGTGGCTCAGGACCGTGCTTTGTGGCGTTCCTTGGGGGAGGCCTGTGTTCAGCAGTGAACTTGTGAAGGGCTATAATGATGATGATGATGAATTGTTAAATTTAGTTGTAATCTTAATTAAAAAACGAATAATTCGTCTGATTAAATCTCTTTTCTAACTGTTTAAATTGATAAAGTTTTGCTGGCTTTTACCAAATTACTATTGTTTTTTTTTTCGTTTGTTTCTGCTTTTGGTTATTTTCTGTTATTAACTCACTATAAGATTTATACTGTGTGATCGCAACCGAGACAACGACATAATCGTATTATAATATGATTACAAAAATTATGATCATCATCATCACCATCATAGTGATCATCATCATGATCGTGACATATACACACCATACTTTTGTAACGTTATGGCATATGTCACACTGTATGATTATGACACACTGTCACGCTATGGCATCAGAGCTTCATACGCCTAATAAAAGCTTCAGCGTTATATAGCTTAATAAACTTAGCGACGTAAATCTGAGTGGCAAGGCCAGATTAAAAGTAGGCAAACCAACAGCAACACCTCTTATCTCGATGTGACACAGGATTAACTCTAGGGTGTGATAGCTCAGAGTTTCGCAGTATATATCAGGCCGTATAACATTCTTGATTTACGATTTCTAACCGGTGGTCGTGCACTGCTGTAGAAAATTATCATTAGGCGAATTGTAAACTCGTGGATCAATGTGCATGTCTCTATAAATTGTTCCCTTGTTTTTACAGCTTTTTCGATGGTAGGACACCTGACCGTATAACTTTAGTTCCTTTAGAAAGAGGTAAAACCCTACTAACTACTAAACTAGTACGAGGTGCTACGTACGTAGATACTTTGGCAACCTCTCTGCTCAGGAGTACCTCGTTTAGAGTCGGGGCGGTATCAGGAGCGTCTTAATTAAGTAAGTGGCAAAAGGATGAATCTCTGAGAGATGACTACATATTTATAACATTTATTGTAGAGACTATCTTGTCTACTAGACTAGGCTAGTTCTTTTCTCGGTCAAAGGCTAAGCTGCCATTCAGCGAGGAAACGCAGCCAGCGTTCTTGGAACTACACCGCGATTAAATTATTTAAAGAGTGTATAAAAATTTGAGTATTTAGTTTTAGTTATTTTAATTAAATTAATAATTTATATTTTAATTGAGTTAGAGTAAAGGTTATTAAAATTAACATAAAAAAATATCCTAAAAAAGTAGTCCTAACATCTAAAAATCCTAACGGTAGCCCATGTAAGTTTTACTAATATTTTGTTTTAGTACATGTTTCAGTAACGCTCTTTATCCCTGTCTTACGGCGACTGTTTCTTAGAATTTTTCTGATGTATTTCAATAAATTTCGAACTTAATTTTATCATTTCTTTGAGTTTCACTGATGCGTTAAGCACTTGAATAGACGGAGGCAATTTTGTAATATTTTCTTTACGACAGGTAATTTTAAAAGAATTATGAGCTATATTTCTTTGATAGATTATGCAAATAAAGCTTCCAAAGTTCTTTACGTTATTTGTCCTTCGATGAGCTTGTCAGAACTAGCAGGAATACATCAAAATCTTAATTCTGATATAAGAAATACAACAAGAAATCACAATTCTGTTCTCGGACATCAGGATTGCGTTAATTGTTGAAAATGTTAAAAGTGTGAGAACGGATGTTGAACTTGCTCTCTTGCTTGCGTGATTAATCATTATTGACAATAGGACAGCGTAACACACTGATGTACATTCAGTGTCGAGCAATTACAGTTTGACCATATATGTACCGTAATATGTCCCCGTCACTATTACACACTAGTGCAATGTGAAGGACATAATTACATGATAACACCTAAGTGTACAAACCAACGGCAACAACACCCATCTCAACGAAACACAGGTCAGCCTCTCAGCAACACCATCCTCCTTTCCTGCACCAGAATAATCACCACAACGGACAGTATCACGGCTCTATCTTAGCACGCGTAGAAAGACTTCTCTTTTAGAATGACTCAAGTGGAATCTCCCGCACTCGGCGCCTACACTGAACTTTTCACTGTACAAACTAGTGGGCATACCAGATCTACCCTCAATTCTACCCTGCCACCCTAGATACAACGCTCCGCTAGAGTGACGCAACTTCCCGCCTACTCTCGATCCAACCGGCATTCCATAGCTATTTTTCTATTTCACCAACAAGCTATTTTTCTATTTTAATACTAAGTCCTTGCTTGTCAATTTACACACTATAATAATATGAAAACAATGTAGAAATTCAAATAAAATGTACAAAGGTAAGCTCGGCCATAATAAGAGACCTCTTTCAGCGAACCCTTGGGGAAAGAGAAATAGTTTTATATGCAGTGTTTTATTATTTAATATTTTAAAACATTACATCATTGTTTATAATGTACGTGTACTCGGTTACATATTTACTTTGTGTACAAAATACCTTTAATAATAAGAATCTGTGAAAACCCATGTGAGCCTGAAAAAATTTAAGCCTCATTTTTTGCTCATAATGCGACCTTGAATGTGCAAATGGATACAGGGAAAAACTAATAAAATAATATGTAAAAAGTATTTTGAACAAAATGTGTTTATTTACCTACACTACTACTATGACTACTACCATTTGTACATTTCACCTTTTCAATTCAAATTGCCGATATGATAGTAATTTACAATAACGGGAATCAATCAGACGTATATTTGATACCACAGAGGGCTCCGAATTCTGATCTAATTTGTATACTCGTATTAGCAGTTACGGTTACTGAATTTAGGGAATTAATATTTATTAATTTAATTATCAATTAATGTTGATAATTTGATCAATTTATGTTGAATGACGACCTGGTAAAACATGCAGGAAGTAGATGGATACAGGTGGCTTAGGGCCGTGCTTTGTGGCATTCCTTGGAGATGCCTATGTTCAGCAGTGGACTTGTGAAGTTTGCAGTTGAAGAATAGGGTATCCGTTCAAAAGAAAAAATACACACACGCACGCACGACCGCGTGCTCATGTGGTCCCATGTAAATTTGATCAAGGCCTGACCAATAGTTTTTAAGTTATTCTTAATAATTTATATTGAAGTTGGTTGTACAAAATTTTTAATTTTAAATTATCTTCCATGAGCAATTTCTCAATGAGTAATTCCACGATACAGAAGAAATTCCTATTCTGGGGATAATGTTAAAAAATACATACAAACCAGTTGTGTACGACAATATGCCGCGAAAGCATATCAGCAGGGCAACGAGAACGCACACACTCGCGGCCCTATCAGCGCCAGCCACCCTTTGCCGGTCACTGGTTTGAATAGGACATTTTTTTTCCTATGTTTCCTAGCAGGCGCGTCTAATGTTCCGGTGCGTCTGCGTAAACAACCTCATCTTCATTTGCCCAACAGATCCCCAAAATCCATTACGTTATGTTGTTGGGAGAACAAGCACTCGAAAACATCAGGTCCCAGCTACGAATCTGGTGTTTGGCTATGCCACCAGCCCAGTTAAAGACACGGAATGAAAGGTAGAGCGGCGCATATTAATACCAAATAGGCTCTTCTCCCGCTACTCTACTTTGACAGTAGGAGGACAAATAGCAAATGTGAAGAACTACGAGTATTGTTGTTCAAACTTATGCCATTTTAGTCTTTAGGGGTGACGAAGCAGCCCCGTTCGCTTGAAATTGATTCAGGTGTCTGTATTCTAGAAACCTTTCGTTTGATCCATCTCGAGGACTTCAATGATAAAAAGTTGTTGTTTTTTACGATTCTATCCCCGTCTTATTATATATTTAATTTTTAATAAATACTTCGAATATAATTTAGGCTTTAATAGGACAGGCGAAAGCGTGGCGTGACGCTAGAAATTAATAAAAGCATAAGTCTTTTTCAATACAAGACAGTATGAAAATTAGTTAACTGTAAAGGTACAGTGCACACTTGCATATTATACGAATTGGTGTAATGATGTGATACATGATATCATATTCATATTGTTTATTTTATTAAATTAACTCAAAAAAAATTTTGCGTAGCTTAACTTATACACATTATGTCTGGGTAGAAGCTATTAATGTGGCTTTATTAAGATTTAAGAAGATTTAAGATTCCGGTTCCGGTCCTAGTAACGTAACCATCACTTCTGTGTCACTGCAAAAGTAATCGTGTTTAATGACTAATAACTACGTCTCAGTTCCATAGGTCATCACTGTCAATACGCACTGTTTGTACAATCCTGTTTTCAAGTTTTGAGGTATACCTGACGAGAAGATGTGCCGTCATTTCATATTTAACGAGCAAAAATCACTAGCAAAAAGTGAGGTTAGTACAAAATGATTTATACAGAGAAATACGGCATTCAATCATTTTGACAACTGTCAGGACTGTTACGAAGTTGCCAGTGGAAGACAATAATTTCTACAAAAAAAAAAAACGTTCCGTTTCACTCAGTATAATTACTCAATAAGATATTTTGGTAGAAATAGAAGAACAATTTCAACTTTCATTCGACAAAATGAAAATAGAGCTTGCAAATCAAACAACATCAATAGTAGAGTCAATAACAAACACGATTATAGAAAGAATAGATGGAAAACTGCAGCCCATTATAACACAAAATAAAAACTATAAAACAAAAGCAGAAAAACTAGAAGAAGAGATAGAATATCTGAAAGGAGAAAATAAAAACAACGTTATTATATTAACCTTGAAAGAGAGTGAAAAATCTACTACTCAAATACTAGATAAAGTAAAGATGGCTTTTAAGGATGATCTAGGTATTAATATAAAAGACGGCGAAGTAATCAAAGTATACCGGCTTGAAAAATTAAGAAAAGAGGGTAAACCCAGGCCAATTCTTTTGTCCTTCGTAAGAGCATGGAAAAAAGTGTAATAATGAAAAATAAAAAGAAATTAATGACAAACAAACCCACAGTCCACCTGATGGTATGTGGCTACTGCAGTCTAAAGAAACTTATATCCAACTTCAAAAGAAGAAGACTACAGATGCGTTGTCACCTCTGATGACTGAGATGGAAAACCTCACAGCCTGTAACCATACATTCTCTATGAGTATATACCCTCTCCCTCTAACTAACGCAGCAATGCACGCACTGCTATTTGGCGGCAAAAAAGGAAGAGGTTGGTTCCTAGGTAAAAGAACTCCTAGGATGAAAAAAATCCTACCATGTAGTAATCAAGTGAATAAAACTGAAGACATTTTTTTACTTTTTATTAAAAAATAATTTAGATTTAGTTAAATTAAGGACTAGAATGTCGTCGAAGTGGTCATATTTAAAACTTCATCGTCAATGTTTTTGTCATATTAGTAGAATTATATCGTTAAGTTTTTACAGGCCCATGCCTGAGGTATATTTTATTAAGTAAAATAAAAAAAAACGGTTCAGCGGTTTTCGTAAGTCTGAGAACAATACGAAAAATAAACAGGCGTTGAATATAAAACCTCCTCGTATTTAAGGCCGGATATAAACGAAAATTAGGGTCGGGATTGTTTGTCCACGTGGAATTTATGCAAAATGCCTCTTGCTGAATCTTTTAAATAAAATGATTGAAAGACACTTGCAGAGCATAAATAAAGATGTTTGTTGAAATTCGCATATTATCATTATTGTCGGGAACGCAAACAACACAAAGAACATAAGCGATTTTATAAAAGTAAGGGTTGGGTCACAAACGAAAACACAGTTCACCTGATAGTAAGTGGATACTGTCACGAAAAGGATAGATATAGGTACATATATCTATCTTTGATTAAAAATCAAAATACAGATATGCGTTGTCACACGAGACACAACATGGGAACTTTAATGGCATGCCTCGTTTCTAGAAAAAAAAAATTCTTCGGTTCTCGCAAAACACAGCAGTATTAGGCTACTGTTACACGAAGAACCGGAAACCCTTTCAATTGGAAAAGAGGCATTCCATCTTTGTCCTCATGGCTGACAACGCATCTGTATTTTGATTTGCAAACGAGGATAGATGTAGATGCTTATGGGCCACAGCAGCCACTTACCACCAGGTAGACTGTGTTCTCGCTTGTCACCCTTATCCTGTAAAAAAAAAGTATTTGTGTCTTTTTCGATCGAAACAACCCATTCTTGCTGCAGACATATTCTGCAGCGTGGCGCTACCACGTTAAATATTTTTAACGGTGGTAGAGCCTTGCAGCAGCTTTTGCTGTTGCACGTATGGGCCGGCTCGAGCCGGGTTAGTACCACGACCTCACAGAATACCGGCGTGAAGTGGAAGCTCTGCTTCCGCGTTTCGTCTGGTGAGTGCAGGTGACCGGAGGCCTAATTCCCCCCCCCCCCCCCCCCCCATCAACATGGTAGCGGAATTACGTCATAAACTAACCCAGGAGGGTACCAGTACCCCTGGAGAATCCCTCGCTGAGCATCCACGACCATGCTATTCCACTCCTGAGCGTGGGTGCTCAGGCTGCCCCGCGTATTCTGGTGGGGGCAAAATTCCGCTCAACACAAAAACTGCTCGGGGCAAACTGAGCAACAAGACCAAGGCGACCCCTGCCACGCTATCTGTGAATTTCTGCAACATCAGGGGACTTCACTCGAACCTAAACGCCGTCCACTACCATCTTGAGACGGCGAAGCCGGCCTTGCTCTTTCTGACCGAGACGCAGGTGTCCTCTCCGGCTGATACTTCGTATCTCTCCTACCCGGGGTACAAATTGGAGCACTCCTTTGTGCCTCGGGCTGGAGTTTGCGTGTATGTCAGAGAGGACATCTGTTCTCGACGCCTCGGCAGTCTTGAAGGTTCGGACCTGTCCATCCTTTGGCTACGCGTGGACAGCGACGACCATCCGCGCGTCTACGCGTGCCTCTATAGGTCCCATAGCGGTAATGCCGAAACAGACCGACTCATCGACCACGTCCAAATGGCTGCAGATTCCTTGCTACAACAGGTCCCATCCGCAGAGATCGTGATCCTTGGTGATTTTAACGCCCACCACGCCGAATGGCTCGGTTCACGTTTAACCGATCATGCGGGGAGATCTGTTTATGACTTTGCCTTGGCATATGGTCTGACACAACTGGTTACATCGCCTACGCGGATTCCAGATGTTGAGGATCATACACCTTCCCTGTTGGACCTTCTGCTGACCTCTCATCCGGACGGATATCAGGTTTCCGTCGATGCCCCTCTTGGCTCTTCGGACCATTGTCTGATCCGGAGTGTGGTGCCACTCACGCTCCCCTCGCGGTTGCGTTCTGCAGGTTGCCGCCGTGTTTGGCATTACAGGTCGGCGGATTGGGACGGAATGCGGTCTTTCTTTGCTTCCTACCCATGGGGGCGGGTTTGCTTCTCGCCGGATGATCCCAGCGCTGTTGCTGACTCTGTCACTGATGTAGTGCTACAGGGAATGGAACTATTTATTCCATCATCTGTGGTACCCATCGGAGGCAGATCTCAGCCTTGGTTTGGTCGCTCCTGTAAGACTGCATTACGCAGTAAGCTGGAGTGTTATCAAGCCTGGGCTGCGGCTTCGGCGACTCGGGATGTAAACACCAGCACACTCAAAAAGAAGTATAACTTCGCCTCCAGGTCCTTCAAAAGAGTTATTGCCAAGGCAAAGTCAGAGCACATAGGCAGAATTGGCGAGAAACTAGTTCGCCTTCCTTCGGGAACCCGTGCATTCTGGTCTCTCGCCAAGGCTGTCCAAGGGAATTTCTGTAAGCCATCACTACCATCTCTGCACAGGGAGGACGACTCATTGGCCCACGACGGAAAAGAGAAGGCCGACCTTTTAGGCTCCCTTTTTGTGTCCAACTCGACTGTTGATGACGGGGGGAACACACCGCCGACCATCCCGCGGTGTGAGTGCTCCATGCCGGATGTGCGGTTCTCACAGCGCTCGGTTCGCAGAGCACTCCTCTCCCTTGACATCCACAAGTCGAGTGGGCCTGACGGAATCCCCCCAATTGTGCTGAGGACGTGTGCTCCGGAGTTGGCACCGGTTCTAACGCGTCTTTTCCGGTACTCCTACTCCCTAGGCGTAGTCCCGAAATCATGGAAGACAGCTTTTGTCCACCCGATCCCTAAAAAAGGCGACCGCTCAGACCCGTCCAACTACAGGCCTATCGCCATCACCCCCTTGTTCTCCAAAATAATGGAATCCATTATTAACTGCCAGCTCATCCGGTACCTTGAGGATCACCAGCTGATTAGTGACCGCCAATACGGTTTTCGTCGGGGTCGATCAGCTGGTGATCTTCTGGTCTACCTGACCCATAGATGGGCGGAGGCAGTAGAGTCCAAGGGGGAGGCGTTGGCCGTTAGTCTGGACATTGCGAAGGCCTTCGATCGGGTTTGGCACAAAGCGCTTCTTTCGAAGCTCCCTTCCTATGGGCTTCCCGAGAAATTATGCAATTGGATCACCAGCTTTCTTGCAGATCGGAGCATCAAGGTCGTTGTAGACGGTGCATGCTCCGACTACAAGCCTATTAACGCTGGTGTTCCACAAGGCTGCGTGCTATCACCAACGCTGTTTCTTCTGCATATCAATGATATGTTGCAAGCCGGTAGCATTCATTGCTATGCGGATGACAGCACTGGTGATGCTCTATACACCGGCCGTGCCAATATTTCTCGGGAAAACGTCACTGAGTACCGGAATAAACTTGTGTCTGAAGTCGAGTCTTTGCTGGACAAAGTCTCGGATTGGGAGCGACTAAATCTAGTCAAGTTTAATCCTCAGAAGACACAAGTTTGCGCGTTTACCGCTAAAAAGAACCCCTTTGTCGTATCTCCTCAGTTTCAAGGCACTCCCCTTCTTGCCTCAGCCAGTATCGGAATCCTCGGCGTCGACATATCGAGTAGCGTGCAGTTTCGTGGTCACTTGGAAGAGAAGGCCAAATTGGCCTCTAAAAAGCTTGGCGTGCTCAGTAGAGCGGGACAGTATTTCATGCCGGCTCAACGCCTGCAACTTTACAAGGCGCAGGTTCGGCCTCACATGGAATACTGTTCCCATCTCTGGGCTGGGGCTCCCCAGTGCCAGCTTCTTCCACTTGACCGCATCCAGTGCAGAGCGGCTCGAATCGTCGACGACCGAGTTCTTTCCAATCGGCTCGACTCATTGGCACTACGAAGAGATGTTGCATCTCTTAGCATTTTCTTTCGCATTTACCATGGGGAGTGCTCTGAGGAATTGTTCGGATTAATCCCAGCCGCCAAATTTCACGAACGCACATCGCGGCAGAACTCCCGATACCATCCACACCATCTGGATGATTGGCGGTCCACCACTGTGCGATTTAGAAGATGTTTTCTTCCTCGCACAACTTCCTTGTGGAATAGTTTACCACCAGCGATTTTTCCGGACCGATACGACTTAGGGACCTTCAAGAAAAGAGCCTACTCCTTTTTAAAAGGCCGGCAACGCATCTGAAATTCCCCTGGTGTTGCGGTTGTTCATGGGCGGCGGTAATCACTTACCATCAGGTGAGCCGCATGCTCGTTTGCCCCCTCTCCTATAAAAAAAAAATGTTTTCATATTTTTCACTAACCGCCTTTAAGGGCTTTGTTTTATAATAAATTATAATATTGTATTCATTCATTACACCTGTTTAGGCCTTATCAGGACTTTACAAAATAAAATAAGTGGACTGTATTGACAATAGGTTTAATGCCGTAAAACTTCTAAACAAACATATTATAAATTAAATAATGATGTGCCCGTCTGCTACTGCGTCTCGCAGCTGAGTGAGGAACAGAAGCGCCCGCGCTGTCGCAGGGCCAGCGACCGGTCCGCGCCCCCACGCGTCCTCCATTTTGGCCGAGGCGCGATGACGTGCGCCGACAACACCCTATCAAAATCCACTGTTACACACAGGCCTCCAGATAGCCTTATAAGATAGCATCTAGATAGCCTTATAAGGTTTTTTGAAATAGTTGCCACACTTTACAGGAGTGGAACTTTTGCAGACAATTTACCTTTTAGCTAAAATTGCGTAAGTACATATCAAGAAATTATTGTGTTAATATAAATACATTAATTATTTTTATGTATTTATAGTTGTTATAGCCCGTAATAAGTCCGCTTCTCACTATAACTCCTCCGCCAAAGAATCCCACATAGCACGATTTTAAGCCAACCGTAACCATCGGCTTCCTGCACTTCATCTAGTGAAGCAGGTCATTACTCCATCTTGTAGGGGGCCACTCTACATTTCACTTACCGGTAGGGGTCTGCAACTCAAGAACCTTTCTTCTCTATTTGTTAGCGGTTCTTCGATCTGACTGGTCCGTTGCCACTTCAGCACTTGATCCGTTGGGCTATTTCGGTTGCTCTGGTTTTAATGTGGATGTCCTTTCAGTTTTCAAGTCTTGAACTATTTGTGACGACACAACATATCTCATGTTGTAATCTCCCTCAGTTAAGATGTATTCGTCGATCGAACTCTAGGTCGAAGTTGGTCCTTAACTCATCGGATAATTTGTTCTAGATAAACATACTCGTTAACAACTTTGAATGTAGGTGTGACATGGACATTATAGAACTAAATTTGTTATGTTTATGTTCATTCTAACAGGTCTAAAACCTGTCAACGTATTAAGTCATAAGAACTGAAACAAAATATTCTTTATCGATGGCTTAGTAAGTATTTTAATTCTAAAACATGTATGATATTTTAATGTAGGGTTTGCAAAGTTTCACACATTGAAGTTAATAATTGTGTTTATCAGTAAAACGGGAAGCAGCACCCGCAATTTTGCCCCGCGCTCGATCCTCATTTCCGGGGGTTAGATGTGAGCCGGCTGTCAAATGTGACTAAAGAGGTCTTTGTTTCTGTAATAGCAAGGGAAAACTTAAATGTGTGTGCAATAAAATGGAGCAAATTTGGAGATAACAATATTTCTAAAATTATGAGGACTTAGCTGTAGAATCGGTAACCCCAAATATTGGGTTCATATTTAGAAGTGTATACTTAGGGTAGAAAGATATATGAAATACCAAAATATCAGCGTGCGGATATCCATAGATTTTGAAATATAATATTTTGAAAAAAAAAACAACTACAAAAATGTAATAAAGTTGTACCAAAAACGTAACTAAACCGATGTAATCCAACGACAAGCAGATTTCCCCCCTTTATCGCGTATGCCGTTTCTTAAGTGCCTCTACGACAATCATCGCCAAAGGTCTGTCAAGTGTGGTGATTATGGCAATCTTTACTACAAAAAGAGGCTCATATCTGACAAAGAACTGTTATGAGCTGATAAAAAAGAAAATGATAAAAATGAGCTAATCATTGAGATATGACAGTACGCAGTATAAAAAAAAACTTACCAACGAAAATAGAGAAATTTGTTGAACAGACTTTCGTCATCGCTTTTGTAGAATCAAATTATGAAGGAAAGTTAAAGCAAAATTTAGAAGTATATCGAAATCATGATCGATCGTGCTCATTTTGCCGAAATAATGACAGTTTATTATTGCATCAATAGATTGATGTTACTCACAAGGATGAAATCTTGCAATCTAAATCAAAGGAGATGAGTGAGAATTTCAAAAAAGAGAGAGAATTTGTCCTACGGAATGATGTTTATGATCTTTACATACAAACTAAAATACCTATTACGATGTTTAAATACCAGTAACTTCAAGGTCAATATAGTGACACAACTTATTATTATAACAATAGTTTATTTATTTATCGCAATGACCACAATGACCACAATGATGGTTAGCGCTCGCTTTAAGTTTCACAGTACGCGAACAACCCGGGGTCAATCCCCGCCGGCACCAATGAAATTATTAATTGCAATTTTAAGTCCTGATTTAACACGTGCTCGGCGGTGAAACCTGCGTGTCTGAGAAATAAGAAAAAGTATTTCGAAGACATGTGAAGTTTGCCAACACGCATTGAGGCAGCAAGGCGCAAATTTCTTTGCCCTAAAACCCTCTCAGAAATGAGAGGATGCCTGTGCCCAGCAGTGGGATGTAAATATGCTGTAACTTTAACTTTTTAACTTTAATGACCACAAAATCATCATATAAAATATTACTAGTAGAATAAAACGCAACATAAATAATTTAAAAGTAATCGTACGAATAAAGTAGTCTAATTGTTTCTCTTTTATATTCAGAAGGTTTTGATTTATTTGATAGATAACTTTTATTTTACGATTGAAAAATCTTTGTTTTAATGAGATATTAAGAAATGTTAACCTCTTTAACATCAATCATCATCATAGTGCAATGTATTTAATAAACAAACATGAAAAAGATAAAGTTCGTCGATAACGATATTGAAATCCAAATGGTTATGTTTGTTATAAAATATACAAATGACAGAAATCATAGATACGGATAATATAGCATAATAATATATTTATCAGGATCAATTTTCCAAGATCAGAGAAGCCTACGCTATTACGGAGGGTTACACATTTCGTGACGTATAAATATTATTTATTCCATAACGCCTCATTTTCCATTCAATTCGTATTCAAAGTAAACATTTTCTCAGAATCTTTTTGCACGTTAAGAAATGCGAAAACATTTAAAATAAGTAGTGATAAATCGTTTTCTATAGAATTCCTAGGGATGAGAATCAATGAAATTCACTTGTAAATTGGACAATTATTTTATCCAATTCCGAAAAAAAATAGAAATGTGTAAGAATAAAGTTTAGCAAGTACAGTAGATAACGAAGAATTTCCTTCAGTTAAGCTTCTTTTGAGTCAATCCGTTGTGCAGTAGAAGGACGGGATTTGCCGCAGCGAGGTGTGTTTTTTTGACTAGTGTTCGATGTTTAACAGCAATTCTTAACAGTTTTTGCCTGTTTGGGACATAGTTTTACATCCCTGAGTCTGATTATTGTTATTTCATTATTATTGCGACGAACAAGTTTGATATCATATTTTATGAGCCTTTTTCATCAACAATAATAATGTCATCATTTTTACACGGTACTCATATTCCAAACTACTTAGTTTTCCTAATTTGAAGCAAATTTATCAATATCTTTGCTTTGTAGGCTTCTGCTAACTCTAATACTTTGACTTTGTTATATAAATATAATTAATTTTATGATTATAATAAGTGAAACTGTCTAAAACATAAGAGACAAAAAGGCATCGTTTATAACCGTCATTATTGCAATGATGCAACGTTGACCCACTTGCTTGAGTAATAACACGGATTTTCAAACTTAAAATTTGATACGAATAAAAACGGATCCCTTATAGGTTTACTTTGTTGTCGGGCGGTCCGTAAAAAGCTACTTTTACGCACGAAACGCATTTAGGAGGCCATTTTTCTGCGTACAATTATTTCAAAAATGTTTACGAGCACCTCGGCAAACGTGCCTTATGCACTGCAAAGGTTAGCCAGCCCCATCAACATCATGAATCCATTGTTACTGAATACGCAGAGCACTGAGAGATCGGCGAGTACCCTTTGTCCACATTTATCGAACGTCTAACAGTAAGCTTTGAATAATGTTTTATTAACTTCATTCGTACACCTAGCAAAACTTTAGGAAAGCTTAATAATTGCTGTCAACGCTCTACGTTCCCTTTCGACATCCAAATCACCAGAGAGATCTTCAACGATCCAGTGACCCAGAAAGGAATATTAAAAACGAATACAATTTGAAAATTTTGTAAAATACAGACAATTATAGTCCATACAAACATAATCCTGTTATCAAGAAAGACAACGATACTAGAGCAAATATTGTTGTACAATATCAAAATATACCTATAATCTTTTCTTATCTTTTTTATAAAAAGGTCACGCCCACACTACGGCAATTTAATAATAAATTGCACAAGGAGAAACATCCAGAGCTGTAATAACTATTTGTAGGCCATACAAATACTTATTCCGTGCGGGATTCAAACCCGCGGCTCTCAGCGCCGCAACTCAAAGTTAAGCCACTGCGTCACGAAGCTATTAACTCAATCACATATTAAGACAAAACAATCTAATATCTCTTAGTGCCATTTTCAAATAGTTCTTTTTTTCTAAATTAATTATTTTAAATACTAGGTACTAAAATTATCAAATATTTTATCCCGCCGTTATTAGATATCCAACAAACAAACTCAACGAACAAAAAAAAATGGCGTGTCAGCTCCGACGCGCGACAAGAGTTTACTATCTATGAAGCTGTGAGACCATTTTGAATTAATTGTGTATTCACAATTTAAGTTACTTTTAACAAGATAAATAATGTTATTTCTTTCAAAAACACAGATAGTTAGATAAAGCATTTATTTGTTTCTCCAATCACACACGTCAATTTAGTGACTAACTAGATACAAAGTAACATATTACAAAAAGTTACATAATCTTTAGAGTGAGTGTATATTACCATCTAGATCACCACAAAGTCAACTTATTTGCATTTTTGTGCCCATGATCATATATTCTGACTTTGAGGGGTTTAAAATAAAATCATTTCACATTGGCCAGTCCGCAATTCTGCCCAAATCTTCATAAAGCCGTGTAACTGCTTGTGATAACTTATCTGATAAATCTGACACGTATACTTGGACATCGTAAGCTTAGCAGTTGTACAATAGTTTATAACTTTGATAAGATCAGCTTAGTAAATTATGAAAGGAACTGGCCCAAGTATTGAACCTTGAGGAACACCACGACTAATAAGCCTAGGGTGACAACGTGTATCAGACCCATCACTTTTTACAAATTTTACTGACTGGTACCGGTTTCTCAAGTAACTATTGAACCACTTGACCAAATTTTCGTCTAAACCATAATATGACAGTTTAGTAAGTAGAAAAATATTTAGGCAGTCGAAAGCGTAGGAATAGTCTAACAGGGTTAGAATTGTACTGTGCCCGGAATCTTGCTCAGCTAATAAGTTGTCTGTGATATCGAGTAAAACAATCGCTGTGCGACGTCCTTTGCGAAACCCATGTCGTAAATGATGTAAGATGTTAGATGGGGCTATATGTATAGTTAGACGTATAGGATGACATTATCGTTTAATGTTGAAGAAAAGAAACAATTGAACTC
Organism: Parnassius mnemosyne; assembly: GCA_963668995.1. Lineage (NCBI taxonomy): Eukaryota > Metazoa > Arthropoda > Insecta > Lepidoptera > Papilionidae > Parnassius > Parnassius mnemosyne. The sequence continues at coordinate 14,388,807 of CAVLGL010000088.1, read as the reverse complement.
GTTGAAACAACGTAGTGTCTTTATATATATATATATATATATATATATATATATATATATATATATATATATATATATATATATATATATACAACATCTAACATAATTAACGCACACCCTCAGACACATCAATTAGTAGATTATGTTATAATCATAATACATACACTGACTTCTTAGTTAAACATATTTATGCATTGATTATTTATTAAATTAGTTATACTTATGCCGGAAGAATGTTGTGGTCATAGTACAAATCCACGAACACACACACTGGCACACGTAGGTATAGGTCATATGAGGGTCTTACTAGCCTAGTAGGTATACGCTCGCGTTCGAGATGAGTTAACGCCACCGCCGCTTGACAAAACAGTAGGTAGGTATTAGTGCCGAAAAAAGCCTACAATACACGATTGGTTACGTTAAACAAAGATCTACTTATGAACATTAACAGATGTCAGAACTTCGAGTATCGATTTGTTTATGTAAGTCTAGTAAACATTTAATTGCATCTTTCCATCATACTTTTCAGGCATTGGACTTTCGACTCTGAATAATTTTGATTATTCATTATGATACAATGTTAATAGGCAATATTCGTTACAAAAAGTAGATTTTGAATGAATTTGCATAACATTTAATTGTAATTGTAAATAATAATTCACTGCTAAAAATAAGAGGCGATATGACAACATAATTCAAAGACGACGTGTTTAAAAGATGTGAATCAAGATTACAATAATTTTAAGAAGAAAATATTTAACTTACTGATAGTCTAAACTCTCATGCAACGTTGTATTTTAATACACTTTCAAAATGTCCACCACCTTGTTCAATACATTTTTATGATCGTTTTCTTAATTGATATTTTAATTTAGAAAGCAATTCATTGTCATTTTTCACTGTTCTAAAAGCGGTCACTATTCTATTTTTAGGTCCTCGGCACTTGTTGTCTCACTAAAATAAACTACATACATAACATAAACATAAACACTCACGCCTGTCACCCAGAGGGGTAGGCAGAGACTACGGACTTCCATTTGGCGCGATCCTGACACACCTCTCTCGCCTCTTTCACATCCATATATCTACGCATACACGCTCGTCGGTTAAGGGTACTCCTAATCTGGCCCATTTTCAATGTATCGCCGATCTGGTCGATAAACCTTCGTCTAGGGCGTCCCTTCCCGACCCTGCCGTTCACTTCTGCAACATAAATTTGCTTTGTCACTCTTTCCTCGTTCATTCTTTCTACGTGACCAAACCACCGAAGCATTCCTTTCTTAATCCTTGTCACAACGTCATCTTGCAAACCACACTTTTCTCTTATTACACTATTTCTCACCCTGTCATTCAGATTCAGCCCTAGCATACTCCTTAAGGAACGCATTTCTACAGCATTTATTCTACTCTCATGCTTCTTCTGCCAGACCCAACTTTCACTACCATACATTAAAGTAGGGACTAACACAGCATTATGAATTGCCATACGTGCCTTAGTTGTCACATTCTGACTCCTCACAATAGCGTGTAGAGCCCCATTCACTCTATTTCCTGCGTTCACTCGTCGTTCTATATCCTTATCATATCTACCATCCCTGCTAAATAAACATCCCAAATATACAAACTCATCCACTTGCTCAATCAACTCCCCTTCTATTCTTATTTTACATAAAGTTTTACTTTCTTCTCTTTCAAAAACCATCACTTTCGTCTTACTTGCGTTCACTTTCATACCCCTTTCTTTCAATGAACAATTCATTAAAGTAACCATCATTTGCAACTCGGCCGCCGACGATGCAAATATGACTTGATCATCGGCGTACAAAAGGCATTTGACGGTTGACTCACCCATTCTCAACCCACATTCTTCAACTTTCAAAGTTTGCAAACAACTGTCCATAAATAGGTTAAACAGCCACGGGGAAGCCACACATCCCTGTCTGACACCTTTATGAATGCCAAACCAGTCCGAGTAGACCCCGTTGATCCTGACACAAGCACTAGAGTCCCTATAAAGAGACCTTAATGCCTGTATCAAGCCAGCGCTCAACCCAAATGAGTTCAGTGTTTGCCATAACACGTTCCTGTCCACTCTGTCATAAGCCTTTTCCAAGTCCAAGAACGCACAAAAAACTTTCTGGTTTTTAGCCAAAAACTTCTCCGCTATCATGCGCATGGAAAAGACTTGATCCGTACACCCCATCCCCTTTCTAAATCCAGCTTGCACATCCCAAATTTTTCCATCAGTTTCTTCCATAACTCTTTCAATTAACACCTTAGCATACAGTTTACCCACAATGCTAAGCAAGCTGATACCACGGTAGTTTTTACAGTCCTGCTGCGACCCCTTTCCCTTATATATTGGGACTATAACGGCTTTGCACCAGTCTTCCGGTACCCGTTTCAGTTCCCAACATAAATTAAACAAGGTGTGCAGCAGGCCTGCAACCACACCCTCACCAGCCCTTAGCATTTCGAGTGATACTCTATCATATCCGGCTGCCTTACCTGCTTTCATGCTTTTCATTGCTTTCATTATTTCATCTACACTTATCTCCCTACCTCTCTCCACTTCTTCCGGAATTTCTATTTCACTTATTTCAGACGACTCTTCACTCTGAAACACGCTTTCAAAGTATTCCTTCCATCTCTTTAAATTCGAAACTTCATCATTCAGCATGCAGCCATTCTCGTCTCGTATAGCATTCATTCTAGGCTGTTTTGAAATTCCCCTGGCAGTTCTTACGAGCTTCCAGAACATTTTAATATTTTCCTGGAAGTTATCAGATATCCTTCTATCATTTTTATCTATCCTTTCTTGCTTTTTCCTTTCAACAACTTCTTTTACTCTCTTATTTATACGTCTAAAGTTTGCCTTTTTTCTTTCAGTCTCATCATTCATACCGCCAGAATTACCAGCTTTAGTTGCTAGTAAATCAAACTAATAACAAAGTAAAGTAAACTAATGATTTAATACGTCCCCACAAAAAAAAGTCAAGAGGCGTCAAATCAGCTGATCTGAGAGGTCAATGGACAGGGCCGCCGCGACCGATCCAACGCACTCCAAACTCTGTATTTTTAAAGACTTTAATGTGCTTGAAATAAGGTTAAATTTTCTTTATTTTGTATTGATTTACAGAATTTGTATTAATACAAATAAAACTGCACTTTAAAGTCTTATTACCTTGAGTTACGGTCCACTTCAGTTTGTTTTGACTGTACAGGTTTAGTGTGATTGTAATTTACGAAGTTTTAATTATTTTTGGGATAAAAAATTACTTATATTAAAAATGATAGAAATTGATTTATTAAACGATTCTGAACAAACTACTTTCAGGATGTGCGTTAATTATGTTACGTGTATATACAAAATAAAGCATGTGTGCAGTACACACACGGTTGGAATCTTCAATTGAAATGAAATATAAAACAAAGAAATCACAGCAATATGATCTATTTTATTTGATAATTTTCAACAATAAGTGTGGCATTAAGTATAAGGTAAATTTTTACCTTATATTTTATAGTAAATAAATCTTTAAAATTTTATTTATATTTATTTTTCTTAATAACGACGTCTACTTAATTCTCAATTAAAGTCGTTTTATCGAACAAAAATTGATTAACTCTCAATGTGATCCATAAATCGGTAAGATATGAAATCGTGGATTGTTAAGAATGGTTGGGATATAATAATTTTATTAATTTTATTTAATGATTTCTTATATTTACGCAAACACTACACATTGAATGAAACTACCTTTACGGATTTTATCGCGTTTAATTTACTTATTTTTCTTATTTTTATTAATTCTTGACGTTTCGGGTGCTTTCCAGCACCCATGGTCACGGGGGACTGAGGTGATTGACGTCCCGATGTCTGCGTAGATTGGACCAAAATAAATAATTAAAAAAGCTGAAGTTACTCCGAGTTAACTCAAATCACGCGTCTAAGCCGCGCGACATGACACCTCTCTTATAGAGAGGCGTTCACTGCTGGTGTCTCCCGATTGTTATCGGGTGACTGGGCTTCGAGCGCGCTCACCGAGCCGAGTTTTGAATTATTTTAATTTTTAACCTACTTCAAAAAAGGGAGGAGGTACTCAATTCGACTGTATGTTTTTGACTGTATGTTGTTACCTCAGAACTTTTTTCTAGGTGATCCGATGTTGATGATTCTTTTTTTATTTCAAAGCTTTTCATTTGGTTCCATAAAAATTTGATTTCCTTAAAGCGTATTTAATTGACTTCGACTACATTGATGATTTTCTTATATTATTTTTATTGAATTCGGTTGTACAAAATTTTTAACTTTACCACTTGTTCATTATCTCTTAAACTATGCGACCAAATAACATCCTGAAGTTTATCTTCATAAAATTACCTTGAATATGAAGTAACTTTTTTTCGTAAGGATTAATATGCCATGTATAATAATAACGCTCATAAATCACTTTTAATTTTTAATATTTTTGTTACAAAATACCTTAATGTGTGGCTTATGTATAAGAAATAGGCCTATGGTACCGGGGACTTTTATTATATGGAGGAAAGTTCTATATTTTTGTGGAACATTGTATTTTTATTACTAACCAACCAACTAACTAGGCCACCGAACACGGATAAAACAGTTCTTGAGCGCATTTTCTTTCAACTTAACGAAAATCAATATTTAAGGCTAGCTGAGAGGTGTAGACTAATGCTAGATAGCATATACTATTACTCATGAATCTGGTTATAATAATATACAAAAAGAATTTATCAAATTGGACTGGTACTTTCAGAGATAAGCGTGTTTCAACAAACAAAAAACCTCATTCTCTTTATAATATTAGTATATATTCTATCTCATTCTCTCGCAGACTAAATCCTATAGATGTATATGTTTGTCTCTTTTAAGTGTCGCTTTTTCAGTTCATCGCGTTTCAAATCACAAGGATACTAAAGAAGTTAAGCAGTCAGAGGCGGGGATCCGCACACCCCTATTCGGACAGCGGTTTACTAGCTCAAAAAACCTCAGCAGAGGGGACATAATGATTGGAAACAATACCAAATCATAAACCACCATCATCTTTTTTTTTATATAAAAAACGTTACCCTCACACTAGAATTTTCTCCTGTATCGTGGAGGCAGTTTACAAACACAAATTTCACAAGGACAAACATCCAGACCCGGAACAATTATTTGTAGGCCATACAAATACTTGTTCCGTGCGGGATTCGAACCCGCGCCCCCCAGCGCAGCAACTCATTGCCAAGCCACTGCGCCACGGAGCCGTCTATTATATCTTAATAATCTATCGTAATTATCCTCATCATCATTGCCTTTCCCTTTTTAAATAACTATTCAGGCCGCGAGCGCTGTGTTAGATGAAGCTGTACGATCCTTATAGGCTAACAGCACAAACATTACAGAAAATAGATGAACTAAAGAATTTTAACTTCAATTAACTAATATTATAAATCATTGAAATTATCACTCAAATAAATTCAACCAATATTGCCATTTTCACACCCGTTCATTACATAATACGCGAATGTGTTACGCGGAGGGGCAATATAACGACTTAATTCTTTGTTAACACTCGATTTCACTCCCCTTCTAATTTGTGTACCGCGGGCTATATATGAAATCGATTCTTTTGAAAAAATTAAACAATTTAAAATCGGTCCAGCAAACTGGTAAATATAGGATGATGATTTCGTCAAATTTTTACAGCTAGTTCGGAATGGTTAAAGTCCGAGCATCAGAGTTCTTTTTGGTGTTTTTCTCGATTTCTCTCTTAAATCTCCCCTTATGGCTATTTCGAATTCTGTTTTCACAAATTTCTTTTTAGTTATATTCCTCGTTATTTATAGTTATATTGTAATGCAGTACATAATTTTTGTATATAATTTTTAGTAAAATATTCTGTTCGTTTTTCTTTTTTATCTGCCTATAACTGTTCGTAAGTTTCGAGCAGAGCCTTTTCCATCATATCGAGGATTATAATTACCACGCTTGAACGCCGAACTCGCAATGGTATAACTAATTTTAGCTATCTTAAAAAAATAAAAGAGTTTTCATATCACACAAATCAACAATCCTTCTAGCAATTTTTTGAAGATTTTTCCCTATACCCATAATCTAGATATTTGGGTCCAGCGTTTTTGGATTGATCGCCTTCTATTAAATTCGACACGTATGCTTTTTTATCTGACTTCAAAACAGAAGGAGGTTCTATAATTGACGTGTGTATTTTTATGTAGTATGTTCACCGACGGCAAACTTCTTATTAAAAATTAACAAAATTAAATTAAACAGTTAACAAAATTATAGTTGTTAGCTTAAGCGTGTTGTATTGCTTAGTCCTCTCTATAGGATAAAAGAAATGAAACTTTTAATAAAAAGTTAAAACCGAATTTAAAAACTAAAAAGAATAAAATAATTTCCATTTTCCGCATATAAGATTTTGTAATCGGGGATTGAACTCTTCAGCACAATATGTCTTGGCACCGACATTTTTGAAGACAGTTTTAACATTATATTAAAAGTTTAGTTTTGGGTTATTTAAATAACGAACATATAGAGTGAAGACATGCACCTTGCATAACATAAGAAATGAAAACCTCCAGTTAGGTGGCACCTTGGGCCATGCTGCTTTGTGACTTGTGACATTCTTGGGTTTGTGTTCAGCAGTGGACATATGTTGGGCTGTGTTGATGATGATGGTGATGAGAGGTGTCAAACATGCACGCATTCCACTTGATAGCAATTCAATGCTGTGTCCCATAAACAATTTCATCTATTCTCAACTGAGAATCAAAACACAGATGTTTTGCTACTGCTGTTCCTCTCAGGTTTTTTTTTTTTATAGGACAGGGGGCAAACGAGCATGCGGCTCACCTGATGGTAAGTGACTACCGCTGCCCATGAACAACCGCAACACCAGGGGAATTGCAGATGCGTTGCCGGCCTTTTAAAAAGGAGTAGGCTCTTTTCTTGAAGGTCCCTAAGTTGTATCGGTCCGGAAAAATCGCTGGTGGTAAGCTATTCCACAAGGAAGTTGTGCGCGGAAGAAAACATCTTCTAAATCGCACAGTGGTGGACCGCCAATCATCCAGATGGTGTGGATGGTATCGGGAGTTCTGCCGCGATGTGCGTTCGTGAAATTTGGCGGCTGGGATTAATCCGAACAATTCCTCAGAGCACTCCCCATGGTAAATGCGAAAGAAAATGCTAAGAGATGCAACATCTCTTCGCAGTGCCAATGAGTCGAGCCGATCGGAAAGGACTCGGTCGTCGACGATTCGAGCCGCTCTGCGCTGGATGCGGTCAAGTGGAAGAAGCTGGCACTGGGGAGCCCCAGCCCAGAGATGGGAACAGTATTCCATGTGAGGCCGAACCTGCGCCTTGTAAAGTTGCAGGCGTTGAGCCGGCATGAAATACTGTCCCGCTCTGCTGAGCACGCCAAGCTTTTTAGAGGCCAATTTGGCCTTTTCTTCCAAGTGACCACGAAACTGCACGCTACTCGATATGTCGACGCAAAGGATTCCGATACTGGCTGAGGCAACAAGGGGAGTACCTTGAAACTGAGGAGATACGACAAAGGGGTTCTTTTTAGCGGTAAACGCGCAAACTTGTGTCTTCTGAGGATTAAACTGGACTAGATTTAGTCGCCCCCAATCCGAGACTTTGTCCAGCAAAGACTCGACTTCAGACACAAGTTTGTTCCGGTACTCGGTGACGTTTTCCCGAGAAATATTGGCACGGCCGGTGTAGAGAGCATCACCAGTGCTGTCATCCGCATAGCAATGAATGCTACCGGCTTGCAACATATCATTGATATGCAGAAGAAACAGCGTTGGTGATAGCACGCAGCCTTGTGGAACACCAGCGTTAATAGGCTTGTAGTCGGAGCATGCACCGTCTACAACGACCTTGATGCTCCGATCTGCAACAAAGCTGGTGATCCAATTGCATAATTTCTCGGGAAGCCCATAGGAAGGGAGCTTCGAAAGAAGCGCTTTGTGCCAAACCCGATCGAAGGCCTTCGCAATGTCCAAACTAACGGCCAATGCCTCCCCCTTGGACTCTACTGCCAACGCCCATCTATGAGTTAAGTAGTATTAGTAGTATCCTGCCTTTTTCTGTTGATATATCAATCCGCAAACTTATAAATTTATTACATTAATAAGCTGAAAGTATGTTATTAATTAACGCGATCAAAACAAAACGTCTCGCTTCGAATAAAAAAAAACTTCAGTTGTCTTCAAGGAAGCTTCCAAAACAAATATTTAGTACAGAAATGATAATTTTATATTATATAAAAGATATATACCAAAAGAATTTGTTAATAAGTTTCTAGAGGGAGATATACAAAATTCAATCTTAGCTAAAGATAGCTAAGCCATATACCATCAACGCTCACAAAGTGTTCAGCAAAGGAATTCTCATTTGAAAACTATTTATAAAGGAAAATACTCTGCAACTAAAGCATTTAATTTTAAAATAACGGTTTATCGGTAAGAAGCTATTGTACTATTTTTGCACTTTTGTAGATGATATATTAATATGGCGGCTCGATAGCACAGTGACTAAGTGTCTGGCTGCTGCACAGAGGCTACGGGTTCGAATCCTGCAAAAAACTACTATGAGAATTGTTCTGAGCCTGGGTGTTTGTCTTCATTAATCATCATCATTATAGCCCTTCGTATGTCCACTGTTGATTATAGGCTTCCCCTAAGAAATGCCATAAAACAGGGTCCTGAGCCACGTGCATCAATCGATTTCCTGCTTGTCTTACCAGCAGGGGGGGCCACCATATATATCACTTACTGCTATGAAGCTTCTACTTAAAAACTATTCTTCACCATCGGTTCTCTGTTCTCCAAACTAAATGGCCGGCCCATTGCCACTTCAGCTTTCTAATTCATTGGCCCATGTCGGTTATTCTGGTTCTACTATGGATATTCTCATTATCCCGACTAGCGCGTAGAGAACCTCCGAGAATAATCCTCTCCATTACTCTCTGAGCAACTTTGAGGTTCCTCATTCGGCCAGCATTGGAGGAGCAAGTTTCAGATCACAAACGTTTTAATCATTTATGTGTAACAGAAACAAGGTATTGCACGATATGACTGATATATCCTCATAGGATAAAAGCCTTTGTAATTAGGGTGTAAAGAGTGAGGCAAGACGTGTGACGTCATAATGAATACAGCAACGGAGTGTAATAATTTGCTTGTGTCTGTCTTCTTGATAACAATTTGGATGTCTTTAAGGAAAGAGTGAATAAGCTTTTGTTACGCTTTAACAGTGCAATTTACCAACTGGGACTTCATTACCACTTACCAACAGGATTGATTGTAGTTAAGCACTGACACTTAATAAGTAAAAATTTTAGTAGAACTACTAAGAACACTGCAATATAACAGCATGTAAATTTGTCATGTAAGCGGAACCCTTCGCCCCACTGAAAGGTCTCTTATCAATCCTTCGGGTTAGGCTTAAGTAAAGAGAGTTAAGCGGGACATGTGGCATAGGAACTTTAGGGATTTTGTACAAAATGAGGCAAATGAGCATGCGTCTCGCATGAAGGTGACTACTGCTGCCCATGAACAACTGAAACATATCTGTCCGGAAAAGTCGCTGGTGGTAGCCGATTTCACAAGAAGGTTATGCGAGGAAGAAAACTTCTGATAAATCGCACAGTGGTGGATTGCCAACCATATGAACAGTACCGCGAGTTTAGTCACGATGTGCGATGGTGAAATTTAGCGGCTGAAATTAGTCCTAACAATTTTCCCACTCCCTATATTAGATGCGATACCTGGAATCTGAAAAGGGATGAAAAATCTTTTTAGGTTACTGGTAATCATAACGCACGAGCCGAGCGATCAAATCCAGCACCACACGGCAGTAGATAACAAAGCAGAAGAATTTTAAGCCTTTTTTGTGACGTATTACTAGGTTAAGTTAGGTTAGAACTCTTAAATAATAAAAAAGCACGAAAATAAAAGTAAGTGAAAAGTAAAAGTGAGTTTTCATATTTCACAATCACTAATAAAACTAAGGTTCTGGTATTTGAAAGGGACGAAGAGAGAACGAAGTGTGAAATATGGGTAAATCAGGAATGTCTAGAACAAGTAAATGAAATTGTATACTTGGGGAGTGCTTTTAGCCGGGATGGAAGATGTGATTTAGATGTGGACAGGCGTGTCGCTGCCGGGAACAAAGTCAATGGTGCCCTGACTGCATTAGTCAAAAGGCAAGGCGTAGTGAAGAGTGCACGCCTTGCAATACATAACGCAGTGTTGGTACCGACTTTGTTATATGGCAGCGAAACCTGGGTGTGCCAGAAGAAGCATAAAAGCAAGTTGAATGCAGTGGAGATGCGATCTCTTCGTAAAATGTGCGGCGTTACCTTGGCCGACCGAAAGCGAAACGAAGAGATTCGCAATATGGCAGGTTTGAAACATGACCTTATCACAAAAATTGATAAGGGCGTGCTTCGGTGGTTTGGGCACGTTGAGCGAATGAGTGAAGACCGAATGGTGAAGAAAATATATAGCGCGAAAGTTAATATTAAAAGGTGTCGAGGTAGACTGAGACTAACTTTCGAAGACCATGTGAGCAAATTGCTCGAAGAGGGTAGGGTCAAAAGTACTCGGATACTTAGACGTGCATGCATGAAGAAGATAATGAATCTGGAAGAAGCGAAAGAGGTTTGTAAGGATCGTGACACTTGGCGATCTGTTCTCTCTGGCTACCCCGTCAGGGAATGTGCGTGAAGATAAGTATAACAATCACTTAAAATTCGATGAGAACTTCAATATGTCTAGTAAATGATACCATCAATAATTAAAATATTATTCTTCTAAATATATGTGTTATAAATTTTGATCTTACATTTAAAATATGAGTAATTTTACTTCGAACAAATATTACTTATCTGTTCGGCGTTACGTTACTATACGTTGTAGGCAGTCGCAAGTCAGGAAACTCTGTACACCGAACTCCTCGCCTCGCTCCACTAAATTTCTGCTATTATAAAAAGTAAAAGATTGTGAAGAAACATTTTTGGTGTTCTATAATCTGCGGCCGTGTACTTGTAACCTTGGAATGCGAATAGTTTTGTTTTATTCCCGTGAACAAAAATCATAGTAGCAATTTCGGCAATAACTTTTCCTTAATAACTAACTCCTCGTAGTTTATTTGAATAGCAGTTTATATGGAGCGTTGCGAAAACTTTATATTAGTAAACAACTATGTAACATTGCTTAGTTTTCAAATATATATTTGTTTAATATACCTACTCGTAATACGGTTCATAAACTGCTGATTACTCCTGTTTGTATTTTGTTTGTTGAATATTACCAGACGATAATGATTTGCAATTGTCCCATCGTCTATGTCTGTCGTACCGGACAGTACGGCGTTGGTGGAATCGCGGATGAATGCAAGTGTTCCTGTGGCCTTGTATATATGCGGCGATGGTGGCACACAATGGGGTATTTGTCTGTACGAGTCTGATATAACCCGTCCATTCCCCCGTTAGGCAGATAGATATGTCTATTCCCGTAAAAAGGGATTTGCAAATAATTAATATTATATTACAGTATTTATTATTGCATAAATTAGTAAGGAACCCAACCCCCGACTGAATACCGATACTGACTACCTAATGAAACACGCAGAGACAACAAAAACCAAAAAATTATAAAATCTTATTTCGGTTATACTTAGTCAGGTCATAAGTTCTGTGAAAAACTTTTTATAAAATTAATGATACACTTTTTGATAATTATATAGAAATTATAAACGAAATGAAAGGTAATTTAATATAGAATACAATTTTATTTACATTATTCAAAATACCTAACCCTGTTTTGAATACATGCCCTTAAATGACGCGGCTAATCATCAATCGCAGCACGCACCACATCCGAAAACAAAATTTCGCGACATTTTTTTCCCGCATACCGCCGTAACAAAGCGCGTGGTCTATCCAGCCTAATTTTTTTAAAACTCTTGTTGAAATGTCCGGTCTTCTTACGATAAGCTCGTAGTCCTAGGTCTTCATCGATCACTCTTTTGACTGTGGTTCTGCTTAGGCCCATCTGACGAGTTAAGATTTTTTGTTTACTAACAGGATTTCGTTGGATTCGCGCCTTCACTGCTTTGATGATCGCGGGTGTCCTAACTGTACGAGGTCAGCCGGTCCTCTTACGATCTTCAAAGCTTGAATCTTCAGTGAATCGTTTGATGGTGCGATAAACAAAGCCTAGGGTTATTTTAATTTTTTGTAGAATATTGAAAATCTCTTTTGGCGCGTAACCACAGCGGTGCATAACGATTACGAACTTACATTACGAACCGCTACTCTATCTTCTTTCTTCGAGCACTCCATATTTGAATAGAATGAAAGTTAGTGTCTTTTTTTTAATTTCGGCAAGCGCAAACGTTACATTTTTAAAATTAGTGAAGTTTATCTAGCCAGTATTCAATTTTTTTAATAATAAGGTTTTGACAGAACTTATGACCTGACTAAGTAATTCCGCCTCCTTCGGAGATTCTTACACAGTCTTTACTTTCCGCACCCCACTTGTTATCAAATTATTTAATTATTAAGTGGGAAGATAGAACTCTAAATGGGCTATCATATTATATTTAACATACAAGTAGCATATCCTAACCAATTTTGACTGCACAAACAACTTATACTTTTCAATAAGGAGCCGTTAGTCATAATATATAATGATAGCTCTGGCGGCATTTCTTGTCGTGTATGGGAATGACTACGAGTACAATAAGCTTTGTGATAAACAAGATACTTCATATACTGTTTAAACTTAAAGTATTTATTTTTCTTAATAACTTGTAAATTAGTGTACATACGATGGCTACATGCATTTTAAGGGAAGAAATAAATTTCAAAATTATAAAATGTGATATATTGTTAAATACCAAAACTTAATACAATGTAGAATGAACTAAGGATTTGACCATGCTTATCACACCAATTAGTAAGCCCCAATACCTTCGCAATGATGTTGTTTCCCATCACTTGTTTGATCTGTTTGCAAGCTGTATTGCAGTATATGTAAGAATGGTATTATTTTTTTTATAGGATAAATGTGACAAACGAGGACACAGTCCACCTGATGGTAAGTGGTTGCTGCGGCCCATAGACATCTACATCTATCCTCTATTACAAATCAAAATGTAGATGCGTTGTCACCCGTGAGGACTAAGATGAAATGCCTCATTTCCAGTAAAAAGGCCTTCGGCCACCTGCACTCACTAAGCGAAACGCAGAGGTAAACCTCTACTTCACGCTGGTTTTCTGTGAGGTCGTGGTACCACCCCGGTTCGAGCCAGGCCATACGAGCGACAGCAAAAGCTGCCGCGTGGCTCTACCACTGTTGTTATTAATGTTTCTTTTCTTCATTACAGTGTTTCAGTAGACACAAAAATACACATTCTCTTACCTTCCATCCAATGTAAGGCATATATTAGAAGATTGTGTAAGAAACCTTTGCTTCCTACAAATATTTGTTTGTCTAAAAAATGACACCAAATTTCACGACTAAGCAGTAAGTTATGCTAACCACCTAACTTTGCAAGCAATCAATAACCTATTTATTACGTCTATTATCTTATTGTCTTTTTTATTATGATGAATATTATATAAAAATGACGCGTTAATAACAAAAACAAAAGTTGATACTCATGTAGGGGTTTATAACATTAAATGAACAATAATGCTTGATTGATTTAAATATATTGATTAAATTGAAAATTCATTTAACCAAAAGTAACGTAACAGGCTTATACATGTAATCCAGGGAAAGGCCTTCTCTGATGTCTGCAAGGTAAATTCATCATCATCATTAAAACCCATCAAGGTCAACTGTTAACCGTAGGCCCCCTCCAAGCAACGCCACAAAATTCAATCCTGAGGCGACTGCGTCCATCGACTTCTGGATTCCATAACTGGAGTATTTCTAACCTACTCACTTCATCTAGTAGTGGCCATTACCAGTACAAGACTGCCACGAGTGGCAACGTGCAATTTCTTAACGACGTCCATCGTCACGAGCACGTGGTATATTAGTCCTTTAATTATAATTAAAACTTTTATTTGTACCGGAGGGGTTTTAACTCATTTTTCATGCTTACCACGAAATTTTAAGTGCACGCTTATCCGTGTAATAAGCCGCAGGTCACAAAAATTCGTTAAAATGTAACAATTTTTATCTGGAGTTTGTTACTGTGATATGTGAAGGGTCTAACAAAGTAAATTGCCCCATCTTCTCGCGTAATTTCGTTTATGTCGGCGAAGTGAAAATAAAATAGTAGTGTTTTCGAACTATTTATATTAAGAAATAGAATAAAAAACTTACACGACAGATAAATAACAATGTCGTATTTCTTTTAGCATACCTTTTTCGACCCGTAAAAGCCGAAAGCCGAAACCTCTCCAGCTTTTGGGAGGATTTGCCACTGTAATTAAGTGGATGCTGTGGTGCATAGATACCTATATCTATCCTCAATTCATACTCGAAATTTAGATACGGTATAATCTCCATATATTATAGCTAACAATTTTAAACGTGGTAGAGTCATGATGCAGCTATATTAGTAGTATAGTTGTAGCACAAATGGGTCGGCTCGACCGGGGAAGGACCACGCTCTCATAGAATAACAGTGTAAAATAGCAGCTTAACGATGCTGTGTTGCGTATGATGAGTGTAGAGAACCGGAGACCTTTTTTACTGGAAATGTGGCATTCCATCTTAGTCCTCACGGGTGACACGCATCTAAATTTTGATTTGTAATAGAGGATAGATGTAGATGTCTATGGGCTGCAGCAACCACTTACAATCAGGTGGACTGTGTGCTCGTTTGTCACCCTTATCCTAAAAAAAAAACCGCGGGGTAGGGTTATGTGATCATTTTAGTTTTTTACTCTTATAAATATTGTAATCGTTTGGTATAATAAAATATTTAGACATAAATATAGACAAAGAGTAATAATACTGTATTTCAGACAGAATTTGGGTCACGGCGGCCAGTCTCAACGGAGACTAGCTGTTTGCGCAGGATAGAAATTATATATTGATTATAGTCCAAGATTGTGTGCGCATACACACCCCCCAATTCCTTCACTCTCATGGTCCGATGATAAGGTCAACTTCTTTATTCACTCTCCGAAGCACAGGTAAATAACACTGACAAACATCTGCCTACCTTGGGCGGAATTTAAGCCTGTGATCACATGAGCAGCAGTTGCGCTAACTACAACTAGACCAACGAAGAATTTTAATTCTATTAAAACGGATTAAGACCTAATAAGTAAAATATATTAAAGATATTTCAATAAACCAACAAAAATTTATTGAAGATAATATTCTGTTCAAATAATTCTGAACGAATTTTTAATATCCTCACACTCAACTGTGCTTTAATTTCTATTCTACTTACTATATTAAAACATTTCGAGATTATTACTTATCATTTTGAGCGCATATTACTTATTATATTTAAATTTACTTTTTTTTACAACGAGTACCATATGGCAAAGTTAATTGTAATAATACTTTTTAGTAACTCTGAAAGCTTCTTCTAGCCAACAATTTTAAACTGCAGCAGAATCTATATTCATGGGAAATGCAGCGACGTTGTACTTCTATTCACGCCGTTATACAATAGTATGGGCGCCATTTTCCAAGAAATTTCTACATAAACTAAACAATGGATCAAATGACGAGTAGCCTACGTCGTCGGGGATTAAAAAAGTATGGGACAGACAAGGCTATTAGGTATTTTGTTATTCGTACCTATTGCCAACTAATTCATGTTCGTACGTTACGTAACCCCGCACCCGCAGGTCCCATGAGTATGTTCGAACACAAGCCGAAAAAAAACGTTATTTCTGGCTTTTATGTTTGGTTGTATTTCTACTTACTTTACCTCTAAAGAAAAGGCAGATGAAAGCGGGTAAGTGCATCTGGGGGCACGGCAGTGCCCCCGCCAAGTCGAGCAAAAAAGCGGCACGGCCGTACCATCCTTTTCTCGAAGCAGTTGAGGCCATTTTCGAATCCCTATAACTTCGTTGTGGATAAAACTAGAAGTCTGAATTTTCAGTAACCAGGTAGGCATTGTATAAACTCGGTATGAAAGATACATTGTGTTTTCATGCGATGACCAAGTCAATCTATTTATTTAAAACATAAATTTTTTTTAATATTGATATGGTCACTATAAGACGTTCTTTGGTTAGCTAATTACGTAATAACTTAAGACAGAAGGACCCTTAAGTAGGGACTGAATAAATTAACCGACTTGGTATTACATGCTTGGTATTACATTCAAACACAAGCTAGTGATACCACTCCACAGAGTCAGTAATTCATTCTTGGGGCAATGTATACGCTATTACAACAGGGTCCCGGAAAGTGTACAGGCTCTCTCTATTACCAAGTTTAAATGTTTTGTTAAGCTGAAACTGTATAAAAAGGGTTATTATAGTATAAATGAATACATGGTTGATAATAACCCCTGGGAATGAGGTGATCGCTTCCAAGCAGTTTCTAAAATAAATTTTGTAAATAGTTCGTAATCATTTATATTGTAAAATTTATTTAAAAAAAAGTCCCGCTGGGTTTCTTGCTGGTTCTTCCCAGGACAGAGGGTTTTTTTCGAACCAGTGGTAAAGTAAAAAATGACTTTCAATAAGAATTACACATGTAATGTATATTGAATAAAAAATATTCTATTCTATTCTATTCTATTCATGGATCTCGCAACTTTTTACGGTAGAAGAACTGAGTTGCGAGACTTGGTTTTTTTTTACAAGTCATATTTTTGATGGCATTCGTTTTTCATATACAGTTGTGGCTACTTTAACGAGGGCATCCACGACTTTTTCTGCAACCAGGGCGGCGCCACTTTGCATTGAGGTAAAATATTTGACAGATTTCATAGCGGGGACGATAATTTCTTAGGAAAATATAAAGGTTTATGTTTATTTCCGTATTTTTAGTTATATTTTATATCAATTAGATTAGAAATGAATAAACCAAACTATAAATATAACTTAAAGTAGAAAAATTTAAAAAAAGAGTTATAAAGTACAAAAACTTTGAAATCAAACCACTGACGCATTGTATTGTGTATAATACTCTAGATAATGATAAACTATTATTTAAAACTAATTTCTCAATTAACTGACATTGTGTAACAAAAAAACTTTACCTCAGTCACAACTAGCGACATCTGGTGAATGGAAGATTATTAGCCCTCATTGACCCTACGCCATTGATGGCTCGAAATAGATGAATTTAACAGATAATCATTAATTCGATATTTACATTATTAAAAAGCAAATTCAGTATTATAACAAGCAAATGCTCTTGCTAGCTTAAGCACAATGAAAGTACTTTAAAACATAAAAGGTCTTTATTGCGTCGCGTTCGAAACGAGATACAGCAGGTAAAGACAAAAGCTCCTACTTACATTAAGTAGTTTTGACCTTTAAAATTATTTTATTTCGTTTGAAGATAAAACAACTGTGAATATAATTTGATTATTCCAGAAATAAATACCTTGTTTTGATATAAAACACGTTACGGCTTATAAAAGCTACAGCGGTTATACCATAATCGTGAACTGTTGTAAATTATATCTAAAATAGTAAAATTTTATTCTAAGAGGGTTTAGGGCAGGGGACGCCTCACTGCCTTTATGCGTGTTAGCGCGATTTCACGTTTCGTCGAAACAACTTTCAGTAATGTCGACGGGGATCGTCTCATGAGAGTTATCATAAAATATTTAAGGTGACCGCGAAACCCCTGAGCTACGTGGTTTTAACATTTATTATCTAATCTAATAAAATATAGATGAATAACCTTTTCTTGCAAAGGAGAGTTTGTAATTATGTATCATATCATATGTATCATACAACACGTAATAAGGGCGTTACGATTTCTCTAAAATCTCAACTACGTGATTCATTAATTAATTACAGATTACTGCACAAAAGCTTCCCTCATAGATTGCCTTATTGAGAAGATGTATGCACAATAGCCACGCATGGCAAGCGGGTTCATCATCACAGCCCTTCACAAGTCCACTGCTGAACATAGGCCTCCCCCAAAGAATGCCACAAAGCACGGTCCTGAGCCACCTGCATCCATCGACTTCCTGCGTATCTTACCAGGTCGTCACTCCATCTAGTAGGGGGTCGCCCTACACTTCGTCCGCCGGTACGAGGCCGCCACTCGAGAACCTTTTTTCATCTTCATTATGGCAAGCGGGTTAGCAATATAGCAGTTTTATTTTATATATTTTTAGCAAAATGCTGCAGCACTTCACCTTTTTAGTTTTTGTGTGTTTCATTTGTGTTATTAAATATTATTTACCCTCTATCTGCTTTTACGACGCCAATTGAATGATATGGGGTAGTGGATTCTCCTGTGCCAAGTTTGCTTTGCGTGGTAGAGGTAAGCTGCTGCTGTATTATGGTTGTATCACGAATCAGTCGGCTTAACCGGGAAGGGGCCACGCACACACAGAATACCAGTGTTAAATAGCAGCTGAATGCTGCCGTGTTCAGTATGAATAGTATAGACGACAGGAGACCTTTTCTACCGACTTCAAAAAGGAGACGGTACTCAATTCAACTGTATGTTGTTTTTTTTATGTGTGTTAACCTCATAACTCTTTTCTGGGTGAACCGATTTCGATGATGCTTTTTTTATTTGAAAGCTGGTGCATCTCTTGTAGTTCCATATAAATTTGGTCAAGGTCTGACAAATAGATTTTGAGTTACTCTTAACAATTTATAAAGTCGATTGTAGAAAATTTTAAATTATTTACTTCAAACAAAGCATACCATATCGGTGCTCAGGGGACAACGACACGTCTGCATTTCAATTCTTAATCGAGAATAGATGTAGATATATTTGGGCCACTGAATCCACTTACCATCAGATGGACTGTATTTCTTGTTTTTCACCCTTATCCCATAAAAAATATAATTAAATAAAACAATATTTTTATTACTACGCCCACTAAATAGCCGAAATTCCATTCAAAAACCTTAAACACTAAGACCAGTGATAAAGAGCAGTAAAATCACTTTCAATAAGTGAGAAGGGTATCTGTCCTACCTCATAACCCTGTCTGGACAGCGTCGATAGTATTGGACATATATTTTATGTTAAGCAAGATAAACGGTCCAGTTAGCAGATTTTATAAAGACCTATATCCTTCAGTGCGTTGACAGGGACTGTTAAAAAAATATAAAGAATAATAGTAATAATACAGAATGTTTTACGTTCAGAGTTTACCTAGATAACTAACTAGATATTCAACTTCTTTGTGTAATTGTCTACCACAAGCGATTTCTTCGGACCGATATGACATATGAAACTTTAAGAAAAAAGTCTACTCCATTTTAAAAGGTCGGCAACACACCTATTATTCTCCTGGTGTTGTAGTTACTTACCACCAGGTGAACTGTATACTTGTTTGTCTTCTATAAAAAAAGGTGTCAATTTTCAGAAAATTATATTTCCATTTCTAATGACATGCAAAGCTAGGATTCCCAGGTACTATATTATATAAGAGCCGTAACTCAGCTGATAAGCAGCAGTCTTAAATTTCATTATAATCTGAATTCGAAACCGTCCGATATCAATGAAATTATTCATTTCAATTTTAAATACTAATTTATACCACATGTTTGGCGGCGACGAAAAAGATTGGGGCAGATTTGTATGTCACTTTTTTGTGTATGCTGCACCGTATCCTCGTCGCTGTATACGTCATTAACACTCCTATGTAGCATAAGCACTATTAGTTTAGTTGTAGTGGTGAGGAAATACTATTAATGTTAATAACATTAATAGTATTTTTTCAATAATAGTGAAAGACGTTGGTACGTAATATAGGATACATTAATCATTAAATCACCTTTCAGACATACTTTGCTACACTATAAATGTATAATATATTGTCTATATTATACATTTTATTATGTATTCATTTTAGTGTTATGATGATCATACAAAATATTTTGTTTCAAGCGCAGTAGTACCACTAATACTAATTTAAAACACACACACACACACACACACACACACACACACACACACACACACACACAACCATGCGCACGCACATACACCTGAGTGAAAAATTCCATTCAATATTCCACTCAGGGCATTTTTATATTCGTACAAGCTAAGCTAAGCTGTTGTCACATTTTAGTGTAGTGGACACTGGACTTAATAAATATTTGATTAAACATATTTTTAGTATCGTATGTTAAGGTCTGTCTAGAGAGCGTTTGTCAGAGCGTGCAGGAAAAGTATTAGAGCGTGTGACGTACAACTAGAGTTCCCGCCGTTTACCACTGTTATACATGCAACTTGTTGTACGCTCGAATACAGCGAGCAATTAGTTACATTTTTGCAATGTTGGCTTATTGTAATGGCTTTTCTTAACAACTTTGCTTAACTTTTATTAACTCAGCTATTATTTTCCAAACACGAAACTTTCTCAATTAATTATATTATTTTAATTATATTCGTTCTGATAAGCGTTCTTTTAAATAAGTGAACGCATTATAAACGTAGATAACCAAGATTTTTACAGCTTCATTAAAGTAAAGCAAGTGATAGAGATTGTGATTCGTGTGCTACACGATGCCATTAGACGTTATCCAGTAGGAAATGATAGCGATGTAACAAGACATTTTCTGAAGATAAGAAGTATTATAGTGCCTTAAAAGTCCAAAATATTTTTAGAAAATTGTATTACAAATTGTCTGAATTTATCGAGATATATTATAAAGATTTACATATTATTATATCTCCTGTAAGATCTCTTCCATTATTATGTGATAACATTTTACAAAAGATGTTACAAGTTAATTGACTAACATTTACGTAATAAAATAAAATGATGCGTCTTACCTAACTTGAAGAGCACCTCCCACCTTCCCTCAATTGCGTATACTATTCCCGTTACCACTAATCCCAGCACTACTACTCCTAATATACTTACAGCAGGATAGAAGCCACTTTTTTACGTGGTAGGGCCATGCTGCAGCTATATTGCTGGTATGGTTGTAGCATGAATGGGTTGGCTCGACTGGGGAAGGACCACGCTCTCACAGAATACCATCGTAAAATAACAGCTTGACGCTGCTGTTTCGTATGATAAGTATAGAGAACCGGAGACCCCTTTTACTGGAAACGAGACATTAGATCTTAGTCCTCACGCATCTGTATTTTGATTCTTTATTGCGGATAGATGTAGATATCTATGGGCCACAGCAACCACTTTAACATCAGGTGGACTCGTTTGTGGTGTGCTCGTTTGTCACCGTATCCTATAAAAAAACACTTTCCATATGAATTCCTCCGATCTGACGAATTCTTGGATCGATTCAGTAAATTGATCCAGTGTTTCGAGTCAATGAATCGATTCCTTAATTCTAAATAATATATTTTTCAATTAATCGATCTCAGATCAATACGCCTACTGTTAAAAGAGTGGTTTATGAGTTATTATACAGCTTGTTATACACAAGTCTGCATTGTGGGATTTAAGTCAGCTTAGGGTTCTTAGTCAGAATATGAAAACTCCAGTATACAACTTTAAATATTTTGTAACACCTCAATCTGATGTTATCATTAAAGTTGTATAGAAGCTGTTTTTTTTGCATCCTGTCCCTTGCTTATACAGCTTTAAGTGTTATTATAATATCACAAAAATTTTATATCTGAACAATGGTGTACGCAAACCTCTTCTAAAACTTATTCTTATGGTGTCATTGTACACTTTTGTAAATACGTTAGTTTTATGACTTCTGTCTATGAGAGTGATGTAAAACTAAAAAAATAAATTACAGCCATAGTACAACTTAAATCGCTATAAGAGACAGAATATCGCCATTTTGAATGCGTTGCGTGTTTATATTGTGCTAGGGAACAAAATTAATTTGTTATCAAAAAGGGAGAAAAAGAGAAAAAGAATTGGACCAGTTAAAAGATAATGTTCAAATTAATTTAAATTTATCCAACACTGTTCGCAAGACAAGTTTTTTCGTCTTTTATACGTATTTCTTAAGAGGATTATATGTTATGTTGAAAAAACTGCATAGGCTGCATGGTATAATCCATAACATATATAGTACAGATACTAAGACCATAGAATGACCCTTTAGGCCGTTTAGCAAACTTTCGCCATTTTAAGAACCATAAAAACAAAATTTAAAATATAATTTTGGGAATATTAGACATTAGTCTAAGCCTATACCATTAACTTCAGTTTGACTAATTATCACTGTGCCCCAATGTGCTTTCATATCCATTAATTTACTTAAATTTTTTATATTATAACCTATACAACCGATATTTAGTTACCGTATTTAGTATTTTGTCCTTATAATATTTAGTTGTTTTACTGACGTGGCAATTTTTTGATAGAAAACATATTCAAGTTTACCCTAAATCTAATTTTACACTTTCAATTCACCAATTACCACCGTCAAAACTCAACTCCAATCCGAATATAATATTAATATGTTAAATATACTATGTTAAGACATTAAATGTCAAGATCATTGAATAAATTTTTTGTTTTTTTGTTTATTAAGTAAAAATCTTTTATTACAATATTAAAAATCTATAATAAAAAAATCTAAAAATAGTAACTTATTTATCATATAGTTCTACTCCCCGCGGCATCGTGCCATGAACGCTGGCTGCGTTTCTCTTCGCCTAGTAGGGGTAGGCAAAGACGACTTCTTTCCACTTGCTACGATCCTTACATACTTGTTTCGTTTCGTCCACTTTCATTGGATTCATTCAACGCAATGGATAATCATAAAAATAATTTGTTTATAATTCATTTGTAATCCCGTTCAAAAACCAATTGAGAACGTTTGTCTTTAAAAGTTACTTATTACACAATATCCGTAGAGTAACAGTTTCCTAGCACACCAAATAACGGCTGTAATACAGCCTCTTTTATGCTTGTACAGTTACTGTACAACGCTACTAACACGTAAAGCTGCGTAATTTGTGCCAATTTTTTCCTCATAAGAACTGTATAAGCGCTTATACAGCTTTTATACAGCTATAAAATACAGCCTCTAGTATAAAAACGAACTTCAATACAGCTCGTATACAGCTTGCATGCTGCTTGATAAGTGCTTACTTGGTTGACTATTCATTTACTACTTGAATAAGAAGGAAGCTTGTGTCCAGTAATGGAATAGTTCATAAAATAATAGCTGATTATGTTGTTTGAGAAACCCACTACAGGTGAAGTAAGTATGCATTAACCTTCATTTAGGTTCATACGCTTATAGTCGGTATTCTAGTTTAAATATATTAATGTTTCTTTAAATTTTCTACCACCTTTAACACGTGAAAGATATTGAGATAGTAAATAATTATATAACCTGTAGTTAAAATCAACTGTAACAGTACATGTATTCATTAAATTTTGAAAAAAAAAATGACTTGAGTTTGTATATAAAAATACGAAGAATTTTTTTTAAAGTATAAAGGTGACAAATGAGCACACAGTCCACCTGATCGTAAGTGGATGCTCAAATAAGAACCAAATTCAGAAGCATTTTCACCCCTGAGGACTAAGATAAAATGCCTCGTTTGCAGTACATTCTGTGAGAACGTGGTATATAACTCTAACACGTATACATTAAATGTACACAACTCTCCTATCTGTCTGTCGGTCTATCTTTTTTAGGTTAAGGATTATAGTGTCTCGGTATTTTATGCCAAGATTTGTTTAATGTTTGGAAATTTATTTTCGAATAAGAAAAGGTGTGACTATGATAAAAACATAATTTTGAAAGTATCACTATGTACGATAGTTAGAAATATAAAAGCAAAAACTGACGATATAAAGTCTAACTGCCGAGATTCATGATCTATTAATATCGATCGATAAAGACGCTCTTTAACAAAAGACTTTGAATGAGTTAGTTAGTGAAATAAATTAAGAAAGATGATTAGTTTCAACATGAGCACTGAGATGAGTCTTGTATAAAAAAATATTCATAGTTGTTTTCAGTTTTATAAGTAGTTATACTGAAAACTTTATGGGCTTTCCGCTATTATAAAAACGGCACTTAATCTATAAAACTTTATTGTCATCATATGATTCTAGATCTCAATAGTCTACCCCTTTACAGGCTACAAAGGTAATAAAAAGACCTCACATTTTATTGAAGTCATAAAACGTTTGTATTCAGGTTGAATTTGTTATTTCTAACTTATTCTTCCTTTTTAATGCTTTCATCTGATATACTTTTTATATTGTTTGTTATTCTCATGTTATCAAAATGTCATAATTTATAAATAAGACCGCGAAATTCAAATTCGTGAGATCGAATCCGCCAATAGTCAGTAGGCTTATCTAAAGTGTATAATAGAAATATTATCATAAATATTATCGGTACATGCAGTAGATTCACTGAAGTTCTTCAAGCGATAGCCTGGAGAGCAAGGTGCTGTGCGACGCCCCACTAAATGTAGAGTCACGCCATGATGAGACTGTAAGTAGTCGATGGAAGCAGGTGGTGAGCCACCTGCATCTATCAAATTATTATTGCCACATTTCATATTAATCAAGACCGTTCTATTATGTGGTATAAATAGACAATTAGAAAAATCAGAATTTATACGCAAAGTATTTTTATTTTATGTGCCTTTTTATATAATAAAGGTGATAAACGAGCACACAGTCCACCTAATGATAAGTGATTTCTGTGGCCCATAGACATCTACATCTATCCTCAACTAAGAACACAAATTCAAATGCGTCGTCACCATTAAGAACCAAGATGGAATGCCTCATTTCCTGTAAAAAGGGTCTCCGATTTTCTGCACTCACCATACGAAACACAGCAATATTAAGCTGCTATTTTACGTTGGTATTCCGTGAGAGCGTGGTCCTTCGCCGGTCGAGCCGACCCATTTGTGCCACACCTATAGCTATATCTGCAGCGTGGCTCTCCAACGTAAGCTACAGAAATGATGAAGGTGTTTCAAAAATAAAATTCTTACTCTTGTGGTTTTACCATTGATTTTTGTAATATTATTAGGTTTTACAAAAATTTATAGTAAATTTTATCTGTCCTCGCATTTGTAAAATAACGAACTAATTTCCGAGAGTGTATAAACCGAGTTTTTGCGACTTTCTAGCATTTTACGTACCGTCTTTTAATTAAGTAGTAGTGAGGAGCAATCGGTGGAGCGGCTTCTCGGTGTATGTATAGAGGATTTCACTTATACAGCCATTTATTTCAGCCCATCATTTCCTTCCCATTTACTATAGTTGCCGGGCTTGGCAGACGGGTTGGCAACCATATTATTTATTATTGTATTATTGTATTCATTACCAGATGCTGTTGCCTATCTTCTATTTTAGTTTTCCACTGTTAACTTTAATGATACCTACGGTGTCATATGGGGTAGTGGATTGACTTGCGCCGCCACACGACTATCAATCCAGGTAGTGTAATACAAATACTCCGGCTAGTGTTTTTATGTGGTAGAGCTACGCTGCAGCTATATTATGGCTGCAGCACGAATACGTCGGCTCGTGAAATAGCAGGCGTAATGATTTAGTGAGTGTTTAAAGAGTAAAGAACCAGAGACCCTTTATACTGGTAAATTCTATCTTAGTCCTCAGGGGTAATAATACATATTATGTATTTGTAGTCTTAAGCGACGATAGATGTTATTGTCCGTTGTCAATTGGGATCGACATACAGACGTATGTCGAACCAGTCATTCCTAAGATTTTTTGTTATAGTATAAGGGTGGCAAACAAGCACGCAGTTCACCTAATAGTAAGTGGATGCTGTGGCCCACAGACATCTACATCTACCCTCGATTAAGAATCAAAATGGTAATGCCACCCCTGAGGCAATGCATTTTCCATCTTAGTAGATGGAATGTTTCGCTTCCAGTAAAAAGGGTCTCCGGTTCTCACCATATGAAACACAGCTGCATTGTGCTGCGATTTAACACTTATTCTGTGAGTGCGTGGTTCTACACCGGTTCAGCTATAACCATAATATAGCAGCACCATGCCGCTATCATATATAAATCTAAATGATGTCACATAATAAGATCCCACAAAGACAATGCCGCTAGTTTAAAATAATAAAGTTAAGCACCGAAACATTTGGATATAAAAAATTAGGAAAATCATGATTAAATAGCAAGCATGTACATACATTTAAAAATAACTTGCACATTTCACAAAAATAAATAGTTTATACATTAAACTTTTGTTGTGGCAACATTCCTATTAAGTAAAATTAAAAAGCAACAACGAGAAGAGAACCTGAAAAGGGATAATCTCGGTCTGTACTCGTAATTATTAAACTTTACCGTTTTAACATGAATCCTTCTTATTTAAGGAGAGTAATATTTGCTATTAACTATTTGTTAATATTTTCCACATATTTAGATTATAAGTTACGTCAAAGGTATTCTCTTTAATACGAAGTTTAATTTTAATTTTTTATATTAACAGGTAACGGTATGACTTTTCTTTTAGAATGTTATATTAGAAAATTCTTCAATCTAAGGCGAGTAATATAACAACCTTACCTGCATTCAATGCAACATTTTGATTGACGAAAGAGACTCTGGCGACCGACTGATGAAAAACATCTAATCAAAAACGCTGTATCCATATATCGCAGACTGTGATGGGTGCCAGCATTATATGTAAAGGTAGCAACTCTGTACCCACAAACCTGCCATCCGTGTATTGTATGATCAGATCTTTCAAGAAGTTCTAGCCAAACAACACATTTTTGGGAAGGTATTTTTGCTCCGTTTCCCACTTTTCTGAATTACCGACGGAAAGATATTTTTTATACTATTATAAGTCAGTACTTGACTACTCTCCCACTTGATGGTAAGTTATGATACAACTGAAGGTGGTAAAACGCAATGACTTAGTTCAACAAAAGCGTGAGTTGTCTTGAAGTCACCCACATTATAAACGCAAAAAATATTGATTAGTTTTTCCAAAAATAAACTAATTGACGCATTATAAAAAAATTACTAACCATACCTTTTGGAAGTTTGGTAAACGCATAGGTACCCGATTCCTTTACTTTTAGATTTAATGTATAGTTTTTTTGTAATACTTAGTTAAATAAATTTAATTGTTGTGATTACTTTTATAAGAGATTAATTAAATAATTAGTTGTCTGGAAGAAATCGCTTCCAGACCGATAACACCGTCTTTTGTACTTTCTAAATAAATATTTCATTTTGACTCGTTTTAATGTGTATTGGTTGTATTTGTTGATTGTTGATTGATATATTGAATAAAGTTAATATTAAAAAAGAAATTTTATTTATATTTTTTATTTTGGAATTAAAAGGCTATATTATTTTAATATATATTTTAATATTATTGTGTTTTAAATTATAAAAAGAAATAAATACTAGTGAAGAATTAGTTCTATTGGTATAGTGTATGTATTATTTCTACCTACGAGTACTACTACTTAAATGTCTTTGATTTCAACCGATTTTAACGATTGTATAAAATCTATCGGTTGCTATCCAACTTAAATATAATAACTATTACTAAGCCTTAATCGATATAACAAAAACTTACTTTTAGATATTAAAATATCAGGTATTTTCTTTATATTATATTAAAATAATTGATATACATTAGCTATATTGGGCAAGAGCAAGACAATTGTGTACTCACGTACAAGAAATAAATCCATCGCTTGGAAACTTTTTGTTTATTGCCGGAAGATAATTCCGATCCCGAATAAGCCGAGTATAAATCAGTAGCTGGGGATATAAATAATTTCGTTAACATTGTTGTATACAATTTTATAAAATACTAGGTGATACCGAGTAGCTGCTGGAGATGAAATAATTGTGGACATATCGTTTTATATTTGGAAGAATTATATTGTTTAATTAGGAAGGATATAATACATTTATTGAAGTTGAATGATATATGACTTTCAAATATATTTGTCGGTACGATACGCGCGCCACCTAGTGTAAGTTAATTGTACCATGCCTATAACCTGCGCGCAAGTGCAAGCAATAACTTGACAAAGTTTTACAGCAAACTGACGAAGGGAATGGAAGCGCATAAAATACGAACAAATATTAATTTTTATATATTAGATTAGTTTTAAAATACATAAATACTGTGTAACAATACTAATATCAAAAATATCATAAGCGAAATATTTATTTTGGTTAGGATATTATTGAACCATGATCATAGTTAACACCTCATTAATCCTGAGGCATTTCAGTTGTAAATATTTTCAGTAAAAATGAATCCTACCACATGCCATGATGCAATGCCTTACAGCTTGTTATTATGTTGGCTCGGTTACCCTACAAAACAGAACACAATAAATTGAACATTGCAGCTTGTTAGCAGAAATAAGTAAGTAGGTGTTACCCAGACGGACTGATATAATAAAGTTTATACGTGGTAGAGCCATGCTGCAGCTATATTAGTAGTATAGTTGTAGTACGAATGGGTTGGCTCGGCCGGGGAAGAACCACGCTCTCACAGAATACCAGCGTAAAATAGCAGCATAACACTGCTGTGTTTCGTATGGTGAGTGTAGAGTACCGGAGACCCTTTTTACTGGAAAAGGGGCATTCCATCTTAGTCCTCACGGGTGACAACGCATCTGCATTTTGATTCACAAACGAGGATAAATGTAGATGTCTATAGGCCACAGCAACCACTTACCATCAGGTGGACTGTGTGCTTGTTTGTCACCCTATCCTTTAAAAAAATATAATAAATCATATACATATATAATAATCTATGTATATTCCTTTACATTTAATTTATATTCTTTTTGTTTCAGGTAAGTACACGACACGAAGACCCGAAAAACCTAATCGTTGGTTAAGTATTGAAAATATGCACAAAAATTCTGCTTGCTAAATTATTCTTTATTCTATATTATATTTAATTCTTAATTGATTTACTGTGTATAAACAAATGTCTTATTTTACAAATTGAGATATAAATATATACCCAAGCTGTAGGCATTGTAATATAATAAGACACGCAGTCAGTTCATTTTGGGTGAGCTCCTTACCACGTGTACTCATATAATACGAGTATATATCATTCAAGTTCTAGTAAATATTAAGTTTATCAATCATTTATATGAATAACCATGATTCATCGCTGACTATCAAAACAAGAACTTCTGAAATAATTATGTAAGTAATTTACCTTCCAATTCCTCTGAAATAGTTTACTAGTCTACGAGTATTTTATGCCTGTAAACCCTATCTACTACTATGCTCCTTATTCTCTTCTCTTATTCACAATTATGAAATCTATCATGCTTCTATCATCACCTCTTTCCCATGTAAACATTTGAAAAGAAAGTTTTCGTCAAAAAACGACTCTTTTTCACACATACCGCAAGGAGGCTTTCACCATTCTCATTTATACTTTCATCACCAAACGTTCCCAGTATTTTATAACCCGACCTCTTCACCTCCCTCTTACATTTCATTAACGCCATCCTTATCATCTCCCAAAACTGCTTTCGGATATAAGTGGGCTTAGACATGTCTGGGGCGTAGACCCCTAAAACAAAACCCTAAACAACTTCTTTAAGCCCACTTTCAATCGTATCCATAGCAAACTCGGGCTATATTCACAATCTTTCACACATTGACCCATTATTTCTGAAAGGATGATACCGACTCCCTGGCATGCCTGCTCGGTCTCGTCTACACCAGACCAGTAAGCAGTATAGATGCAATGTGCAGTGGCGTGCTTTCCCTTCCATTTCGTTTCATTTACAGATAACATAACTATTCCTCTAGCATACATTATGTCGCATACTCCATCCATCATTCATTACTCTAAGTACATTCAGCGTAGCCATACGGGCTTCCGCAATCCACTTTACGCCCCTTCGGGAGACAGAACGTGACGAGTACGAACCGCATCGGCGGTTTTACTCCCAGGGATTCTTCCTTATGTTCAGTATTGTTTATAATAAGAATAAGAAATATTAATTTTTTTTAAAATAACGAATAATATTTTGGAAATATTGGATATATATTTTATATATTAAGTATTAACGCTTAAAACGGGTGTATCAAACTATAGTAGCTTGTGTTAATCAGGTTTTAAATTAAAAGAAGCAACGTCTGTACAAACGAGTGCAATCTAACAGAATTTCTTTACAGAAGTGCTTTCTCTACAGTAGTATTTTATAAAGTTATACTCCTTTTCAATTACGTTTGAGGATGTTAAAGTTCATCACTATATATTTATTTGTTATAAGCACATTGCTTAAATAGTCAAGTGCAAAATACATACACTATAATTGTTCAATATAAAAAAGTAAGTATAACAATATGATTTTGCTAACTACGAGTTTTATAATATTATGAGTTTCAAAGTTTTTTTTTATTAATACTTTATTGTTTCATCTTTATAACTAAGGGAGCAATAATCGGACCTCGTGCCTAACGGCATTCTCTGTCAGTCAATTCGTGGTGTTGAGATATTGTGATAGGTGCAATAATTCTACGCAAAGAGTTCCGATATTAAAATATTTCAAAATATACGCGTGAATACACCATCCAATATTAAAATATTTCAAAATATTCCTACAATATACTTCTAAGAATATTATACGGGCGGGGTAAGTCGATATCCCCATTTCGTATCGTAGATGTCGTAATGGCCTCACGCTTCCGGCCGATTGCAGTAAAACCACTACATTTTAGATCAAACATAAAATTTTCTATAACTTACTGCGATTGAAAATCAAGCGTAGCGATCAAAGCAAATCTGGGTATAATCCGTGTCCAACAGTAGACTTATACAGACTAACGAACAAAAGAAAAAGAATCATAAGAATAATCACATTATATTGCGACATATCTGAGCATCGATATCAACTGTAACTTTTTATTCATTACTAGCGATCCGGCCCGGCTTCGCACGGGTGATTTCTGGATCTCGACAACAGCGCCACCTACCGGGTCCAATTGTGAAACTCAACCATCCAAGGACCACAAACTCAAACGCACACAAATTCATCAAAATCGTTCGAACCGTTTCGAGTTTTAGCGAGACTAACGGACTGCAATTGATTTTTATATATAGAGATAAGTTGTTTCATTTTCTAACTATACAGAACTTGATTATCATAACTATGATTATGATATTATTTTCAGATTATTATTTACTACTTATTATTATTATTTTTATGATTCATTCACTTCAATCGACGCTTAGGGAAGGGATCAAATAGAGACTTGTTTACTTATTAAACTTTATAATTTTATGAAACAATATAATAAATATAAAAACTATGTAATAAGCATTGTTTTTTTATGTAAGTTGCTTATAAATATACAAGCTATTGAGAACACATATTGCCTTTTAAATAACTGGGCACGGATACACAATTCTACTTTAAGCTTTTTATTTACTACTCGTAATTAACAAATTACACGAATATATGTAAAAAGTTAACGATTAACTGTCTTATACGATTTAAAAATTTTGTAACCTCCTATATATCCGAAAAAGTCAAAAAAGGTTTAGCAATTACGAAAAAAAATTCAACACAGCGCTGAGGAAGAATTTTATATCACAAAGAGTGTCTCGTTATTAGCAGTATGCCCGAAGGCATTTCCTAACAGCCATACATATTAAAGCATTGTACATTATTCAAAAGTATGCTCTCCTTTACCTTTATCTAACTAAGGTATGGACCAAACGATGCCGTTGTGTGTATGTTATTTTACGTTCATCTTTAAACATGATGAATTTAATCTTTTATTTAATACCTAAAATTAGTTACTGTTACAGAATATTAAAGCCCACTGCTGAGCATAGGCCTAGATTGGCTCATAGGGGGGATATTTGCCATAGTTGCTATGCTTGGCAAGCGGGTTGGCAACCGCAGTTTTCCTGCCCATCCTGAATTGTTTGCCATTGTCGCCTCTTACGACACCCACGAGATGATATTTTTACGAGGTAGTGGGTATTTTTACACCGCCCCTACACGGAAAACCTAAAAGAAAACTAAAATTGGTATATATAGGTTTAATGCGATATCATTGGATTATAAAATTATTACATCTACATTGGGGTATATAATATATATAATATATATACATAATACATAGGCCATCTGTCCGTATGGCTTTATCGTACTGAATTCTAGAACAATTACCTAATGTTACTAATTAATTACTAACGATTTTCGATTTCTGATAAACAAATTATTAGTTTCATGTCATCTGTCACTACTTACTGCGAGAGTTATCTTCTATGGCTTTATACTGCAATCACATTTTGATTTTTGACTGAAGATATGTCTATAGGTAGATAGGTCTATCACTTACCATAGACATAAGTTCAAATTAGCTTACTCATTACTTGTAGTTTTTTTTTAATAATAATTGAGCTATGTGCAGGACTTATAAATAAAAAAATCTTGGATTTATAAATAAAAACGTGATATTATTATAAAATTAACATATTTTTTTTAAAATAACATTAATTTATCTAGATAATTAAATAGTTTTGCAATACAAAATGTATGCTTATGTTAATTACAGTTTGCAAAACAGCTTATGCGTAAATGTGGTTCATTTGTATCGTATTATCATTTTAAAAATAGAATGCATTTTCCACATAATAACGGCCAATCATTGTTTAATTTTTTAAATAATGAGCAACGTATTTTCATACTATAAATACATGGATCACTCAGAAAATTTTGCAAATCTAAATAATTTTGTAACTTTCTCACAACACTGGACACTTCTGGCGAACATTTCGTAATATATCCTTCGTCATTGATGCTGTTACGATTTTGTCATAGTTTTCACATCATATATTCCGTCAAAGTAGAAAAAAAGGACCACAAAAAAAAAGTAAAACCAACGAACGGGTACCAACGAGACGTTAGTTCATTTTGAAACTTTACGTAGTTCATATTGTTGTCGCACGAATGGGTCGGCTCGACAGGGGTAGGACTAGGCTCTTATAGAATACCAGCGTAAAATAACAGCATAGTGCTGCTGTGTTTCGTATGGTGAATGTAGAAAACCGGAGACCTTTTGTACTTAAAGCGATGATTTACTGAAATGGTAACGAACAACTACTTGTCTTACGTGGTAGAGCCATGCTTCAGCTTTATTAATAGTATAGCTGTATCACTAACGGGTCGGCTCGAACGGGGAAGGACCACACTCTCACAGAATACCAGCGTATAATAGCAGCTTAATGCTGCTGTGTTTCGTATGGTGAGTGTAGAGAACCGAATACCTATTTTACTGGAAAAGAGGCATTCTATCTTAGTCCTCACGACTGACAACCCATCTGCATTTTAATTCGCAAACGAAGATAGATGTAGATGTCTATGGACCACAGCAACCACTTACTATCATGTGGACTGTGTGCTCGTTTGTCACCCCAATTCTATACAAAAAAAAACAAGATTTTGAGATCGATGTCGCGAATGAAATGTTGAATGTGTGCCATGGTAACTGAGGAACAAAGCATTCTGTAAATTTCATAGTACACGTGCACCCCGAGTTTGATTCCCGCCGGCAGTTTTATTATTGCAGTTTTAGAGAAAATGATATTTCAAAACCAAATAAAGCACGCACGCATCATCAATAGTGGTTAACTAAATCTCACAACAATAAAAACATTACATATCATGTTAAAGTTGTTGTCTTCCAACGAAATAAATAATTAAACAGTAGAAAATGTAATAGAGAATTTAAAAAATATTACGTAGAATGTTTTTCATATACTTTAAAGTTATATCTTTGTATGTCATCTCCGTTTGCAGCTAAATGTGACGTCAAGAGATGGGTCGTTTAATTCCCTTCAATAAAAACAAAGTATGATTATATTACTAAAACATAAAAAATTATCTCTGCGAAATTTCTCTTGTTATTTCTTCTCCAATTAGAGGAACCTTATTATGAAACGACAGTAAATCGTAGCAATGGTATTACAAAATTACTTTTGCTTAAATAAACAAACTTCGTATTCATTTAAATTCTAGTGAACTAAATAAATAAAACAAATTACGAAACTTTTTCTTTTTTATCATCTACAGCCAGTAAAAGTTTACTGTTCGACATTGATTGTTGGGAATCTTAGTAGGTAAAAAATAAAAAAGCCATATGAATATGTACGACAAACACCCATGATACATTGTATTTGTAATGTATAATGTTTTTTACATATTCAAAGTTCAGTGGAAATATATTAATAATTTACTTTTAATAGCACTTAAAAAATGCTCGTATCGTATGATATGTTTGCGCGTCGTATCAATGTAGGTAAATTTGGTGTTAAAATAGTTTTACCATTTTGAGATAACTTAAACATTATCATCATTATCATTCCAGCCCAATCGTAACAGCCTTCGCAGTAACAACTGACCTCTATATCGTATCATTCCTCATCATTACAGCCCTTCACAAGTCCACTGCTAAACATAGGTCTCCTCAAGGAATGCCATAAAGCACAGTCCTGAGCCACCTGCATCCATCGACTTCCTGCATGTCTTACCATGTCGTCATTCCATCTAGTCGGGGATCGTCCTACACTTTGCCTACCGGTACGAAATTGCCAATCGAGAACCGTTTGTTGTATAATTTGAAGCGCGGTGAATATATTGCACCGTTAGGCTCTTCGCACACGAGTCGTAAGCGTAGTCGTATCGTAAGTGTATCGTCATGACGCAACGCGTACGAGACCTGCAGTTTTCTACAAAGAAATCGTCGATTAGACGTATCGTTTTGTAAGATCTCAGTTGAAATCATGGCGTAAACGGTACCAGATGTGTTGGGTGAATTTATAGATTATCTTTCTTTCTCTTTAGACGAACAGGATTTTTTATTGTTTGATTATGTAAGAAGTAGAAAGCGATATTTATGACGATATTTCTGCCCAAGTTTTATCCGTTACATCTTTCTTTGAATATTCACTTTAATGAATGATTATATAGACAAGGGAACGCTTCAACCAGTTTCAAGAATTCAATCACTTGTTCAGTCCTGTTCATACCTATTGAAATGAAAAGTAGTAAGAAGTTAAAAAAAAATAAAATTCAGTTAAATTTTAAAAGAAATTAATAAACAGTTAATTTTTTACGCCAGTACACTACGACTATCGTTATGACAATAAACATCTCCTACGATTCCCTGTAGCACCGCTTTGTATTCGGACTTGTTTGAACATGTACGCGCTCGTATGGCTCTCGTCCTACCCGCGTATTACGATACGCTTACGATACGACGCCGTGTGCGAAGGGGTTAACTCTCATGAACGTATAGTCTATTCGCTTAGATACGGTCGCTTTTGTGTCGCGCCACCTTGTCACGTATCGCATCCTGTCAAAGGTGCCGCCGCGACCTTAATGTTAGCCGTATACCCGAAGAAGAATTTAGCATTTTAAAACGAAGCGTCGTAGTAAAAGATTCCTTGTTACCCGACTTGTTTTTATTATTTATTTTCGTATTTTAAATAATTTTCTCTTCTGGCTGGGCTGCACAAATATATACATGGAAATGATAAATATACATATTTTTATTTATTTATTTATTCGTATTTTTATTATTATAATATATATATTTTTACAATAACCATAAGAATGAGATAGTATTATATTTAATAAAATAGGATTCTATTTTATTTTTAGAATAGAAAAACATTTATTTAACAAAACAGTAAAAATTAATAAAATAAAATCTAAATAATAAGTGCGTCTCCAGGTGTACCGATACTACCCTAGTGACCAGGCTTTAAAAGGAGACCTGTGTCCAGCTGTAGGACAGCAGTAATTTGTAGCTTTTATATTTATCGGAAACTTTTATATTAAACTTAGAGCCTAAGTTTTAACTAAATGCATATTTTTTATTTATTTTCATCGCCACTTACCACCAGGAAAGATTGAAGGTAAAGCTGTTTTTAACTTCAATCTTTCCTGGTGGTAAGTGGTGATGAAGTTCTAAATAGTAAATCACCCAAACTTAGCGTAACAGTTCAGTAGATTCTATTCAGTTTTTTTCTTGAAGACACCCAAATTGTAACCGATTGTAAAAACTAGCTTTGTTATATTATTTTATTCAAACCTTTAGTGTACGCATTATAAATTCAATCGAATTAAAAAAATCTTAACGCCATATATGGAGGACTAAGATGGAAAGCCCCATTTCTAATAAAAAGGTATCCGATTCTTTACACTTACTATACAAAAGACAGCATCGTTAAGCTCCTCTTTCGTTAATTCTACGGTCCTTTCGGGAAAGGCTGTATCTATATACAGTGTGGCTCTACAAGTATAAATGTGGTAGAGTCTCGTACGTACGTATGAAATATAGTGTTAACGTATTCTCGTATGAAATATAGCATATTTTGTTTTGTTGGCTTTTTTAAAAAAAAAGCATCTTCGAGGTTTGAATTCATATCAGTCTGCTTACAGACAATGATTACTTTCAAACATTCCAATTAAGAATTTTATTTTTTTGATACAATTCGGAAAGTGTAAAAATATATTTTATGAACCTAAAATGATAGGTCGTTAAAATTTTGGTTGACAATGAAAACGTATCCCACTTAATGCTTATTAAGTAATGTAGCTAATGTAAGTTAAGGGAAAAAGTCAATATTATAACCCACATATTTTTGGTGTTATACAGAAAAAACAGAAATATTTATACAAATCACATCTACGGCTATTTAAAAGTAAGCGTTATCGTGTGATATCAAAATATATTATTATTAATATGAAATGATTTATAAACATGGTTTTCAAACAAAAGTGTTCCCCGTGTTTACTTGCAGTGTTACTGTGCACTACAAATGACCCTGTCTACGAAATAGCAATCAAAATGTTAATACCTATATGATTCATGGGACAGAGAAAGGGTCAAAGTTATTAGTTGTACAAAATCAGTGTAAGATAGCCAACGGGACCCTATTACTAAGCCTCCGCTGTCCTTCCGTCCGTCCGTCTGTATGTCAGCGGGCTGTATCTCATGATCCGTAATAGGTAGATAGTGGAAATTTTCACAGATTGAACAAATAATAAAAATTTAAATAAATTAAAAATTAAAAGGGGATCCCCTACTAGAAACGTGTATTACGATGGTACGGAACCCTTCACGCGCGAGTCCGACTCGCACTTGACCGGTTATTTATCTTAAACCCTACTAAAATGACCATGTAGTGTTGTAGATGTAAGTAAATACAACATACGTAGGGAAACCCCTTTAAAAATTGCTAAGCCTAAAAATTTATAAAGGTCCTAGAAATTTAAGCGACGTCCGAAGGAACAAAAGTGTATATTAAATATTTGGTCTACCGAAGCAATTTAAATTACTTATTAGCCCTTCTAAAAGTTATAAGAGAAGAAAGGCCTTAGAAAAGTGAGCGAAACGGGGACTTTTGATATTTATACAGAATGTCATAACCAATAAATGACAAAATTTATGTCCATTCAGAAAAATTACAAAAATATTAAACCACGTGATACCCAAGTTTTTTGTTTCTTAAATCACATCGGTTAAAATTAGCTTAATTCAAATCGCATCGGTTTTTTATTATTATCATACACTTTAACTGAGCTGGTAAATAAGCAATAGAAATTATAACTGCAATTGTACATATTTTAAAAAAGTTTTTATTTTAGTGAAAAATTTGAAGCAATGTTCACTTTATCAAATTTTATGCATCCGTTGTATAAAAATGTATGAAAACATAATCAATTATTTTAAAGTATTATGTGATTAAACCAGATTTGAAAATGGTATAATTTATTATTGTTATCGTTACAGCCTATCAAAGTCCACTCCTAAACATAAAGCTCCCCAATAGATTGCCTCGACGGAGCCATAGTTGCCACGCTTGGCAGGCGTATTGGCAACCACAGATTTCAATTTTTAGTTTTTATTACGAAGACAATGCTGCCAGTCTCTTGGTTTGTTTCCCTCAGTCGCCTTTCACGACACCCACGGGACGATATGGGGTAGTAGATATACCTACACCACCACTACACGGTGATTTTACGTCAAGAAACGAATCGTCTCGGCAGAAACAAATCTTTTGTTTGAAATATCTGCACGCGTGTAGAATAGATGACTTTTTTTCTTTTTAAAATATAAAAAGAAAAATGTCATAGATGGTTTCTTTGGCAAACTTACGTAGCCATGTTTTGAGTAGCTGCATCTAAAATAAGCAATCTATACTCGACTGCTCAGGAAAGCATTTATTCAGGGGGCCTGTATAAGAGCAGGGTGGCCCACAATTCAAACATATTTTACTATAACTTATGTCAAATATAGTATCATTAATTTCCAGTGTTGTTTATTTATTAAACCTTAATGGTCAGGTACATTAATTATATATACCATTTTGAAATTTGTTTTTAAACATTTTATTTAATAATAATGGTTTAAACAATATTATATTATAATAGTTAGTTGGGTTTTCATGCGTGGTAGAGCCATGCTGCAGCTATATTATGGTTGTAGCATGAATGGGTCAGCTCGACCGGGGTGGGACCACGCTCTCATAGAATACCAGCGTAAAATAGCAGCTTAATGTTCTGTGTTTCGGCATATAGCAGTCATACTATTTATGGTGAGTATAGAGAACCAAAGACCCTTTTTACTGGAATTAAGGCAATTCCCCAGGAGTGACAACGCATCTGCATTTTGATTCTTAATCGAGTATGGATATAGATGTCTATGGGTCACAGCATCCATTTAACATAGGGTGGACTGTGAGTTCGTGTGTCACCCTTATTCTATAAGAAAAAACGGTCACTTACGTTTCCATACATTTTTCTTACCACGAATGCGTCAAAATGAATATATTCGCAAATTTTCCATTACAACAATAATTCACGCTTTTTAATAAAAATAAAGTATATAGCAGTCATACTATTTATTACTTATCTATTAGCTTAGCCTAAAAATAAACGATAAAATTAATTTATTAGTGTTCGTGATCTACAAGGTTATCCATTAATTACCGGACATCCTGTATTATATATATTATGTTAATAGCAAAAACGCATTTTTTTATGTTAGGGATAAGAGAAAAGCTTCGAGAAGATGTTGTGACTAGGATTATGAAAGGAATGCATCAATGGCTTAGATACGTGTAAATAATGATTGAGGAAAGAGTTACAAAGTACATTTATGCTTCAGAAATGAGAATCAGAGTCGGCAAGGGATGCCTCATATGGAAGTTTATCGACCAAATTGGTGATATATTGAAGACGAACCAAATTAAAAGTCCTTTAACCGAAAAGTATGTATGGAGTATATATGGACGGGAAAAAAGCGAGAGAGGTATGTCACGATCATGCCAAACGAAAGTCCATAGCCTCTACCTACTACATTGGGTAACAGGCGTGAAAGTTTTATTGTGGTATTTTTACATTATTTTATTTTTAAATATAACATTATTTGTTTTTTTATTATTGTGAATTATACATATATTATTTCATATATATGTATATTTACATATATTTGTGTATTATTTCATCGTAATATTGTTTTATTTTCCTTAGGATTACAATTGTTGAGAACGGGTATATATGCGATGTCAGTTTTTATTTTATATAAATAGTATTTTGGCTCGCCGCCCACTTAGCATTCAGCCATCGCAGATTCTATTTCTCTTGATGATACCTTGTTTAGAGGCGAAACACGTGTCGTATCAGCGGCGGCGTGGTGGTGTGTCTTTATTAGTGTAGTAAAGTTGGGAGTAGTGGTGACGGGAATGAAGTACGCAATGAATGAAAATTAAAAATAAAAATCACCTACTTTGAATAATCTTCCTTAAGCCTTCTTCAAACTAGGTAAAACATAATTTTTATTTTTTACGCGGATTTAGCTTATTAATTTTTAATATTTTTATTATATTTTTTTTATTTTGTGATAAAGACAGGCAGACCACACGCACTTTTGCACGCGTTTATGTACATATGCGTATACCAAAGTCACAATAGTGTAAATACAATAGAAGTGGGCTTCAGGCACTTCAAAATAACATTTTGACATTCAGACAGGTTCAAACTCTTCCAATCCTTTCAAATGAGTAGTTTAAATGGTAGTTAAGCCTTTTTTAATACGATAACGAAATAACACCCACATTAAAGTGAATATGTATTATTGAATCATATAATCCAACTATTACGGCTCTTGTTCGTGCTTTATTCTGTTTATGCATTCAATTAACTTTAGAAGTTATGAGTATTGCGAACAACTGTAACAAAGGACGTTATAAGTTGGCATGATGCCAGCTGCCGAACAATCATGAAAAGAAACACGGCGTGACGCCTATACTAATAATCGTTACATAGAAAAGTGATATACCTCTCTCTTGTTTACATATTTCGGCCCAAATAACTGTAAAAAAATTGCAAGTTGCAAATAACCTTTTTACGATAGTAATTTATAAAATTTAATGTATGTATTGATTTTTTCCTTTATAAATTCAATACCTACAATTAAAGAACGGTGGTTAACTTAATTCAATTTATTATTATAATATTACTAGCTCATGTAATAATTTCATTTCATATAATTTAGATACATTGACATCAATACGGTTAGAACTAAAGTTATATGCCTCGATTACAGGCGCAAAATAGCCAGCCTTTCAGTTTTTTTAGGCTACAGAGAGTGTCCACAAGAATGGTATGACTTAATTCCATCCTATCTATACTACCATTGGACCACCGGACGCTCGGCTGGTCTCCACCTTGTTATTAAATGTTTTTAATTATTCAATGCCATTGTGTCCTATATCACTATGATAATCGCCATTTAATTTTTGACTTCAACTCTCTACTCAAACTCAATAATAATATTATTCATCTAGTCTAATAAATATTCAAAAATGGCAGACTAAAATTTAAAAAAATATAACTTTGGATTTTGGTGGTATATATTGTTGCGAATTTTCTGTTGCTTTTCATGATAAATGTTGAGGAGACGGAAAAAACGAAAGTATTTTAATAAAAATTTTGATATGTTATGTTAATCAAAATCAATGGTATCATTCCTACCATTGATTTAAAAAAATATATACGATAATATATAGTAAATCAAATCAAATCAATTTTATTGTGATCGACGGGTTGTAAGATGTTTTACAAGGAAAAAATTCAGTGGCGCTGTGATCCAGCACTTGTTATACAATTTAAAATATCATTTCATTTTAGTCATGCAATTTTTTTGATATCAAAACAAAATGGCCTCTATTCATGTCATGTAAAAGTTTCAGTAGGTACGAAGATAGAATAAATATGGAGCGACAGTAGCCTAAAAGCAGGGCGCGGACCGCGAACTCTAAAGGTCGTGGGTTCGAATCCACCATTCGACTACTGTCGTGAACCAACACAAGCATTTAAGCTAACCAGGAGTAGTAACAGGGAATATTAGTAATGTAAATAACATTACTAATTTTTTTTATCAAAAAGATAAAAGATAAATGAAAAAATAAGATAAAAATTAATATTCATAAAAATGAAAATAATTTAGACATATTTTATTTAATTGGTTGATGTCACTTACATTGAAGAAATTCTTGAATAGAATAAAATGCATTTTCAATTGAAAAAAATTGTTGTTTACTTTTAAAACCATACAATTCTTGAGGGATATGTCCTCAGGCAATTGCGTTCTAAAGCTTTGGTGCCATAACAAAAAAGCTTTGCCTAAACAGAGCTGTTCTATAAGATAATATATTGTGTAGACGATCACTTTTAGGCTCACTAGAAAAATGGGTAAAAGGTATTAATTTGGTTAAGTAATATTAAAATCACAATTAAGCAATGGACATTAAAATTACATTGGGTAATTTATTACTTACTAAGTGCTTTTTAAGTAAGGCTCTAAGCCTTCCCTTCTTTTTATCAAAATTATAGCTCTGAATATCTTAAACAGGTAGCTGGAACATCGTTTCGCACTCTTTACCTATATTTCTAACGGAAAAACCTAAACTTTGATAGGATCTAATAAATCATTAAAAAGTATTTATTTACAATTACTAAACTCTATAGCTCGATCGAGCTATAGAGTTAGTAATAGAGCTGCGAGTTTCATCAGGTTGTCACTCCATACATACAAATTACACATACAAATTGTTGACGTATTTGAGTATAATTAAATTACTTCCATTACCAACTAACAATTCCTTCAACATTATTTACCATAAATCCTATAATTTTTTTTTATTTATAGGATAAGGGTGACAAACGAGCACACAGTCCACCTGATAGTAAGTGGTTGCTGTGGCCCATAGACATCTACATATATCTTCGATTAAGAATCTAAATGCAGATGCGTTTTCACCCGTGAGGACTAAGATGGAACGCCTCGTTTCTAGTAATCTGCGTTTCTCTACACTCACCAAATGAAACACAGCAGCGTTAAGCTGCTATTTTACGCTGGTATTCTGTGAGAGCGTAGTCCTTCCCCGGTCGAGTCGACCCATTCGTGCTACAACCATAATATAGCTGCAGCATGGCTCTACCACGTATATAAGGTGAATGATGTAAATGATCAGTCATTTTCAATGTTTTTCAAAATAATCCTATTATGAAAAGCCAAATGCTCACAGACGCTTTGGTTTTTTATTAGTTTAAGTGAAGAACTTGAGTCAATATATATTCTTGTATGTTGATACTTCCTTGTGATATATATATGAATAGCTTAAGGCATTGGCGTGCCGTTTGGCTAGATGTGAAAGCAATATATTCCGCACGCAACCACGTTTGTCCTAACTCCATAGCCTCCACATAATAGACTCAGGGCTTTGTTGCTCATGTGGAAATGAAAACTGAAGGAAATAAAGCCTACTGCCTACCTACTGCCTACTGTTTCGGCACGTGTTGTCTGAGTATAAAGAAGGGGAGGAATTGCCTAGTGGATGCCAAAGCGTTTTGTTGCCCAGTCGATATACGGCAAAGGTGGGACAGTACGGGATTTAATATAATAGTAATTAATGGGTTGTTATAAATTAATTTGCTTAATTCCGCGTAAAGAAAGAAAATGATGTGTACTGCCCAGTTTTAAGGGGACCTCCCACCCTCCCTCAGTCACGCGCACTATACCCGTCGCCGTCAATCCCAGCACTACCATCCCTAGCACCACCATATTAGGCACGACACACCACTCTCGAAAATACGACACGAGGCGAAACCTCTACACGGCGCATCCTCAGGTGAAGTAGACTCTGCGGAGGCTGGCCGCTAAGATGGGGTCGCTTAGCGGCAAAGTAACGTCCGATTCTATTAATTATCATAACAGTAATTAATACATAAGATTCTTACACCTTAGGCCTGTATACGTAGGCAAATCCTCGTTGTACTAACTAGCGGCTCTAATTTGTGTAAAAACGGTGACGTAAAGGTAAAATGTTTCTACTAAAGTGAAAGACATACAGTATGAATGAACTCCGTATCCCATACTGTTAGTCAATCGGATGAGGCCTCCCGCAGCGTTCTTTGACGGTGACCCTGAGCTGGGATATGATAGACTCTAAGTTCGTTTTGTCACTTCAGTTTAATAAAAAAAAAGCTAGCAAAGCAAATACGATAATCTTATTCCAGTTGTACTATAAGTATGGAGTATGGTGCTACTGTAAACCGTTTACGCTTACCGTTTCTAAACGAAGACACCTGCAGATCTATCTACCTTTATCATTTTAAATGGTTATTAATATATAATTCAAAATTGGTT
The DNA here is from genome assembly GCA_963668995.1 of Parnassius mnemosyne. Taxonomy (NCBI): domain Eukaryota; kingdom Metazoa; phylum Arthropoda; class Insecta; order Lepidoptera; family Papilionidae; genus Parnassius; species Parnassius mnemosyne. The sequence goes on along the minus strand of CAVLGL010000088.1, from coordinate 14,344,974 downwards.
TTATTGTATTTGAACAGATTAAATCTAATGATTAATCGATTTTAAAAGAGTTTTACTGTAAATAACCATGTCAAAACAGGCAGTTCGATTAATTGAGAGGTAACTTAGTATCCGAGACATGTAAATTGATATGAGAAAATAATTGAAGGATGATGTGGTATCGCCTGAAATAAGACGGGGAAGGTCAATAAAGAGGAATAAAAATGAACACTCCAACGTAATTCAAAATAAAAAATTTAATATAATAGACTTCAATATAAATTATTAAGAATAACTCAAAAACTATTGGTCAGACCTTACATATATATATATATATATATATATATATATATATATATATATATATATATATATATATATATGCAAGGTCTGACCAATAGTTATTGAAAGCACTCTTTTGTTTCGAAAAAAATCCTCTCAGAAAAAAGTTATGAGGTAACACACATTAAAAAAACATACAGTCGAATTGAGTACCTCCTTCATTTTGAAGCGTAATCAACCAGTTCATTTAGTTGTAATATTTGAAAATCGTCGTGTGTTATTTATGTTCATGGTTTTGTTTAGCACTTAGTATTACATAACACTTCATCCGTCATAAAATGAAAATTGGTTAGCTTTATTTTTGCCAAACCAAATGCTTTCACTTGTTGAAAGTCATCTTCAAGAGCCTTTTGAATTTAATCTTTAGTGCAGTTAAGTTTCATGGCATCTAATGATACTTACAGCACGGGCTTCTGCATAGATGTCGCCTTTTGAAAATTAAACTTTTAAAACGTTTCTGAAGTACTCTTATTATTTAACTTTATCGTAATCATTAATCCCATGATCGCATCACCGCCAATAAATAATTTTACCACTACGTCTTGCTGTCGTATTGACGACTTTAGTTTTTGACATCTTCGTCACCGTTACAAACATGTTGAATATTTTAGTGATTATAATTACGGCATTTCAACGTCAATACGTACAAGAACGTGTGTCAGTTGGATAAATTTAAGTATCAAATTAACACGTTTCAGATTACTGACAGCTTATCCGCTGTGAAATAAAGTGCATTGTTGAAAATAATTATAAATAAGTCATCCTTAAAGTTCTTTATTTACGTAGTTATGTTTATTACAAGCCAAGGACAAAATATCTTAATTGAGTCTGAGAAACTGTTTCCACGAAGCTAGCAACTTAATCGCTAGCTTAATTAAGATTCGAATTTAGTATGCACCTAAATAATACGATTACTTTATATTTTCAATGCGGGCGAAATGTATTTAATCTACATAACACTAATTGTTAAAATACTGTTTAATATCGGGTTTTTCTTTTGCTTTTTCAGGAACGATGTTATATAAATACCATTTCCATAAATCGATATTAACACAAATAATTAATTAATCACATTATAGCATTACGTCTGTAACACCCGAAGGGTTGAGTGAGTCCAAAGAGTAGCGTCTTACTCGGACCACATTTAGCTGAAATAAATATTGTTGTTAGATGAATAATTGTGAAATAAACAATATGTGCTTAGCACATTAAAACTATTAACTTTATTCTGGGACAGTTGGGTAATAACTTTATATGAAAATAAGGGAACATTTGTAAATTCTCAGTTTTTACCACAACCAGAACAACGAAACATTTAATGCGCTGTATAATCTTAAATTGAAAAAAAAACATATTAACCCACACAGACATATTGTAACTTATTTTATCTTTGAGATAAGCTTAAATGAAACTGTCGCGTAAATCCATTAAGCTCTTGAGACACTGCTGGCTTCATGCGACTAGACAGTGACGTATCTCTAATCCTTAACAAATGCATAGTTGACTGCAATATTGCTTCCAAATAAAGTTTTTCAGCAAATATTCATGTAAAAACAAAAAATTTTAGTTCCCAATCCAAATTAGTAGTAATTGTCATTATCACTTACATTTAGATTTTGATGTATCAATCAGTATTTATTAAGATATAATAAGACGCGATATATTACATACATCGCGTCTTATTATATCTTTTACCTACATCAATTGATAGATATTTACTGGCAGACGTTATTCTGGCTGGCTCGGTAGACGTTATTCTGTTGTTTTCGGCAGGTGGCAATGAGTTTCACTGCGAACTTTTTACATACTTGTTACAATAAAATTTATTAACAACTCGATAGTATAGCATAGTGCCAGCGATAAATTTGATCTAGTTTTACTGTTTTGACCCCATACTAATATACGTTTTTATTAATATGAGCCATTTTGGTCCATAAATGTTACTTACTTGTTTACAAAGTCAATTATTTATATTATACTAACGTATAGTGGCGGTGTAAGAATACCCACTACCACTTATCGTCCCGTGGGTGTCGTAAGAGTCGACAGAGGGAAATTAAAACAGGTGATGGGCAGCAGCTTCTTCCTGACTACAATTCAAAATAATAAAAAACTGCTGTTGCCAACCAGCCTGCCAAGCGTGGCAACTATTGCAAAATCCCCCATGAGGATGTAATATAAATAAGACCTCAAGTCAAGTCGTTCAGAAGTTGCTTGATTTATCTTTCGCATACGCTGGCAATATTGCATAAAATGCCGCTAAAACATAGCATTAATAAGCAATAAGTAAGTAGTACTTGTTCCCTATAAATTAATAATTAATGCTATGTTTTAAAATATTGATATTTAATAATTTTTCGTGATTAAAAATAAGATTACTTTAGCTTGTTGTTCACATTACTAAGTAACACAAATAATAAAACAATACATGTTTTATATATGTACACAGCCGACGAAAATTAAAGCAACCGTTGGTAAAATGGGCAGTTCCTGGGTTCCATTAGTGTAAATGCACGTTTGGCAGTTGATTTATATACCGTTTATGCAAGTAAATGAATCCAAACCACAGGCACGATGCGAAACATTGTGACCATTAACAGATAACGCTTTTAAATAAAATGCCTAAAGTTTTTCTTTGTTTGAGGCACTTTTATTTTATTAAGTACCTACTTTTATATTTTTATTTTAATTAAGTTTTTCTTAATTTATTTAGTGTCTCTTGTCTCAAATAGAAAAGCCAGTTACATTATATTATTTATCCTTACAGGCGCAAAAATAAAAAATCTTATTTCACGGTCATAGCAACTTCATATTTTCACAGCATCAGATATTGATTCAGCTGAAACCGTTGAACATACTTCTTTATCTTTTGTATTTGTCTAAATGTGTGCATCAATAATTCTATTTCGCTCTTCAATTCCCCACATTACATCAATAAATACAAACTCATAAATACCACATTTAAGGGAATCGGCGTTACTCATTTCGAGGTAAACTTTTTAGAAGGTAAGGGTTTTTAGTAGTATTATTTACTCACGTTAAAGATAACCGAGCATTTTATGGTGAACGAGGAAGCCCACACTAAACGGTTCTAAACTAACTACTTTTTTATGTTTCCTATTTAATTTATTAAATACCAAGTGACGAAACATCTTAAGTATTGCAATTAAAAAATAGGTAAAAGGACTTCATACATTATGAGTTTTTCTAATAATGGACTAAAATATTTTTTTTAATTACAGTAGTTATATCGTTAAATATGATTTTGATAAACCAACACTTTGAATAATAATTGTTTTAGCTCTGGATGTTTTTCTCTGTACATTTAATGTAAGTAAAACATCTGAACGATAGAAAATTCTATTTGGAGGTAAGGTTTAGAAAACAATAAATTACGAACAGATATTTAAAAAAATTCCGACATACTTAATAAAAAAGCATTTTAGGCAAGGGGGCAAACGAGCATGCGGCTCACCTGATGGTAAGTGACTACCGCCGCCCATGAACAACTGCAACACCAGGGGAACCAGGGGAATTGTAAATGCGTTGCCGGCCTTTTAAAATGGAGTAGGCTCTTTTCTTGAAGGTCCCTAAGTCGTATCGGTCCGGAAAAATCGCTGATGGAAATCGATAAAGCATGTTGAAATGTATGCAATGCAATTGCATTGCATACATTTTACTTACATACTTAAATTTAAAGTATACATATTTACTGTTACTCAGTATCATTGATAACTAATGAATAGATAATAAATATATTTAAGACTAGCGACCCGCCTCAGCCTGGGTATGATCTATTAGTGTAACGTTATATATATTTGAGATAATCATCAAAGATCACTTATTTTATCGATTTTTTTCGATTTCTCAAACAAAATCTCCAAGCTTTTCGGATAAAATATAGCCTTGATCACTCCTGACATTGTTCTCTCTCTATTCATTATAATCGGTTCAGGCATTCCGAATATTAGCCCGGAGAAACTGACAGACACAAAAACATATATACAGACAAAAATATTAAAAATGGTTATTTACGTCTTAATGACATGCAAATGACCTCCTCAGCTTAAACAAAGGATGTTACTTCGATATTATAGAGTTATAGACGGACACTTCAATTTTATTTATTTCCAGGTTTCAAACAACTCTTTAAAATCTTAAATATAGTAGGGCCCCCATATTGTCCCATCTCCATAATCCTCCCTATGAAGCAAATTATAGATGAGACATGTGTTCAGAAGTGGACTATTATAGGCTGTAATGGAGAGTAGGGTTTCTGTTTCTCACATTTTGAATTTAGTTTAACTTTTTTATGGTTATTATAAAGACATTTCACAAACAAATTATTTTCTATATATAATGAAGGCTAATAAAATAAGTACACGGTCCTGATATTGAGTAGATCTGTGGTCCATAGACAATTACATCTAGATTTAAAATCAAAATGCTGATGTTTTGTCGATCCTATGGACGGAATGCCTTGTTACCAGTAAAAAGGGTATCTGCGGTTCTCGTTACATATTATGCGAAACATTATGCTTTTATTTTACACTGATATTATTTCTCCTGTTGAGGTTACTCGTTCGTGATACAGCCATAAAACATTGCAGTGTGGCTCTACTCATATTTACTTCATTATTATTCTCTATTTCCAGCATCACTTTCACTATTGCATCTTATAGGCCTTGCCGAGATGCACCGTCAGTCTGTGACATTTAGTAACAGTGTTTAACAGTTGTCACTGTTAAACACTGTTCTCGTCCAGCCTGCATGTGAATTTGGCACTTATGTCTAGTAAATTGTGCTTTATCTTTATATAATATATAAGTATTGGTGTAACTTTTTGTCGAGACGATAGTTCATAGCTATGTTAGGATCCTAAAAGTGGTGCTGTAGTCATGTTATTCAACAAATACTATATAATACGAACTAAAATGACTTATATTCACAATATAAACTCTCGCGTCAGTGTACCTTTATTTTTGTGATAGATTTTAGGTTGTGAATGTCATTAGATGCGACAGAGGGAATCTGAAACAGGTGATGGCCACCAAAATCTTCCTGGTGCTCAAAATAATAACAAATAACAAGAACAAACACTTTATGGTTAACACCAACACACTCTGGCAACTATGGCAAATACCTCCTCTGTAAAACAATCAATGGAGGAGAAATTTACTATATATAAGCTGTAATCACTGATGATGAAAACCTTTTATGTAATTTTAATAGGTTAACTTACCAATTTATGTTTTAAACGTAAGTTTTATAGCATTTCACCAACCACATTCGTAATTGTAGTCATTCGTAATTCAAATGTTTGCGGATGTGATTAGCTTTTGTTTACTAATATTTAGCATTATAGCATTTCATGTTATAATAATTATATAAATGAAATAAATATTTTGAAATTTCTATTACTCCGGTGCGGCAGTCTAATATTCAAATTTCAGCCGAAATCAACAATTGTGCAAAAACGCCTTACATGCCTGAACAATGCAAAAATAATGCCGGTGAACGTGAGCTTTTACAGTGTACTTATTATGCAAATGCTTGACATATTTTTGTTGAGTTTATACAAATACCGAAAATGTGTAATTGGCGTTAATCTTAACGCATTATTTTCATGTAGATATATCTTATATTTCTATTTCTATCTTACTTTTGTCTCTTTTTTATTCAGGTAAATATTTTACGCAATTGCCTAGGGAATGCCTATTACATAAGGAATTCTTGTAAATTCTTGTTTTGGCGTCCTGTGTTATTAAAACAAAAAAGAAAAAATATTTGTTTTCCCAAATAAAAAAGTTAAAAAAGAAACTATTTCTTGTATTTCATGTCTGGCTGTTTTTTTTAACATTCTCGTATTGTGACACGTATGTACATCCGGCCTTATTATAGATATATTGAAATGGTTAAAGCAAATTAGTACCGCATAGATTTGTGACACTAGTTATCTCTTGCAAGGTTAAAAAAAGTACATAAAGAAGTAGTCGCCAATTTCGAAAATTGGTCATATTTCAATGAAAAATAAATAAGAAATGTATATAAATTGACAAGCAAAAAATTTATATGATTTTATAAAATTAAAATTAGAGAACGCCTCATAAGTTAAAAATAGTAACCATTAGTACGTTTATATTCTAACGCATATTGTTAATTATAGAATTAATTAAACTAGAAGCTCCGTCCGGTAGCTAAGTAGAATACATTTACTAATCGAATAGCTTCTTCTTTAAATTCATTACTTTAGAAATAAAATATAAATTAACAGAGATGAAACTGTCCCTTGTTCTTTTTCTTCTTTATATTGAAATTTTGCTAAGAATTTTAAAATACGCTATGTCTTCTTAGTTCTTATTTATGCTTTTATTCTTCATTATCGTCTAAGAGCTTGTTAGTTGGCGTAAAGTTATATGTTGAAGAGATTGTAAGTTATTTGCAATATCAAAAGCTCAATAATATTCTTACCTAAAGCAATTTATAAAATTTCAGCAGGAATTCGTGCAGACGTTGCCAATGGAGCATGTGGTTTACCAGCTGCGGTCTTATTAGGTCGTGCGGTCATAGTTATATATTTTAGTAGAAAATAGGTAATTCAGTTCTATTCGTTTGTGATTGCGTAGGATTCAAATTATGATTTTTACTGCTAGAGCGGATCATAAAGATTATTGCGACACTATGTAGATATTTTGTATTTTGAACATCAGTTATGAAGACATACAAAGGCTGGTTACTTTACTTTTTAACCGACTTCAAAAAGGAGGAGGTTCAGTTTGACTGTATTTTTTATGTGGACATCTATTACCTCATAACTTTTTTCTAGGTGAGCCGATTTTGATGATTCTTTTTTTATTAGAAAGCTGGTGACTTCTTATGTGGTCCCATATGAATTTGATCAAGGTCGAATCAGTTATTTTTGAGTTATTCGTAATAGTTTATGTTGAAGTCGGTTGTACAATTTTATTTTTACCGCTTGTTTATTTTTGTTTTGTTTGTTTATTTAATTATTTTATTTCATTATACATTTATAATACCTATTTCCCGTGACATCAATCGCGTGGAATTTATTACGATTGAATTTCATGATCTTTAATTTTTTTTTCGCGGAACCCTAATTCTTTTTCTAAAATAAAAGTATCCTCCAAAGTTACTCCTCATAACATCAGCTATCCGCCGGTGAAAGTCCCGTCAAAATCGGTCCAGCCATTTTGTATATTTCCCGGAACTAACAGACAAACGTATGTCTCTCTATTTGTTCAAGAATTAAAGAGCGACAAACAAAAAATTAAAAATATTTTTTTTTTGTTATACGTACCGTATATACACATTTTCTAAAATGCTGTTATTTTGACATTACAAACAGACACTTTAATTTTATATATTTGTATAGATGTTTAATAGCATACATACTTAGTAAAATTTATATTATCTACATTATAAATCGCAGCAAATATAAAATATTTCCAAATTGTTTTTATTTTTTCGTTAAACGGCTTTTATACATTGAAATATAATGTACTTACGTACTAGAACAGCTATTTCAAACAAAAACTTTGTGCTACTCTATGTCGTTGCGCATGTGCCGTAAACAGTCTTACCGCGCATGCGCGGTTTTTTTATCATAATAGATTATGCGTAGGTAGAATGATCAGTAGGTATTTAATTATTGTATATTTAGAGTACATATATTGTTAATTAATTTAATAAAACGAGTACAATTTTTAATAATTTGTCATTTATTGAGCATGATATGAGGTAAATTAATATGATAATATACAATATTATCACGATTTCATTTTAATTACAGTTTTATATAAATATTTTATAATATAACCATATAAATTGGAAAGAATCGAATCTAATGAAATATATTTATTTAAATCTAGAAGTGGGTCTCCAAAAGCCCTACCCTAAGTTCGCGTGAGGCATGGACACAGAGCTGATACTTTTTATATTATGCCTTATGAATTACTGGGTGAAAACATAGTTAAACTTTAAAAACTTCTACCATTTCTGTGTATACTTGAATTATACGTATATACACGTATTTGTTGTTTTTTGCTGAAAATTAATTTCAATTAATAAAATGTATAAATGTTATTGTAAAAATATGTATTAGGAATTTAATTAAGGGCCTTTAAAAAATATAAGTTTTGTTATTTTTTGCCTTCTTCGTACTATATTTATCCTTTTCCTTAAAATGCAAGGAACAAATGTATGTATGATTTGTTAGTAACCATATCTCTTCTCTACGATTATTTTGGACGAATTTAATCCAAATTTCTCGGTTTTCGTGGTTTGAACGTGGAAACCTAAAAATAAAATAAAAGAATATTCAGCAAATGTAAACGTATGAAATTTTAAAATACTTATGTTTAATTCTACAAAAAAAATATCTGCATAATATATTCGTCCTACACTTGCTCACAGAAATGTCGTATCTGAACAAATTAATTTCATATTCCATGACACAAGTTGGCGCCAAAGAAATAACTTTTTAATTATTAATATATAATGTTTTTTATTATTTAAGTATCTTACTTACCCATGAAAAGTGATTCCTTGGTTTTTACTAACATTTCGTGAATTTTTTGTGCAATATCTAAGAACACACCCCGGAATATTTTATCAAGATATTTTTTTTAAATCAACACAACACGTGACAACTCTACAAGCGCCTAGCGACCGACTGATTAAAGTGCGGTGACATTGCCGCAGTTGAATGAAACAGCGTAACTTAGTGCAGTGTCGCCTCTAGTACGTAGTACATAATAACTCAATGCTTTTATACTAAATAAGTCAAATTTCTCTACCCAAACCAAGGAGGTTATAGTTCGATCATCTGAGTTCTGTCACTCTGTCAATCGGCCAGTGTTAATTATCGAACTGATGTTGGCCACACCAGTGATTATATTCTCTTTGGGCCACACGAGCTAATCAAATTTTCTTTAAAAGGCGCATGATGCAATTTTACAAGTAGAGTAAATCGTATGCACACAAAATAATATCTACTATCCGAATGATAAACAAAATAATTAAGTAAATAATTTGCTGGCCTGGTTATCTTACACCGATTTTGAGGGTACAAACTATTGGACGCCTGTTATATATTATATTATATTATAGCCTGATGCAGGGATGGGCAAAATTGTTAATTGCAAGGACAATTTTGGTCGATCGCTTGCGATGACTTAGAAACCTATTACACTACCATCACCACTACCATTACAGCCCGTCATAAGGTCACTGCTGAATATATCTATACAAATAAATAAAATTGAAGTGTTTGTTTATAATGTCAAAATAACAGCTTTTTAATAAATGCATAAGAAAGTATATACGGTACTAATAACAAAAATACAATTTTTAAAGTTTTTGTCTGTCTGTCTGTCTGTCCGTCTGTCTGTCTGTTTGTTCCGGTTAATCTCCGAAACGGCTAGACCGATTTTGATAGGATTTTCACTGGCAGATAGCTGACGTCATAAGGAGTAACTTAGGCTACTTATATTTTAGAAAAATAAACACGCGGGCGAAGTCGCGGGGAACAGCTAGTTTACCATAATTGCAACGCTTGGCAAGCGGATTGGCAACAGCAGTTTATTTTTATTCACCTGTAATAAGAAATATGCTGTTGTTCATCTACTAGTTCATTTTCCCCCTGTCGCCTCTTACGACAGCCACGGGATGAAATGTGGTAGTGAATATTATTACACCGCCACGACACAGTGTACTGTGGCTTACATTACGGTGGATTAGACTACGTAAGGCTGAATACACAGACACTACTCAATTTTAAGATGGCGTTAAGTCTCGTGCTGTCTCTATCACTTTAAGTCAAAGTGAATGTGACACCATGAGACTTAACGATATCTCAAAATTGAGAAGAGTTTGAGTATTTGGCCATTAGAGTACTAATATAGGATCCTAGCTAGGGCTAAAATACAGTGTGAAGGCATAGTATATAAGTCAAACCCCCTATTCTCACTTAACTAAACTTTTCGCTACTACACTAACCTAGAGAGCAAGTCGATCGCGACACTGAACTGAAGTTAAACAGTACATATTTTCTTGTATTTAAATAAAAATAAAAAATAAATTTAAACCTTTTTTATTTCTCATAAATACGCAATTTTGCTACAGTACTATTAAATTTTACGTTATTTAACTTTCCGCAACATTACTCTGTGTTAGCTGTGGTTGCCTATAACTGAGTCAGGCTCAGAGGGGCTAGAACCCAGAGCCGTAAAGCCAGTTTTAAAAAAACCCTATAACTGAGTGAGCACATTGCATGTTTCTCACAGTGCATATATCTTGTTTTAGTTTTTGTGTATCATGGTGACCCTTATAAATAAATAAATAAAATAAATATATAAAAGTTGTCTGTCTCTGCTTTAATGCATTATAATTCACATCATATTTCGCACCTTAAATATTTTTTCATTTAATTATCACTGCTATAATTTTCCTTTTAGATGACAATATTGTCTCGACTTTATGAAATCTTATTATGACTACCCTTGTCAAAAAGGAACAATAGGCTATTAGAAGTCTTCAGCTACACGGAATAATGAATTTAATAACAGTCAGTTATTAATAAGACGAAAAACGTCAATACTATTGCCACTTTACGTACTGATTCAAATACGAATAGACATTTTGAATAATGTAGCACGTCTGTAAAATTTCTGTTTTATAATAAATTTCACTGGCACTGATCCTTATTTTTTCATTCTTGGACATTTTAAATGTATCTTATAAACCTCTCAGTCTAAATAAAATTAACAGTTACATTTTTTACAAGTGGCCGAAGCTTATTATTATTATTTTTTACGCCAGCTTAATTATTTTGGAAAATAATTTGAAATATAAAAATTATTTGAATTTTATATTTGAATGGTATTAATGAAACGGGTGAAGGAATAAGCAGTTGTAAATGGATACTGTGGCTCATAGACACCCAACATTTTAAAACATTTAAAAATATAAATGCAAATAAAACGTTGTCACCCCTGGGAATAAAATTTCATGCCTCGTTAACACTATGCGTGATACAGTAGTATTATTCTGGTATTTTACGTTGTTTTATAACAGCGTGGTTCTACATAGAGTGACTTTACAAATAAGTATTGTAACTAAGCCAGAAGGCTGGAAATACTTCCTACACTCATTGAATTAAATGAGCTTAATTACAAAAGAAGAAGGATTACAACAGAAAATACTGTCCACGAAACCGGTTCCTTCTAATAAACGTTAACTCAATAGCAAAGGTGAGAAAAGAAACAATTACAAGATCTAAAATATATTTTCATCATCATCATATAACATTACCCTCACATTATGGAACTTTCCTGTAATACGTAATAAACAATTGTTTCCATATAAAAATTATATTTAAGCCATAAAAGTACTTTTTCCGTGCGGAAAATGAGTGGCGAAATTGATACAGCAGTCGTAGAAGCGCTTAGCGCTCGCTGTAAATTTCACAATACGCGAGCAACCCGGGTCCTATCCCTGTCGGCAGTAATAAAATTGTTAGTTATAATTTTTAATTCTAATTTACCACGCGTTCTGCGGTGCAGAAAAAAATCGAGAGAAAAAAATATTTCAAAGATATATGAAGTCCGCCAACACGCATTGGGGCAGCTCGACGGACGCTTCCTTGCCCGAAAATCCTCTCAGAAGTGAGAGCAGTGGGACATATTATATAAGCCGTAATTTTAACTTTTTAACCTTTTATAGGTTAAACAGTGGTCTATCCAAGTGCTTTCCACACTTAAAGTGGAGTTCCAAGCGAAGAGCAGCTCCGGTATGCACTGCTCGCCCTATTCTTAACGTTTTGCACTTACTTCGCAGTTAGCACGGAAGCCGTAGACTAGTGCTTTTGGGTGGTCGTTCTGTTCCACTCCGTTCATTTATGGGCCAATGCGCAGAGGGAGATAAGAGTGTGTAGAGGTGAATTATATATTCCGGCACTTGGAGGTTCCCTTCTCAGGATAGATCAAGGATAGGACAAGAGCACGAGGAACTCCTGTGTTCAATATTCTCTATTCTCATCTGCCAAGGAGTCCGTCTGGGTAAATTGCACCCTCTTACCTACTATATTTACAGGCTGTGAGGCATTCTATCTCGTTCCTAAGAGGTTACAACGAATTAGTAGCCTTCTTTATTTAAAGTTGGGTACAAGTGTTGATATGCGTAGTAGTTCGTTACTTATTATAATTAAAAAGACGTGTTAGAGCCGCACTTTGTGACTGAATAGGTCGACCGGGGAATGACCACGCTTGTACTGAATGGTAACATGTAATGGCAGCATAGTGCTGCTTTATTTCTTATGGTAAGTGACGAGAACTGGAGAGCCTTTTTACTGGTAACTATTAAACCCTTTTTACTGGTTCTATCTTAATCCGTAGGAGTGACAACACACCTGCATTTTGATACTCGTATGTGTGTTTAGGATAAATGTAGTCGTCTATGGACCACAGCATCCAGTTATTAGAGACAATGTGTGCTCACTTATTACCCTTATTTCTATTAAAAAAAAGAATAAAATTGTCATGTATATTTTTATTTTTTTAAATTTTGCTTTACATTTTCTAGGTGGTAAAATGAGTCATTATATACCTAGGAGTTCGCCTGAGTGTGTACTACTATCTTACCTATCCTTGCTATAGAACAGCAATTCCCGTTTTTAAACAGTTTTATAGTTATTTAATTCGCAGAGACGTTCGCAACGAATCTGTTTTCCACGTGTAAGTAATCGAGCACGTATCTAAAAGACAAATATAGAATCAAACAAGAACTAAAGAATTTATTTTCATTTGACAAACTTTTGCTAAGATTCTTGACTTCAAAGGTTAGTTAGGCAATATAAATAGAATTTGGACCACAGAAATTAAAACAATAAAAACTTCCTAAGGCATAATTTAGGCAGATCAGATCTATGTTGCGGCTTGAAGATTAAAGAGAAAGTGTAATTACAGACTGTGATGTATTCCTTTATAGCCCTTAGAAGTGTCAACGATTCTGTAGCAGATTTCCATTACCTGCAGTAGCCATCAGGTAGAGACTGTTGGTCCATTGTCACTTAAGTTTTATCGAAAAGAACTGTTAATTTATATTAAGTACAAATTATTTAAAACATAAAAGTTGTAATATTTTTTATTTACTTATTCTTATTGAAATTGCACATAATATTCAAAACAGAATTAGGTGGGCTTATTGCTGAAAGCATACTCTGCCAGTCAACCTTACTATTTATCAACGATAGTGAAATGATATCATTATCAGACCAAATGCACCATTGTAGATATTGCTACAAGTGTCACATCTTCATGATCATCATTAAAACCTCTCACAACCCACTGCTGAACATAGACCATCTACATCATGAACTACCTGCACGGCTTACTAGGTCGTCACTCCATTTAGCTGATATATTCATGCGTATTATATGATTTAGGTTATATCACGTAAATTGTTTTAAACAAAATATAGGACGGAAAAAAGTTCTTTATGAATCTGTAATTAAATCCCTTTGATATTCGACCAACTCGTGTTCGGTGTTTGTTTCCAAACTTTTTTAGCAACATCAAACAAGATATAACAAAAAGTGACAAATATACCCTTATACAAAACATATAACTTATTGTATGCTACTTCCCGTGGTATTCCCGCAAAAAAAACAGTGTATTTTTCAGTCTTTTTAAAAGGACTATTTAGTAATAATGTAGAAATTGCTGTAATTCAAGAAGAAAATAAAATTAGGAGATTAGATATTTAAAAATACTATAAATTCGAAAGGTTAATAAGAGGTGGATGAAAATGTAAGAAACGTGACAATAAGACCTCGTAGCTATTATCAAGACCCACATAATATTTCATGCTACCTGTCAAGTATTGCACGTTTTCTTCTGGTATATGAATATTCTTTATAACTTAACTCCTATTCATTAAATTTATATTTTGTATGTAAAATGTTTTCGGGGACCGTCGTAAGTTATCAAAATGGGTAATTTTTCATGTTTTATGACTTAAAAATACAAACCTGTTAGTTTAATTTGTTAATGTATAATGCGTAAATGTATCATGATCATCATCATCATCATCATTGCAACCTATCAAAAGTCCACTGCTGAACGTAGGCCTCCTTCATAGATTGCCACATAGGGGGAATATTTGTCATAGTTGTTTTTTATTTTCTTGGTGTTATTAGAAAGACGTTACTGTCTGTCTTTTGGTTTGTTTCCCTTTGTCACCTCTTAAGACAGCCACGTGATGGTACAATCATCATCATTACAGCCTTTCACAAGTCCACTGCTGAAGATAGGCCTACCCCAAGGAAAAGAAAAGCTCGGTGCCGAGCCACCTGTGCCATCGACTTCCTACAACTCTTATCAGGTCATCACGCCATCTGGTGGAGGCCTAGCTTCACTTCGTTTACTTGTACGATACTGCCACTTGAGAAAAAAATCTTCTTCATCAGTTGCCAGTTCTTCGACCTATATGGTCAGTATTGCCATTATAGCTTCCCGTTCCGTTGGGCTATAGTTCTATTGCTGATATTGCGGGATGATATAGACGATCTATAAATGTATTAACCCTGATTTTTTTTTCATGTTAATACTAATACTACAACAAAAACAAGCTTCATCCCAAGAATGTTAGCTTCCCTCTCATTTCTTTCTCATTTAAACAGTGGTAGAGCCACGCGGCAGATTTTGCTGTCATACGGATGGGTACGGCTCGAACCGGGGTGGTACCACGACCTCACAGAATACCAGCGTGAAGTAGAGATTTACCTCTGCGTTTTGCTTGGTGAGTGCAGGTGGCCGGAGGCCCTTTTTACTGGAAATGAGGCATTCCACCTTAATCCTCACGGGTGACAACGCATCTGCATTTTGATTTGTAATAGAGGATAGATGTAGATGTCTATGGTCCGCAGTAACCACTTACCATCAGGTGGACTGTGTGCTCGTTTGTCACCCATATCCTATAAAAAAAAATTCCGAGGTCAACAACCCATTTAGTGAGAGGTTGTCCCACATTGAATTTCTTGTTATATGGCTACCCGATAATCATTCTTTCCCAGGTTGCCATTCTTTGAGCTTTTTTGCAAGCAGTAGCTATAAAAAATGTTAATTCCATCCAGTTCATAAAACGGGCTTCTTCTTCTTTTGTTTAACCTGGTTCAATACAAAATTTAGTCCAACGAAAAATTATTAACTAAACTAAGTTTGCTTATTTTCCGTCTACTCTAAATATTTATCCAAACATTTCTCAAGGTCACTCAGCAAGCTATGGAGAGGTCTATGCCAAGAGTTTCTCTGAAAGATAGACTTCGTAATGAGGATATACGCGGGGAACCATTAGTAAGCTAAAGTGGCAACGGACTGGCCATATAGCTCAAAAACCGAAAACTGATAGGGAAGAATGGTTCTCGATTGGCAATCTCGTACCAGAAAGCGAAGTCTAGGGCGTCCCCCTACAGAATAGAATAAAATAGAATAGAATAGAATATTTTTTTATTCAATATACATTACATGTGTAATTCTTATTGAAAGTCATTTTTTACTTTACCACTGGTTCGAAAAAAAAACCCTCTGTCCTGGGAAGAACCAGCAAGAAACCCAGCGGGACATTTTTTTAAATAAATTTTACAATATAAATGATTACGAACTATTTACAAAACTTATTTTAGAAACTGCTTGGAAGCGATCACCTCATTCCCAGGGGTTATTATCAACCATGTATTCATTTATATAATATAACAATAACCAACAATAATAACCCTTTTTATACAGTTTCAGCTTAATAAAACATTTAAACTTGGTAATAGAGAGAACCTGTACACTTTCCGGGACCTTGTTGTAATAGCGTATACATTGCCCCAAGAATGAATTGCTGACTCTGTGGAGTCGAGAAACTGGCATCACTAGCTTGTGTTTGTTCCTAGTGTTTACAGAGTGTATATCACTTTTTTTACTAAAACTATCTTTGTTTTTGTGAACATACATTAAATTTTCGTAAATATACTGAAAAGCCAAAGTTAATCTATTTATTTCTTTGAATTTATCTCTAAGAGACTCTCTCGATTTTAGATTGTAAATACTTCTAATGGCCCTCTTCTGTAAAACAAAAATAGTTTCTGAATCAGCCGCATTTCTCCATAGCAAAATCTTATAAGACATTATGCTATGGAAATAACTGATACGAGTATAAACTATTCTAGCTGTCTCGACACTAGTGAGATCTCTAATCTATTTTACAGAATAGGCTGCAGAACTTAGTCTGCTTGCTAATTTGGAATATGGGGGCCCCGCTGAAGCTTTGCGTCGAGAGTGATGCCAAGAAAAACAGTGGATACAACAGGGCTCAATTCGTCCCCATTGAAATACACATTGCTATTCAGATTTTTAACATTCGTTGTTGTAAATTTAACACAATTAGTTTTATTTCCGTTCAAATGCAGATTATTAACCTTAAACCAATGCACTAATTTTGTTATAGCATTATTCACTTCGTCACATTTAAATGATTGACGTTTAAGCTTAAAAATCAAGGAAGTATCATCAGCAAATAATATTATATCATGACTATCCCCTACAAGGTGAGGTAAGTCATTAATATACAACAGAAACAGGAATGGGCCGAGATTCGAGCCCTGAGGGACACCCATTAATACAGGTGACCCGGAAGAACTTTTACCATTGATAATAACTTTCTACTTTCTATTACTTAAATATGAAATAATAAGTTTAAGCGCTGTGTTCTTGACACCATAGTACTGTAGCTTCTTGATTAATGTCACATGGTGAACACAGTTCAAGGCCTTGGAAAGGTCACAAAATATACCCAAAACATCCTCTGAATACTCCCATGCAGAAAAATATGTTTAATAAGCTCAACTCCAGCGTCAATTGTCGAGCGACCCCTTGTAAAACTGAATTGATGTTTATGTAGCAATTTATTAATATTAGAGAAACTTAACATCTGATCTAAAATAATTTTTTCAAAAATTTTACTAAATGTTGGTAGTACAGAAATCGGTCTTAAATTGGCGGGGTCTAATGTACTACCAGATATAATTAAAGGTATGACTTTACAATGTTTCATTAAATCAGGATACACACCAGATTCGACGCTTCTATTAAATATAGTGGCTAGATAAGGTGCTATTATATCTATTATAGATAAAATAACTTTAAAGGAAATCTCCCATAAGTCTGCCGTTTTCTTAACATAAATAGTTTTAAAATATTTAACGATACTTTTGGCAGTATTCTATGGAATTTAAAAGTATTTGAACAAACCTTTACATTTTGTTTGAGCAATGATTCGGCGACAGTAGGAGAAGAATTTAATGATTTTGTTGTCAAAAAAGGAACATCAGTAAAATGTTTCTCAAAAGCCATAGCAACTTCTTGATCAGATCGCGTTAAATTATTGTGAATGTTCAATTGAAAATCCGAGTTGCGCGGTTTGACCTTGCCCGTTTCACTATTTATTATTCTCCAGGTCATTTAAATTTTATCGGATGCAGTTTTAATTTTGTTGCTTAAATGTAAAGCCTTAGCAGTGGAGCCCACTTTTTTTAAATATTTTAGAATATGTTTTTAAATTATCTCTAAATATAACACTACTATTATATGATCTTCCATATAATAGTACGAAGTAGTATAATAGTACGAAACAAGACGAAGTGACAACCTGCAAAAGATACAGAAAAAAGAAGCATCCATCCAATGCACCTGCAATCATCTGCAATCAATGGGGAGCGACAAATCGATCCCCACCTAGGAATATATATATGTGTCGCCGAAAAACGCAAATAAGTGTTGCATACATGTTTAGCAGTTTAGATTTATGATAGTATGTAATTATAATAATTATGAACTTAATTTTCCTTATGGCATTTTACTCCAGGCGTGAGCATGAATTAAATCGGTACTTAATATTTTAATTGATAATTTAAACAGTGCCGAAACCGGAAATCAAACTAAATTGGCCCTATGATTGTATCATTAAATAAAAGACGAGCTCCTATTCAAAACTATTAGAATAAACAAATGTAATTTATCTTATTCTACCATGAAATCCAAATGAAATTCAAAGTATTTACAACATAAATTAGCATCTCTCCACTCAACAGAAGATTAAAAATGCGCTGAATCTTGCATTTAATTAAAAATGAGCTTGAATTACATTTTATTCATACTTAATGCTTCTCCGTTTTTAATAAAACATTTTAGTTTGCAACGCTGCAACCTAGAAATAGCGCATTAAAATACATTTTTATTTTTATTAACGGAACGTTACCACCAATAGGGATTTCTCCCGTATCGTACAAGCATTTTAAATACATTAATTGAACTTGGACAAACATCCAAAATTGAAATAATAATTTGTAAGCCATACAAATATTTATACTTACTTACTTATCTTCACGCACAATCCCTGACGGGGTAGCCAGAGAGAACAGATCGCCAAATGTCACGATCATTACAAACCTCTTTCGCTTCTTTCAGATTCATTATCTTCTTCATACATGCACGTCTAGGTATCCGAGTACTCTTGACCCTACCCTCTTCGAGCAACTTGCTCACATGGTCTTCGAAAGTTAGTCTCGGTCTACCTCGACACCTTTTAATATTAACTTTCGCGCTATATATTTTCTTCACCATTCAGTCTTCACTAATTCGCTCAACGTGCCCAAACCACCGAAGCACGCCCTTATCAATTTTTGTGATAAGGTCATCTTTCAAACCTGCTATATTGCGAATCTCTTCGTTTCGCTTTCGGTCGGCCATGGTAATGCCGCACATTTTACGAAGAGACCGCATCTCCACTGCATTCAACTTGCTTTTATGCTTCTTCTGGCATATCCAGGTTTTGCTGCCATATAACAAAGTCGGTACCAACACTGCATTATGTATTGCAAGGCGTGCACTCTTCACTACGCCTTGCCTTTTGACTAACGTAGTCAGGGCACCATTGACTTTGTTCCCGGCAGCGACACGCTTGTCCACATCTAAATCACATCTTCCATCCCGGCTAAAAGCACTCCCCAAGTATACAAGTATACAACTCCAAACGCAAGCCTAATAATATTTTCATTGATAAAATAAATCATGATGATGCCATCAAATCTATAGAGTCTGCTGATTTTTCTTTTATATCTTCAACTTCAAATGCAGACACGGCTGCCGAAAAATTTGTTGATTTACTAGCCTCTGCCATAAAGAAAAATACTGTTAAAATTAAGATTCCTAGAGCGAAACGAACGCTTAAGGCCTGGATGACGCCTGGACTGATAAGGTGTATCCGTCACCGCGATAAACTTCACCAAAAACTGAAAAAGAACCCTGACAATGAAATACTTCAAATTTCTTATAAGCGTTATAGGAATTACTGCAATTCCTTGTTAAGTAAGCTCAAGCGCCAATATGAAAAAAGTCTTTTGGCAAATGCAAAAAAACAGTAAAGAAACTTGGTCTGCAATTAAAACCATCTCCGGGTGTGATACTAAAAATAATTACGCTGAAAATTTGATCATTAAAAATCCCACAGATTCAGTGGAGAGAGCTAATTACTATTTTTCAACTTTAGGTAGAAAATTAGCTGATAAAATTCTAGCAAACGGTGTTAAACCTGCTAATGTTAATACTATGTCCTGGTCGCTTAATTCATTTGTGCTCGATTCTCCTGACGAGTTAGAAGTTGAAACAATATTGATGGGTCTTAGAAATGATTGTGCTATTGGTTGGGATTCCATTCCTGCTGTCTTCCTTAAAATGACCAAGGATAAAATACTTCTGCCACTCACAACCCTTTTTAAAATCTGTTTTGAACAAGGATGCTTTCCAAAAGTTTTTAAAAGATCTCTCATTACTCCTGTTTACAAGAATGGGGCTCGGGACGTTGTTGAAAATTACAGGCCGATCTCTGTGCTACCTGCTCTTTCAAAAATCTTAGAAAGGATGCTTAATAATCGTTTGGTTAAATTTCTAAACAAATATAATATCTTATCTAATATGCAGTTCGGATTCAGAGCGGGTGTTAGTACAGAAGATGCTGTTCGTAACTTGTTCGAATTTGTAACAAATAAACTGGACCATAAACAGAAGTGTGTAGGGATTTTCCTAGATTTAGCCAAAGCTTTCGACACCGTTTCGATACCAATTCTTGTAAACAAACTAGAAAAAATTGGAATAAGAGATTCTGCCCTTTCTATTTTTAAGGATTTTCTATATGACCGTGTGCAGAGAGTAAAAATAAAAAAAGTTATTAGCTCAGATGCCTGTGTCACGTTTGGAGTCCCTCAGGGCAGTATCCTGGGACCAAATCTCTTCCTGGTTTACATTAACGACCTGTGCTCAATGACACTAAGTCAAGGCAAGCTATTTACTTATGCTGATGATACAGCTTTAATTTTCTACGGAGAGACTTGGCCTGAGGTCCAGGAGTTTGCGATGAGGGGTCTTCAAACTGTGGCAAATTGGCTTGAGGAGAATCTACTGACTCTTAATATATCTAAGTCCACCTATATGTAGATCCATATAACCAACACCCAAACTGTTAACGATATACAACTAACAGTACACTCTTGTGGTTCACAGTCAACAGATACTTGCCTTTGCCCTAAAATGATGAAATCCAAATCAATTAAATATCTCGGAGTAATTATAGACGAGAAACTAAGCTGGCTCCTACACATAGACCTTATTTCATCGCGCACTAGGATACTTATTTGGACATTTAAAAGGCTAAGACACATCGCTGACTTTAATTTATTAAGAACTGTATACTACGCCTTAGCACAATCAATTATAGGTTATTGTATAGTTGCCTGGGGTGGAGCATGCAAAACATTTATGATAAAATTAGAAAGAGCTCAAAGATGTCTCCTAAAAACTATGACTTTTAAACCGTTCAGGTATCCTACAAATCTGCTTTACCAAGAATGCAAACTGTTGACTGTCAGGCAATTGTACATCCAACAGTTGATCTTAATGAAACATGCTCTAACTCCTTATGACCCTGAGATCTGTCGTAATAAACGCAGAATACCGGATGTACTGGTTATTAGCAGATGTCCAACTGCTTTTTCTAGGCGACAAAGTTCATATCTATCCTCAGTGCTTTATAATAAGTTAAATAGAAATCTAAATTTTTATCCTCTTTCCAGACATGAATGTAAAGTTAAAGTTCGAGATTGGTTATTGTCCCTTGATTATAGTAAAACAGAAAATATAATTTGTAGAAATGTGTGTAAGTAATGTATGTCGTATAATAAAAGTATAATAAAATTATAAAATTTTAAAATTATGAAATTAAAAATAGCAATCTTTGTTTAAAGCATATATTTATTCATTATAGGTTATAATGAATAAAATATATATTCTGTATGAAATTATATAATAATATATTCTATATAAACATATATGTGTGTGTATGTATATGTATATATGTATGTATGTATATATGTATGTCTATGAGTATGTGTATGTATATATATTACAAATTGCAAACTAATTTTAATATACCTACGATTATATAAAATATAATAACGACTAAAGAGTCGCATTAAGTTCTAGTTTATGTTTCGTTGTAAATAAATACATTCAAATAGCTAAACAGTTACTTAAAAATGTTAAGCTTAGTTACTTAATTAATTCTTTAGGTATATATAATTCTTAAGATACTGTTGTCACACCACTGGAAGAGGCCGCTGATCCCTAAGATACAGACTTGTCTAGTTTGGGGATCACAGCCTTCACTTTATTATTGTACTTTTATTTAAATAAATGATTATTATAATTATGATTATGATTATGATTTACCTGTTTTAGACATTCCTGATTTACCCATATTTCACACTTCGTTCTCTCTTCGTCCCTTTCAAATACCAGAACCTTAGTTTTATTAGCATTCAAACGGAGACCTTTAATACAAATATTTATCCCATGCATAAATAAAACCTGCGGCCCGCAGCGCCGTAACTATTACACTTAGAGAAAAAGTATATTCGTGTTTTATATACAAACTATCTTTTCCCCGCGACTTCGACCGCGTGTAATTTAGGGTTTTTATTTTGTTGCGTGGAACCCTAATTATTTTTCTATAATATAGTTAGCCTAAGTTACACCTTATAACATCAGCTATCTGCCAGTGAAAGTCCCGTCAAAATCGATCCAGCTGTTTCGGAGATTAGCAGGAACGAACAGACAGACCGACAAATATTTTAAAAATTGTGTTTTTGTTATAATTACCGTATATAATTTCGTATGCATTTAGTAAAAAGCTGTTATTTTGACATTACAAACAGACACTTCAATTTTATTTATTTGTATGTATAGAATATAGATTCAAGACATTTTTTCAAAGTTCAATTACATTTAATTATACTTTATATGAGCCATGTTTTCTATAACTTGTTGCCATATTATGGGTAGTGACATAATTTCGTATCTGTAGAAGTCTTGTAATTTTTGTTTAAAAAAACTTACGAAAAAATGCGACAAGTAGTTTTGACAGTCCTCTCTTGATTTTAACCTAACACTACGCAAAGAATTCTGAAGAGACCGAAACAGATGAAAATCTGAGGGTGTAACAAAGTTAAAAGTTAAAGTTACAGTCTATATGTCCCACTGCTGGGCAGCCTCCTCTCGTTTCTGAGAAGGTTTTAGAGTCAGGAAATGTCCGCCGCACTGCCCCAATGCGTGTTGGCGAAATTTTTTTTCTTATTTCTCAGACATGCAGGTTTCCTCACGATGTTTTCCTTTACCGCCGAGCACGTGGCAGCGCTTAAAATTGCAATTAACAATTAGTTAATCCGGGTTTACTACAGACTGTGGAGCTTGACTACCCCCTGACCATGATCTTTTTCGCACATTCTTGTCGTAGGTGGGCCACTTTGGTTCACCAGTGAGCTATCTTTTCAAAAATGGTTCGGTTTCATTACGTTTCAATAGAGAATCGCAAATGAGTACACGATTCATTAGGTTTCTTTCAGTGAGCTCGTGTGGTACCCGAATATCTAGCTTTTTTGTATAGCCAGACTTTTTCAAATGGAGTCAAAACTGTATTGTGGTCAATTCTCAATTCCTCGGTTATGATGTAACTACTAATATGCCTATTTTGCTCCAATTTAAAAAAAAATGACACCATCTTTATCCGTATGAGGGCGACCAGAGCGAGCTGCATCTTTGACATCACAATTCCCGGACTGAAAACGCTTGAACTAACTTTGTGCTCTTACTGACACTCGCAGCTTGCGTCTCATTTTTCCCTTTTTTGTAATAAAACTTCAGAACGTTTCCAATTTCTTCGTTAGATTCACTCATTCTGGCGGAAAGTGTGAGTATTTTTTACTTTTTCTTTTTCTTAATGTCCTATATGTATTCACATTAAAACCAGCAAGATACAAAGAGCACAACCGAAGAGTTTTTTTTTTCAATTTAAAAAAAATAAAATACGAAGAAACTTTTCCTCCAAACATATTCACCTATAAGCAAACCATCTCATTATTTTTGATTTAATATATGATAATAATATTATTTCCAACAGTTCTTCTGAATTTAAAAAAATCGGGCCCCTATTTGACAGTGTGAATGGAAGTACGGTCATAAATAAAAAGGAAGAAAGAATTAAGAATTGCTGTTACAGAAAACTGTAGACACCATGCATTCAGGCAGTAAGCTTTGTTAAAACTAGAAAATTAAAAATGTATTAATAAAATGGTCATGTATATATATATATATATATATATATATATATATATATATATATATATATATTACATAGGTAGTAATTATGATGACAACAGTATTCGCTTGGCTGATTTTGAATACCATCCGAAGTCATCATTTGCATAAAGTTTAGTTCTGCTAGTGTAATTGTTGGAACACTGAATTATTCTAAACTATACATTTCCGATATGACCAAAGTAAGGTGAGGCCAAAATGAGACAAGTGCAAGAACGACTTGCGCCTTGGCGCCTATCTTTTATGTTTTGTAATTGTACTAAGAAATATTGCTTTCTGTCAAATTTTAAGATTCTTTCGATGTTTCATTGTTTTTTTTTTATTTTGATATTTCTTAAAAAAAGCTTCGACAGACGAACAACAAAATGGTCTTACTACAGACCCTATAAAACAAAGAGCCTTTTATGCAATGGCAGAGCAGACCATATTTGTATCAACAAACCATTAATTTGTATTGTAATTTTATATTTAGTAATCGCCATTTTCACCTAATAATTTCGTGGGTGGGGACACCATGCAACTGATGGTAATCAAACATAATTAATAATTAAACAATATGAAGTTTTTAATATAAGTTTAATTCAATGTTTATTATTTTTGTACGTGGTAGAGCCATGCTGCAGCTATATTAGTAGTATAGTTGTAGCACGAATGGGTCGGCTCTACCGGGGAAAGACCACGCTCTCACAGAATACCAGTGTAAAATGACAGCTTGACACTGCTGTGTTTCGTATGATGAATGTAGAGAACCGGAGACCCATTTTACTGGAAAAGAGGCATTTCATCTTAGTCCTCACGGGTGACGACGCATCTGCATTTTGATTCTTTATTGAGGATAAATGTAGATGTCTATAGGTCACAGCAACCACTTACCATCAGGTGGACTGTGTGCTCGTTTGTCACCCTATCCTATAAAAAAGTAAAAATGTAAGATTGATTTTGCTTACATATACGATGCATTCTCTTCCTCTCGGCGCACGCGTCGTTACACTGTATGCGAGGTCGAAGGCACAATTAATGTGATTGAATGAGATCTTTCTGTTGTTGTCATCTCCTCCTTAAATATCAAACCTTGATGAATATGTGTGTGTGTGTTTTTTATTTAATAATGTGATAGGTGTTATGTTTTTATCTTAACAGAAAACAGTATTGAAATAATAAAAATAGGTACATACCTAAATTTATTTAAAATAATACAAAATTTTGTCAACACAAAAATTTTATAAACGTAAACTCTTCTTAAAAAGCATGGTACATAAATAGGGCACAAATATTGTCACTGGCTACACATCAGAAGGAAGTTCGTAGAGAGATCCTTGTAAAGGTCCGTAGAGTTTTTAGCTACGT
The DNA here is from genome assembly GCA_963668995.1 of Parnassius mnemosyne. Lineage (NCBI taxonomy): Eukaryota > Metazoa > Arthropoda > Insecta > Lepidoptera > Papilionidae > Parnassius > Parnassius mnemosyne. The sequence goes on along the minus strand of CAVLGL010000088.1, from coordinate 14,319,541 downwards.
CCGTTTAATGTGAAGTAGGCTGGCGCTCAGACGCGCTGCGACAGCGGTCACCTCCGAAGTTGATAGACTAAAAATAATAATAATATGGCAATATTCATTCTAGGTCACCAAAATTTTTTTTAAGGATTTTTCGTTAACTAGTTTATTATATATTTAGTTTTCCTCTCGCCTTCTTGACATCTACTCGTAGATGCACCATTTTTCAAATCATCTAGAATGACGACTCTTCTAGACCTATTACTTTAAACCAAATTAAAGTTTGTTAAGATGGTATTTTAATTCATCAAGGAGTATTAGTATTGGACAATTAAGTAATATTTTATAAATATTACTGACGTTAAGATCCAAATGCTTTTTAGCATTCTACCAATAAAGAAACTGCTGGCAAATATATTTTCTTAAAAAGTAAGAAACAAAAATTTGTCATTTAATAGTGACAAGTTTATTACGATAAAAACAAAAATTTCCTTTGACAGGATCTAGCAACAGAACTTAGCAGATACAATTATCGTTAACGAGCGTACTCGGACCAACCGTCGCTGACTTTTAATGGTAACATTTTAGTAGTAGATTATCGATTCAAGTAATAGTTAGACCACAACCTAGAAGACTTTTTAATGAGTTGTTCACTTCGAACAATAACTTACTGCCATTAATAGTATATCAATTTTTTTTAAATGGACATATCTGTATTTTAATTGTCTATTATGAAGTATGTATATTATAGTTAGTGCCTTGTGGTAGCTGTGTAAGAAATCTATTATCCTACTTCGTTCCGTAAGTGTCGTAGGAGACGATAATTATACAATATAATTCAAGAAAAATAATAATAATATTTCTTTATTCTTAATTGCACACTTTAGATTAACTACACATTAAAAACCATAAAAACCAAACTTAGTTTACAAGAATATACTTTTACAATTATTACGAAATTATGTCAGTAATTAAACTAAACTAGGCAGAGTCTCTAATTTCAAATTTCAACCACGCATATTACAAAGGTAAAGGTACAGTGCAGTCACCTGACTGCTCTACAATACAATACTCTTACACAATCTTATTATAATACAATACAATCCTCTTTATCGTACACCGAGAAAAGATAAAAATATCAAAAAGAAAATAATAAACAACTGTTGAGAGAAATACAAAGAGCGGTCATATTGCTACATAGCAATCTCTTCCAGACAACTCAAAAGAAGAAATAAATAAAAATAAGAAAAAGAACAATAGGTAGGGTGCACTAAAATAAAAAAAAAATAAAAAATAAAGATACAAACTTATGCATTAAAAAGACAACATTCTTCAGGTAGATCAATGACCATAATTAAGAAGAGCAAAGGAGAGCGGTTAGAGAGACAAATAGGAGTCCTTAACCTGTTTCTGGAACACGTTTAAGTATCGATCACTTTTAATTCACTGGGGTAAGGAGTTCCAAAATCTTACTCCAAGAACTATAATATGACATTATGTGTAAGTGGCAACGGGCCGGTATTATACCTCGAAGAACCGACAACCGATGGGGAAGAAAGGTTCTCGACTGGCTGCCTCGAACCGGTAGACGAAGTGAGGGCCGCCACTAGGTGAGGTGACGACGTGATACGACATGCAGGAAGTCGATGGATGCAGGTAGCTCAGGATCGTGTTTTGTGGCATTCCTTGGGTAGGCCTATGTTCAGTAGTGGACTTGTGAAGGGCTGTAATGATGATGATGATGATGACACTATATTAATTTTAAATATTTTATATTTTTGTAACTTATCAATAACAATAAAATCACGATACATAATGTCTAATAATAATAAATTGATACCGCTACCTAGACTTTGTTTTATTTATTTCCTCTGCCTATTTGAGTTTTAGACTTTTGACGGTTAACCTACAAATGCTGCTAAACACTGGCCTCAGCCTATTTATGGCATAGAAATGGGTCCTACGAATCGCTCTAACGGTGCTTTTTTTAACAGCTCAGTTATATTGACAATAGTCCATGTCCTATGAATGTTTAAGAATAAAAGCTAAAATTACGAAAGTAAATGTCCTTTGCTTCGGCACTAATTACTAAGTTGGCTACATCAGCTGCCTTTCCAATATGGTGTTAGAAAATATTTCGATGATATAGTTCGATGTGTAAAATATTAATCAAACATGTTTTACTAGCAACAGTAATGCTTACCGTAAATGTCAATATCGCTCTGATAAGATTCACTTCCAACGAGATTTATAAAATCAAAAATTTATTATAATGCAATTATACACCTACTATTAACACAGCAGCACTACTTACCGGATCCAATTATGAATCTAAACCATCCAGAGAACCACTCAAATGTCCACAAAAAATATAAAAATATAGACCACTAACTATATCGGATTTAACGAAGTCGATCAATATTTTTTAACCCTTCGAAGTAAAATGTGCTCAGTTTTTTCGAAGACATCAAACATGGTGACTTTGGCCTTCATTGGACCAAAATTATTATTAGGCGAGTTATAAAATGCAACTTCGCTGCTCTTTAATGGCTCCTCTTAACGTCACTAAACTTTTATTACTTCGACGGTTATTTTCTGAACAAAAAACTTTTGTAATTAATTGAAATTCATAAAGTTAGTACATTCTTTTGAGCAGCGTATGTTAAAATAGAACATTATCCTTTGTTAATGTGCATATGAGTTTTAAATACTAAACACATAAACAATATTTGGTGAATAATGGAGATTTGTGGTATATTTTAGAAAATAAACTTCTCAAAAAGTCCTTTTTAACAATAATACGTTAAAAAAACTATCTTCTTCATCAGCTCGTAATGGATTATAATTGGATATGTGTCTCTCTCATCGTAGTGAGATTTACCTTAATTGCCAGACGTCTTACGCCATTGTCGTTGCTTCCCGTTACCGGTCTGGATATTTTACGTCTGTGGTAAACGAGATAGTATGTATACCACCATTTACCGAAATTGCTACGATTTTCATTTCTTAAAACGCCTGTTATGACACCCACGGGACGAAAAGGAGTGACGGTTTCGCTTACGCTGCCACCATTCGATATTACGTAAAAATATTACAAGTAATTTTTTTGTTAGTCACACTTGGATTTTCTCCTGTATCGTAGGGGCCTATGTGTGTGTATGTAAATACATGAATTACAAAATGACAAACATCCAGACGCGGTATTATGATTTGAAAAGCATATAAATCCACTGCTTAGAGCATTTCAGATTCTATAAGTTCATAAGAATTTTTAAAACAGCCCTTCCTCATTGTCTTTTTAATTTTTTTTGAGTCATACAAAATTAATACCCAGAGAAGCATGCTATAGCCATTCTATGGGCTGCGATATTAATTAGCATTTTTGTCTAAGTCGCTACGCTTGGCGGATAGGTTAGTAATCGAAGTTTTTTTTATTTTGATGTCTTGTTTTTTTTTTTAAATTGTTACCACAACAGTAAACGTTTTCTCCTGTATCGTAGATAATTTTTACATACATCAATTGCACAAGAACACCCATCCAGATCTTAAGCTATTATTTGAAGGCCATACATACAAGAATTTGTTCCGTATAAGAACCCGCAGCTGCCGGCCAAACCAAACGCTCTGTAAGGCTCCGTAGCACAGTGGTTAATAGCGCTACGACCAATCGCTCTGTAACGCTCCGGGGCGCAGTGGTTAATAGCACTACGACCAAACGCTCCGTACGGCTTCGTAGTGCAGGGGTTAAAAGAGCTACGACAGCATTAAATTTTGATTTGTTATCACAAAGATTTAGCTGCCCATCTCTTGTTTTATTTACATATGTTTCCTCTTACGATACTCATGAAATGAGATATACGAGTAAAAGTGGATTTACTTACACCACCACTACCCAGTGAAAAGATCGCAATATAAAGTTTTATTCACATCTAAATAATATGAAGGCGTATCAAACATCTGTATTCAATGTAATTGAAAGCATGGTAACCACGACAGGTCTACAATAATGTCAGAAGCAAAACCGAACACATTCATTCCCAACTTGTTGATTTTATTTTGGCTAGATTCCAGACATACGAACAAGGTTACAAATTACAATCATCTACGAGCAACATGATATTTATTTTGTGTACAACACATAAATATTTTTCATATTTATCTCCGATAATTGTCCTCGACGTAACTTTTTGGCGCCAGATTGGTTATTTTGTTTTAACACTACTAATAACCCATCCGGTTTCATTTTAATTTTGGGATAAATGGAAAGGTTACACCATTATCTATCGGAAACCATGAGATTTCTGAAATGAAGTGATAAATTCTCTAATACCATCACCTACGGCAAATCAAGTGTTAGAAAATATCAAGTATAAACCAGGGTAAAACAAAAGATATCTCAAATATATTTTCTTTCAGCAATCATAAATGATTGTATTTTCATTAGATGCCATTTGTTTTATTGTTTTACATTTTGTAACAAAACATCTAGTCATAATAATATACGTGGAAAAGATTGAAAATTCTACTAATTTTCTGTTGATATTTAATTTATAACTTGACATTTCTCCTTAGCTTTGTCTTTATCCATGTCTTTGTTGTAAGATGACATCTTAGAGTGGCTTATTTGCTTTTAAATCTGGTAAACATACCTTTAATGTAGATCTTTTATTTCTTTCGAAAACTTCGTTATTTTTTATGGATACTTCTGAATTAATTAAAAGTAAGGACACTACATAGGAACATTCATCACTATAATCATCAGCTTTAAAAACTCTACTGGTGAACATAGGCCTCTCGCGTTGCAGTAAATTATAGCGCAACAACTCTCAGGGTTAACACTGACTTACTTACTTGTCCTATAAATTTGGAGGTAGAGAAGTATGTATTAGCAGAAAGACGGGGACAATCGCTACAAATATTATGTATGTTAAAACTTACACAGAATCCGTAACGTAATAGCCAGATTATCTGACTGGGTTATACGTTGTTCTGTACGTTATGACTCACTACGAATAAATAAAAATCTTGTCAGTGGGGAATATTATAAATGTCACTACCATCATTTTTAGGTTACAAGGCGCTAGCGAGCTTTCAAATTTATCTAACACTTTATTTATAAGGTAAAATTTAGAACTTTAAAACTTATTTTTGTGCTAGGATTTTAATTACTTTAGACCAAAATATGCATTTATTGCTGCAGGGTTTTACCCATTTGATAAAACCTATGCAGCAATTTAGTTGGTTTTGGTACATACTTTATTTAAGAATAAAATATGTGTGTCTGTATAAAATTAGCTCCTGAATATAACATTTTCCTTTAGCAACTAAGTGCAAGAAGAAAACAACAAGAGAAATGAGCTTCATTTTATGTACGGTATCCTGAAATACGTCTGCTGTTTATTTTTATTTCAAAGCACTAAATATTTATATGAAAAGTAGTAATTTAAGGGAATGTCCTTTAAGAGGTGAAATCATTATTTTATACAAACTATAGTAACATGTTTTTGGTTAAGGCTGTCTGTCTGCAATTTTATTTGTAATGTAGTCACTAAAACAGTGATTCCAAACCAGAGGTCCGCAACCCCCAGTGGCAAGAGCTTAAATATGTTTCGCGAGAGATTTAAAAATGTTGTCCACCTAATCGTTTTAAATAACACATTTATTATTTTCTCGTCACACGGGTAGTGCAACACTGCGCGTCACGTCGCAATCAAAATAGCAATGTTTTACGAAACGATTCCTTTTACAATAAATACACAAATAATAGTGAATGAATGTTTCTTTTCATTTTATTGTATAAATGATGTTAAAAGTTGTGATCAAAACCGAATTTAATACAGTTTTTTACCTTGTGGTCTCTGCTAACAACAAAGAAATCAAAGAGGTCCATGGTCAAAAAAGTTTGTGGAACCCTGCAAAATTAAAAATCCTAAATTATGCTTTTAGAAAATTTCTCATCTTGCCCAGAATTAAGTTCCAGTTATTAACTATTATCTCACCTAGTGATAAGCTGGGGATATGTGCTAAGTGGTAAATAGCACATTTTTAACGTAACAAAGGCTAGATTGGCGTATTGGCAATATGAAACTGCGAAAGAAAGCCATAACAAAACTGCTTATGGTAGTGGAACGGGTCATTAAAAAAAGATATCAGTAATAGTATATTATGATTGAAAAATTGAAACCTCGAAATATCAAATATAGAATACATAAAAGGTCTTTGAAAATTATAGATGCTTACAAAAAATTGGAGTAAACGTTTGAAACAAAGAAATACCGCATTTCATTCTACATTTGCTACGGATATATCCTTGAATATATATCTGTTCCGTCCAGAATATTGTGAACTCTAGTCTAGCTTTTCAATTTCAATTATATAGAGATTTCTTGTTTAGTAAAATATGACGTAGAAAATGTTCTCAGTTTCAGATATAAATCGACATTTAAAAAAGTCTGACTGAAAACGAACGCTTGTCTTCAACTATATACATGTTAGGAATAAATTAGTCAAAATGCAGGGTTTTATGATATGTATAATTTTCAAAGTATTTTTAGCTGATATTTATATTTTGTGTTTCTAGGACAAATCCTATTAGTCAGTAGTGGATTTTATTTCGAAGTCGATAGTGGTTTTGCTATTTTTACTAACTTCCTTACTTCTTCATCAATTGTTGGTACTTAAAGCTATATAGCCGACTTATTGCCACTTTAGCTCACTGATTAGTTGCGCTATGTCAATCTCTCGATTTTTTGTTGGCTTTTATCCATCTTTTTGTCGGCTTGTGTAAGTCAGACTACATTAGCAATCAAGCTTGTACACTCCTGCACATTGAAGAGGGATATTACGCTCTTTAATTTTTTTATATAAAACTGAAGTGATAAGCGAACTTATAGTGCACTGGATGGTAAGTGGATACTGTATCCCATAAAGACCTTCTACCAAAACCAAAGAAAAAAATCTACAGATGCATTGTCACCTCTAAGGACTAAGATTTTGACGGTAAGGCATTTCGCCTTACAGCCTCTAGTTATACTGGCTCTCTATAACCTTCAAAAGGCAATTTGGCACAAGTTTTTTTGCAAATAGCACTAAATTACTAATCTTCTTCGGCTCAAAGAATGTACTCGTTAAAGCTCACATTAGGATGTTGCCAATCTTGTCTGTGAGTCGTCTGATATATTATGGATGTACAGCTGCAGGCACACACTTTACCGTGACTGATTTTATTCAGTCAGTATGAAAAAGGCGCGGCAGCCGAAGCTTGATGTCGTGCTAAATTTGCTTGACTTGCTGGAGCTCGGCGTCCAGATTTTTACTGCCACAGATACCTCGTGATAATAGTGTGATTTACTTTTATACATTATATATATAAAAATGAATCAAGTATAAAAATAAACTTTTGTAATTTTACTTTTTTAACGCTTCTGAAAGAACATAGACAAATCACAAGCTCGACTGTCGTCTAAATTGTATATTAAAACTATTCCCATTTCCTACTCTACGCTAACAAGTTCAAATGCATAATATGTATCTATTCGTATCAGTCCATTGCGGTTGAAGAGCTCAGAGATAAGTAAGTAGAAACCCCGCTTAGTTTCAAGGGATCTAACAGTAAGTTTGTCTAATTGCGATCTAGAGTACTTACGCCGCTATAAAGTGCACATAACACATCCATTATGGTCTGAAAATTTTAAGTCAAGTTTTGAGATAGCTATTCCGTTATTTGTCAGTCCAAATGAGAGTATAGACGTGGAACATTGAACTAGAGTCCCCAGTCGAAGTGAAAACATGTAAATAGGTGGTTGATCTTATTTTCTGCATAGTAGACTACACATACGGAGCCATAGGTATCACTACCCCTTTGATTATTGTACCTAATGTATTCAAAACTATGTAAGCATCCGTAATAATCATATTATGTACATAAGGCTTAGGAAAGACACATCGCTCTTTTCTCTCTTGTCTCACTCTGTGAGCGTTGTTTGACAGGTAAGTGTATTATATTGTATTATTCATTCTTTGAGTATTATATTTCGCAGTAACCCCTGAACTCTATATCATATCATTCATCATCATTACAATCCTTCGTAAGTTCACTGCTGAACATAGGCCTCCCCCAGGGAATGCCACAAAGCACAGTCCTGAGCCAACGACATCCAGCGACATCCTGTATGTCCCCCCACATGGAGTAGTGGGGGGACGCCCCACACTTCGTCCGCCGATACGAGGCCGTCACTCGAGAACATTTTTCCCCATCGGTTGTCTGATCTTCGAGCTATATGTCCGGCCCAATGCCACTTCAGCTTAGTAATCCGTATATACAAGCTATAACCCAATTACTATTTTACCTACTGTATACATGTATAAAATATATTTGGGTGTAAGGGGCTCCGCTAAGATCTTGGAGCCCAAGCCAACCCTGCCTGCACGTGGCGCACCTGCTGGACAACGGAAAGGGCTCTGGCGATGCCACTCCTCTGGGATTCGCCCTAGGGGTTCGGCAGTCAGACGGCAGTCGCTTCGGTAATTGGCACTAAGCCACTCAAAAATGGAAAGAAATAGAAAGAGATATACGTTTAGGACTAGGGCGTCGCCGCATAACGACGCGCATGGGGATCGCCTTAACCCTGCGACAAGTATGCGAGGGCTACCGGACCCCGTGCGAGCCCGGCTAAAGATGTTATCACCAACTACGAAGATTCGCTTTGCAAACTGGAACATTGGCACGCTTACGGGACGCTCCGCAGAACTTGCGGCCATGCTTGCCAGGCGTAAATTGGCAGTGGCATTACTGCAGGAGACAAGGTGGAAAGCCAACAGGAGCCGGAATATTGGGCACGGCTACAAGCTGATCTATACAGGCTCTTCTGGTGGGGAGAACGGTGTGGCAGTGGTGCTCGCCGAGCATTTCCACGATAGCGTCTTGGAAGTTAGACGCATACGCGACCGACTTTTGGTAGTAAGGTTACTTATTGAAGGGGTCGTGACCCAATTAATAAGTGCCTACGCCCTAACGCCCTACGCCTACGCCCTACGCCTAAGCCACAGGTCGGCTGCAGCGATGCGGATAAGATGCTGTTTTGGGATCGGCTCGGATATGTACTACGCGGCATAACGTTGTCCCACGATGTCGTTTTGGGTGATGACCTGAACGGTCATGTGGGCGAGGTGCAGGGGGAGTATGAACGTGTCCACGGCGGCTATGGTTACGGCCGAAGAAACGCAGAGGGGGAAACCATTCTCAGAACCTGCACTGCAGCTGACCTGGCCGTGGTGAACACGTTCTTCAAAAAGAAAACGGAGCACCTGATTACCTACAGGAGCGGTCGGAACGCCACTCAAATCGACTATATACTGACCAGGAGAAGTCATATCAGTCGCGTGACCAACTGTAAGGTCATACCCGGTGAGTGTCTCACTGCCCAACATCGACTTCTTGTCATGGACCTCTGCGTAAAACCCCGTTGCAGACACGCCGAACGTTGCTGCCGTCAAATCAAGTGGTGGCTGCTGGATCAAACCAGATACTCAGAGTTTGACTCTGCCGCTGGGGATATTAGTCTCGACACAGCAGGCAAGTCCGTCCAAGACTGCTGGAAAACCATTCAGACAGCAATCACAAAGACGGCAAAGCAAGTTCTCAGCGTGGCAAAATGGGGCCGCAAAATCGACAAAGAGACCTGGTGGTGGGACGCCATAGTCTAGGGTCCATTACGGGAGAACAAAGCGCTCTTCAAGACGTGGCAAGCGACCAAATCTCCTGAAGATCGTGCATCTTACAAGACAGCGAAAAGAGCTGCCAAGAAAGCTGTAGCCAGAGCCAGGCGTGACCACTTGCAACCATTATATGCTAAGTTGGACACTCCTGAGGGGCACAAGCTCATATATAAACTGGCGCGCTCTAGGGCCAAAGCAGCGCAAGATATTACTCGCTTCTGTAGCGTCAACGGCCCTAATGGCGAGCTCCTGTACGATGATCGTGCGGTAAAGGAGAGATGGCGCTCTTATTACCACATTTTGCTGAATACTCAGCACCGGGAAATGCACCCTCCCGAACAACTCCCGAACCATGGACTCGTGCCACTGATTACACCTGACGAGGTCCTCGCATCTCTTCGTCACATGAAGAATCGGAAAGCTGTCGGACCGGACGACGTGCCAATTGAAGCGTGGAAAGCGCTGGGGGCTCGTGGTGTGTGCATTCTTACTAACCTTTATAATAGAATCCTGAGCGACCGAATAATGCCCGATCAGTGGCGGCTTAGTATAATAACGCTGGTCCACAAGGGTAAAGGGTCCGTTCAGGATTGCGGTAATTACCGCGGTATAAAGGTGATGTCACACACCATGAAGCTCTTCGAGCGCATTATTGACACCATAATCCGACAGGAGTGTACAGTGTCAGACTCCCAGCACGGTTTCCAACCAGGACGCGGTACCATGGACCCTATGTTCGCCCTAAGGATCCTCATGGAGAAGCACAGGGAAAAGAATATGCCTCTGCATTTTTTTATTCCTAGACCTGCAGAAGGCCTTTGACTGTGTTCCCAGGGAGATGATCTGGTGGGCGTTGCGGTCGAATTTGGTACCAGAGACCTACGTGGAAATCTTACGTGACATGTACCGCAACTCCGATTAAATAGTCAGGACCGCTGTTAGTGATCCCTCCCACTTCCCCATAACTGTAGGCGTGCATCAGGGCTCCGTCTTAAGCCCCTATCTCTTCAGTGCGATATTAGACGAACTGTCAGCCAGCGTACAGAAACTACCGCAGCCTTGGCTGCTTATGTACGCTGATGATATCGCACTGGCAGATGGGGACAAAAGACGGCACACCAGACGCGTGCACGCATATAGGGAGGCGCTTGAGAACGGCGGACTGAAGCTAAACGTGGCGAAGACGGAGTATATGGCCTGCAACAGCACAGATCTGACATCTCTCCGTATAGGCGACGACACCGTCGAGCGCACGGACAACTTCAGGTACCTCGGATCTGTGCTTGATGCGTCCGGGGACATCGATCGCGACATCAAGGCCCGTATATCAGCGGTGGATGTGTGGCATCACGCGGAAAGAGCGTGTACGGAATACATACATCCGCGGCAGCCTCCATGTCCGTGACATTGCTGACAAGCTGCAGGAAAGTCGCCTCCGCTGGTACGGCCACGTCTTACGACGACCGGCAAGCTACGTGGGAAACAAATGCCTGGACCTGGTACCAGGAGTAGAGGACGGCCCAAGGAACGCTGGCTTGATGTCGTGCAGGATGACGTGCGCGCCAATGGGCTAGTTGTGAGGGACGCCGAAGACCGGGCAAAGTGGAGGAGGAAGTGTAGGAAAGCGGACCCTGGGTTCTCCCGCGATGGGCGGGATGAGCAACCGGGATAAACGCTAGGTACAAAATGAAGAAGATACATGTATAAAATATATAAAGAATTACAATGTATAATATTATTTACTATATTACGTGCTATTGATTGCTTCTACACACTCATTGCTGTTTCAATTTGAAGGGTGTTTAAAAACGGCCTGTAGATATTTAAGATAACAGGCTTTTGATTTTGATACTCTACCAGAGTGAGAAGATGAAGACATTTCCCTGTTTTTTTTTGCGGGTTTTAGCTCTTTTTGAAATGAGAGGAGGCCTGTGCCCAGCAGTGGGGCGTATATAGGCTGCTTTAACTTTAATAACGCCGCTGATCCTTTTTTTAGAACAATGCCTCTAGTCTATAAGTGATGCGTGCTTTTTTTATGGCTGTATCGCTATTAGGGATTCTGTAAGGATTTCGAATAAAATTTTTAAGTACCCGACATACGAGTAATCCGATATCAATCTCCGGCGGCACCAATGAAATTGTTATACCTAATTTTAAATGATGTCTTAGCACGAATTTTAATTTTTTTTGAAGATAAACAAAGTGAAAGAAGCTACATATTTATTTATTTACCCCTCTACATTGTAATAATCATAAAAGTTATAAAGGATCGCTTAGTCTGTAGTTTTCATTGTAGTTAACTGCACGAGCTTCTGTAGTCACTTACCACCCTTGTATTAAATAAGCAGGTTTATCTAATGATTTCATTCCCTCTCGCCGAGTATTTGGAAATTCGGCCATGCTAAAAACGTACATATTATGCAGGTTTGTCACGTATTATGAAATTAACGTTGCTACAATTTGTTTAAATTTTGTGGGCGTCCACAGAATATAAAATATGTCGAGAAATATTGAAATCCATAAACATTTAAGGTAAAAGTTAAATGTACAACTGAGCTATTAGAAAATTGTAGTAATTTAAATTGAAGGATAATCTTTGCGCAAAAGAAAACGTTATGTTTTTGGATTTTTCTTCCTTAACTTAATAGTAGCTGTGGCATCTTGGTTGAGTTTTTTACATATCAATTTTGTGTGATATCGTTATACTATGTAAACCGTCGTAGCACATTTTAATCATTCTTATATATTAAAATTCAATACTCATAATACATAAACACTCACGCCAGTCACACAGAGGCAAAGACTACAGACTTCCATTTGGCAAAACCTGAAACACCTTTCTCGCCTCCTTTACATCCATATACCTACAGATATATGCTCGTCGGTTAAGGGCACTTCTAATCTGACCCATCTTCAATATATTGCCAATTTGGTCGTTAAACTTTCGTCTAGGGCGTCCCTTCCCGACTTTGCTTTTCACTTCTGCGACATAGATTTGCTTTGTCACTCTTTTCAATACTGTAATTATTTAAAACGCTTCCACAGCATAGAAAAAATAATTTGTGTGGAATAAGTTTTTTTTTAAAGATTAAATCAAATATCGTACTATAATGAGCAAAAGATATATTATCCTCGAAATTGTAATATACGAGTACTCGTAGATGTTTCGAAATTGGAATAAAAATATTATCCGAAAATTTAACGAAACTTATTTGAAGACTTTAATATTTACTTATCTACTAAGTCAGTCGTTGCTACCTGGTAACATTCCACAGTTCTGACAAAGAATTCGGTATGCTTAGTGTATAATAAAATTATTTAAATTAATATTCCAAAGCATACCTATTTAGCATTCCTTATCGAAAATTGACGATAATCTAAGTAACTAGAACACTAACAATCAAACAAAAAAAATTATTATTAATTTAAATTTTTAATGTTGACGTCATTTCGTGGTAGCGTAAAGAGAATCTATTGACTAATATTTTTACGAAGATGTCTTAAAAGGATGTGAAATGCCAGAAAGGTCTTTTGGCTTCCGAAATGTGTGATCGATGTGGCAAGTGTCAAAAGTGCAAGACATCAAGTATAGAATAGAAAAACCTTATTAATCGCTCACAAATACCATTTACAAGCACAAAGATATCATCATCATCATTATTTACCTGGTAGAGGATTGCTGCAGCTATATTATGGTCATCTGCATTTTGATTCGTAGTTGAGGATGGATGTAGATTTTTACAGGCCACAGCATTTACTTAGCGTCAGGTGACTGTGTGCTCGTTTTTCACCCTTATCCTATAAAAAAAACATAAGAAAATTAATCGAGAATAGGTATCAGTAAAAAAGTTCCCATCTATTTAGCTACAGACTGTGTATACGACGGCTAAATAGTAGCTATTGTTGTGATACCGCTGATTTTTTCAATACTCAATACTTTATTGCGTCACATTAATCACGTTATACAAAATTACACTTTTGGTACGTACACAATTTATGGACCTTGTTGAGCACAGCAAAAATACATTCAATTCTTATTATATTTCGTCAGAAAATTAAAAAGTAGAGCTACACTAGTAGAATACCCCAACGAGCATAGTACCGACAGTGAGAGTCGTAGAATTACCGACTGATCTCTCTTAGTCACCTGCGCGATACTTTATACTACTAGAATGGGTGGGAGATTACAATTCTACCCTCACTTGCGCGTATTTCCTTTTATTTATTTTTACCCACATTCCTAACAATGTAATTTATTACAATCTTGAAATGATATCCATCCTCTAAATACTGTATTTCATGTTCTATTATAGTTTTATTTTTATATTAAGTTACAGTTAAGTTTAAAGCTTCGTTCATATTTAGGCGAATCCTGCGCGGGACGCGGGACGCGATTCACTCGCGCCGATTGCGTCAGTTAACTATGGACGTGTTCACATTGGCGCGAATAGTCGCACGTGCTGCAGTGAAATATACGCGAGATAGTGCCTAATTTTTCGAAGTTCTGTTAAACCTTGAATTTCATTACAGCATTTGTCTGGCATACGAAAATATACATAAAATCTTTTTTATCTTTTCGTAATGTGGGTATCAAAGTGTAAAACTCTCCAAATTATACGCTTTGAGTACTCAGCTCATGAAACCATTTTATTTTCTTTCTCACATCTTGGAAAGTCTGGTATAGCGATTGCCAATCTTCCTGCCAAGCGTGGCAATTATAGCAAACCCTCCCTACAGCGAGAGACGCACTCGTCCACCAATGGAACTTTAGGGATTGATAAATTAAAGAATGTTAAAGAAAACTTTTTAGATATACATGTAAAATTTCTTTTAAATTATGTTTAATTCACCGGAACGTAATTTCGGCAACCATTACGTGTCAATAAGGTCAACAGACCGTGTTAATAATATTACATTATGACGATGCTATAAATATTTATGAGGTTCTCAGCCCGTTATCCGCAGATACCAGAACAGCTTTAAGATGATGATCCGGTTACTGGATATATCATTTACTCTAAAATTGCTTCATAATCGTTATGATATTATCATAATGTGAGAATAATTTAAGATAGTTGGGTTTCTCTCAACATTTAGTCTAGGTTGATAGCACTTTAACATCATCATTCACAATTACAGCTCTTCATAAGTCCACTAGTACACATAGGCCTCGCCGAAGTGATGTCAAGCAAGATATTGAATGCAGATAGCATTCATCGGCTTTTTGTATGCCCATCTAGTAATTCCCTAAATTATCTGAGAAACGATATGAGTTTTAACTCTACTTTTTATGTTGTTATTAATAAATAGCGACAATATGCTAAGCATAGCAGCATATTGAACGTTGTCCAAGAAAGAGTCGCTGCAGCTATAGCGTAAAGTATTTTATAAAACACAAGCAACTGAAGAAGGCATTATTTTTTTTTCTTTTGAATCATTGTATGTGTGTGTATGTGTTAGATCTTACTAAACTACGAGCTGTTTTCTAATTTTTATTTAAATTTTAAACTTTCCGTAAAATATTAACTAAATATAACCATGTCATTTATCCAGATATTATTACTTGAAATACATTTATTAAATACCGATTATTTATTAACTAACTATACAATCTATATATAACTAGCTGGCCAGGAAGACGTTGTTCTGTCCTCTCCGACGACTCTGTGTCCTATAAAAATTCTTAAATTCGTAATAAAAAATATTGAGTGTCACTTATAGGGATAAAAACTATCCTATCTCTCAAGTTGGACCAAACTGCACACAGTGTGCAAAATTTCATTGAAATCAGTTCAGTAGTTTAGGAGTTCATCGCGGACAAACAACGTGACACGTAATGTTTATACATAAAGATTTATACACTACGTATTTTAAAACTGTTTAGGCACAGCATAGGAGTGATCACCTCATTTCTTGGTCAATATCTCATCTCATAGCTTGGTAATATCCCAATATAATATTATAACAATACAACAAACAAACAACAAATAAAATAAATAAAATAACCTTCAAGACAGACATTGCACATATTCTGGAATTTAACTAGAAAGCGTATATGTATATTGCCAAGAATTTTTAACAATTGAAGTTTTTAGTGTTATGGTCTTCTCTTGCCAGAAAAAATACTTAAAATATCAGTTCCGTTTCCCCAATGAAATTTCCACACGACTATACAATACGATAATAACTGAATTAAATGAGATTTGTATACTATACCGTATTTTGTTAAGTCTTGTTTCGGAATCTAGCGGAACAGAGGGATCGATTAGAACGTTGCAGGGCCTCCGAAGGGTTTGAGTAACCTTCCGAGTCGGAGCGTAGGTAACTGCGTTTACTACTAGTAGGTTGGGATGTGTCTTGGCATGCTCGAAATAGTCCTTGAAGTATTCAGAGATCGCCGGAAGTTGACAATCTCTGTGTAGGTCGGAGTTTCGCTGGTAATACCGAGCTCCAGTTGCTATGCGAATGAATCTATTTTAGATGACTTTGAGGTCGTACAAATGACTATGGTTCACGTGTGCGAAAACTACGCTTACGTAAGACCTATCATGTCTTACGTATGTTTTATAGAGGTGGAGCTTGTATCTTAAGGACAATTTGCTTTTCCTGTTAACTAGCGGGTAGAGGCGACTAGTGACGAATTTTGCACGGTTGCGGACGTCGCGAATGTGCTTCGCGAACATCATACCTTAGTTGAATGCAACTTCTACATATTTGGCCATTGATTGCCAGGGCATCTGCCGGCCGTACAGGGTGATCGTACCTAATGATTTCTTGGGGTTTCTGATTTGCCGATTGAAAGTGGAGATCCGTTGAAAGTATATTGCTACACTTTTCTCAAGATACACTGATTCTCCATAAGCGTAACCAATCGCTTAGGCGGTTGACGGTTGTTTGGAGCATCTTGATAAGGAATCTTCTTGCGAAAAGAGCAGTATTCACTACTGCGTCCTTCGGGATGTCACTCGTGAAAAGTGTAAGGAGTAGTGGGGAGAGGACGGAGCCTTGTGGGACTCCGGCCTTGAGAGGATGTTTTGTAGAGCAAGTATCCTCTATTTGATAACAAAAGTAGCGATTGGCAAGAAAGGCTCTGATGGTTTGGGTGAGCCTATCGGGCACATTGAGTTTATACAGCTTGTAAAGCAAGCCGTCGTGCCGGACTTTGTCAAACGCTTTTGCGATATCGAAGAAGAGTGCACCGATCTTGGTGGTTCTGTAATTTTTTTGTGAAAGATTGAATCCTTTTATAATATATTCAGTGAGGCGATGTAACTGGTCGGTGCACTAGTGTTTGGCTCTGAAGCCGAACTGCTCCTCGAAGAAGTTTGTTGGTGAAGACGTGTTTACGAAGGCGATTCAATATGAGTCGCTCGTAAAATTCCCCCAGTGTACTGAGGAGACTAATTATTCTATAACTAACGGCTAAGAAGCGCGGTTTCGCGGCAAAGTCAGCGGCAAAGGAGGATAAGCCTTGTGGGACGGGCTTCGATTTTGGTGCCTGTGGAGTATTTTTTTTTTAAATCCCACTGAATTTTATTTAAAGTTAAAGTTACAGCCTATATACGTCCCACTGCTGGAAACAGGCTACTTTTCATTTCTGAGAGGGTTTTAGGGCAAGAAAATGTCCGCCGCGTTGCCCCAACGCGTATTGTCGAACTTCAGATGTCTTCGAAATTTGTTTTTTTATTTCTCAGACCTACAGGTTTTCTCACGACGTTTTCCAACACCACTGAGCACGTGGTAAATCAGTACTTAAAATTGCCATTAATAATTTCATTGGTGCCGGCGGGGATCAAACCAGGGTCGCCCGCGTACTGTGAAATTTACAGCGAGCGCTTAGCCCCTGAGCTCCCACGACTCTAACGCTAATTTCATTTAAATTTAATAAATTATGTGTTAAACTGGTGTATTTGTTTGCACTTCATCATATTTTAGATAAGAAATTTCATATTGATTTATTTCAACCGTAGATTGGAATTCAAACTAGAAATTCTGTAATTCTGTTTTGACTATTACTGGCTTTCTAATCGTCATTCGAACGCAATCGAACTATACAATTTGGTTTATCTTTCGTAATGTGTACATCAAAGGAGTGAAATAATTTACTGGAGCCTGTGCCTTCGTCCCATTACAACACGATTGTCTTCAAAGCAAGTGTTAATAGGCCTTTGTTTAGCTAAGACAGTGCGGTTTACTATCTAGAGCTTCATCACTACTAACCAATAGACGGGATTTTAGTTAAGCACTGGCCTATAACAAGTTAATAAAAAGGCTTATTCAATAAACCTTTTAGAACATTGCAGATCTTATCAAATATCTTTTGTTCCACTTTAGCTCAAACTGAAATATAATAATGTTCTCCAGATCGAATTTCGGTCACCGCAACAGTCTCAACGGACACAAGCCATCTACGGAGGACAAGATTATAGTGCCCGTATGTTTGCACAAGCACATGTTGTGCTCTCTCTATTTCCTCAAATTTATAGTCCAATAGTACGACAATCTGACATAATCGGAGAGAGATCAGGCACAGGCAACGGCTTTACGTGCTTTCTGAAAAATGGGTTAAAACTCCAACTCCCTGACTCCGGGCTGTATTGAGAATTTCTTGACAGAAAACTTAATAACTAAGTTTACGGCCAGCCCAGGATTTCAACCCGGGACCTCGTGATCAGCAGTGCTTACAAACACTAACCAACAAGGCAGTTAAAGTGAAATAGGCGTTTTTTAAGAGACGTTTATGCACCACAACCTACATCAGAATATAGATTATAGCTGTTTCCCCCTACATGAGAATAGCACTTACAAAATGTATTGCTTTTTGTAACTCAGCCTTTGTTTTAAGTAGTCTGGTATTCATCGTTATACTTTCTACGTAGGTATCTTATTATCGATAAATACAATCTAAAAGAATATTTCAATAAGATGTCCTTCAGATTTGAAAGTAAATAAATGGAAACATTCTTCGTACGTGGTAGAGCCATGCTGCAGCTATAGTTGTAGCACGAATGGGTCGGCTCGACCGGGGAAGGACCACGCCCTCACAGAATACCAGCGTCAAATAGCAGCTTAACACTGCTGTGTTTCGTATGGTGAGTGTAGAGAACCGGAGACCCTTTTGACTGGAAAAGGGCATTCCATCTTAGTCCTCACGGGTGACAACGCATCTGCATTTTGATTCGCAAACGAGGATAGATGTAGATGTCTATGGGCCACAGCAACCACTTACCATCAGGTGGACTGTGTGCTCGTTTGTCACCCTATCCTATAAAAAACATTATAAAAGTATATTGTTAACGAACTAAATTAAGTTCTCAGAGTTTGACACTTATGAATTATTATTATTAACAATATTAAATGCTAACTTACTAAATGTCTGGCAATAAAAGGCACTGTAAGGGAATTTGAATAGATAAGTAATAAAATAAATTTTATTGATATGCCACACAATTTGCCTATCTATGAAAGGAAACCTATGCCCTATGGAATAAAAGTTAAAAGTAGTAAGTTTATAACCTATCTATTATAGGTTATAAGCTTACTACTTTTAAGTTTATAATATAATATAGTTCATAATACCTAATTATATAAAATATTGTTTAGTAAACATTTTTTTAAATGTCCCGCTGGGTATCTCGCTGGTTCTTCCCAGGAAAGAGGTTTTTTTCCGAACAAGATGTAAAGTCAATTAGACTTTCAATAAATATTCTTGTGATCTTTTTTTATTAAAAACATTATTCTAAACTATTCCGTTCTGTTCTGTTCTGTTCTGATGTGTTCTGCTTTGATCTGTTCTGTTCTGTTCTACTCTATCCTTATTCTATCATATTCTATCCTGCTCTATCCCGGTCTATCCTGTTCTATTCTGCTCTATCCTGTTCATCATGCTCTATCCTGTTCTATCATGCTCTATCCTGTTCTATCATGCTCTATCCTGTTCTATCTGCCATATATCCTGCTCTATAATCAGCTCTATCCTGCTCCATCCAACTCCCCCCTACTATATCCTCCTCCATCCTGCTCCATTCAACTCCACCCTGCTCCACCCTTTTCCACTCTACTCCATCTTACTCCATTCTACTCCATCGCACTCCTTCTTACTCTATTCTCTATACTATTCTATCTGCTACTTATCCTACTCTATATTCAGCTCTATCCTGCTCTATCCTGTATGCTATATACTCTACTCCATTCTACTACATACTACTTCATTCTACTCCTTCTTAATCTATTCTCCTTCATCCTGCTCCATCCTACTTTATCTCACTACATCCTATTTCACCCTACTCAATTTTATTCTATCTTAGTCTATTTTATTTCTTCCTACTTCATCCTACTCCATCCTCCTCTACTCTACTCCATCCTATGTCATCCTATCTATCCTATTCTATTAAATTCTATACATCCCACTGCTGGGCATATCTATCGTCTCATAACTAAGAGGATTATAGTGTTTAATAAGATTGCATCAATATATCGCTTAAAGTACGCGGTAGACCGACATGGCATCAGTTTTATGGGTGTAATATGTGGGAGTGTGGTGGTTTGACTGAGAAAGGACTATTTTCCCAGAACATATTGGGTTAAAAAATTAATTAAAAGTGAAAGAAAGAAAATACTTCGCAAAAAAAAAACTTTAATTGAACACAATCTGGAAAGGTCTTGGTACTTATTATAAAAATTCTGCCAAGAATGCAATGATTTTAAAAGACGAAATAAAATACGAATTATTATCTTTTAAACTGTATCTAAGCTGACCTTGTAAATATTCCAAATAAACGCAGCCGTGCCAACCTTGCCTTGTAAGTGACTAGTGCAGCCCATAAACAACTGCAACACCAGTATAATTGCAGGCACACACATATTGGTGTGAAAATTTTGATAAAAATGAGTAGAATAGAATCATTTTTATTCAATATTGATTATATATTATTCTTATTGAAAGTCATTTTTAACTTTTACCACTAGTTAGGAAAAACGTATGTCCTGGGAAGTATCAGCAAGAAACCCAGCGGGACTTTTTTTAAAGCATATCTTACAATATAATATTTTTACAATTGTTATGTATGCGGAACCAATTGCTGTTTCGCTTGGTATCTCTAAATACTTTGACAGGGTATGATACGCTTGTATTACAAGCAAGCTTTTAGAGTACGGCTTATCACCTGGTATGATCAGCTGGATGAAGGATGAAGTGAATGGTATCTTCAAGTCGTTGTCGAAGACTGCTCTTCCGAGCCTATCACTGGTAATCGGGAGTTCCTCCAAGGTCCGTTCTCTCCGCAACTATCTTTTTACTGCATATCCATATGCTCTGTTTCAATGGGTACGTAGTATACAACACAATATTTGTGGATAGATATCAGCTGAGTACTCGGACCAGCTGGGATCAAATCTAGTCCGAAAGGGAAGTCTTAGTTGAGCGTGTGAATTTTTCACTGCAGGCAGTCTCCAAATGGGTCGATGCCAATCTTTTGAGACTCAACACCTCCAAAACATAAACATTTCTCTGCATAAATAGGGGCTAGCTCACCTTAGCTCCTACTTTCCAAAAAGTATCATTGAAATGCACCGACGGCTGTCAGTTGCTGGGGGTTGAGATTGAACCTGAACTTTGGGTGTTTCATTAAGTCCAGTGTCAAAGCAGCTGCGATGGCCACAATCGCTCGACTGGTATCCACCACTTTGTTGCTGGCATATAACGTATTATAATGCGAACCGTTTGGTTAGAATCAAATGGTTTGCTTCCCTGTTCATAATGGGTACAGAGAATAATTTTCCAGAATTCTGTCTTTCCATCTGATTACAATGTCTGTGTCTTCAAGACGAGACTGAATATGCTTTTGTTAAAGCTATGTCTATACGCTTAAAAAAAAAGAAAAAATAATTGACTTGGTTTAGACTATTTTTTTATATTTTGTTAAGCCACATTACGAGTATAACCGTGATGAATGTTGTTCATTCCCAGTTTTATTTTTAACAGCACATTGCGCGGAGAAGATAAATTCAACGCTTTAATTGCGAACTTGAAACTGTGAAAAAATACTCTTTTGTTTGTGGGCTCCATAGATGTGAGCAAACAGCCCGCTAGCACTTTGCCGATAACGAGTCCCTTTGTGATACGAAAAGAACATAACTTTTCAGTGACTGTATTTTTGTAAAGATATTTTGACCAAATCTCTGACATGTACCTTTAACATAGCTTTTCCATATTGAAAACAATGTTCTCAGATTGATTTTAACTTCTTTGACTTCAAAAAAGAAAAGGTTCTATATTCACAGTTGTTTAGTTGAATCATATTCTCAAAATGATTTTAACCGACTTCAAAAAAGAGAAGGTTCAATATTCGACGAGTATTTTTTTATGTTGTTTACCGACTTCTTCAAGAATCCTTTGTTATTAAATAGGTACCCTCAAAGGTAGTCCTAATTAAATTTAAATAAAAACATCAACCTTAAGAGTCGAGAAATAGGAGTGGAATTTTTATCGATACCATTAAGATTACATTGTAATTGTAACTTTAAGATTGTTTTATTGCTTATATCTATTTACTATATTCAAGGATCGTTGCATTTTTAATACAGCACTGAGAATTAAATACGATGCATACATATGTGTGCGTGCTGATAAGCAAATTATTAGAAAAATTGTTTTGAAGTATGGTGTGGTGATCTACAAATTTCAAGTGTCAAGAAGCTTTCAAAGTTACTAAGCGTTCCTTATTTCCCCGCCATTTATACGATAAGATTGATACGTTACATTGAGAGCTCATTGATTTTATATATTAAAGTGATTTATTATATTAAAATGTTTTTGCTACAATCAACGTTGTGTATTAAATTAATGTGTAAAAAAGTGACCTTGAAGTATTCTTAGTGTTAATTTAATTTGAAAATGTCTTCAAATATGAAAAAAGAAACTAATTAATAATAAATTATATACATACGCATAATGTATGTACTACTTACATAATTACGTATACGTTATTTAATCAAATTATTACCGCGGCGGTATCCATAACTATTGCTTTATATAAAAGTTTACCATACCGCGAAAGGAAACGATAGAATAAACGTAGTCTAAGATTGGAACCAACAAGCCATAAAGATTTCTTATACCTACACATTATATACACCTTTACAAATATAAACATATATAATTTAAAAAGTTACCTACTTATTTGTAACACGGGGAGTGATAACCAAACTGTGTGACCAACCATACCAAAGAATACTGACGTAAGGTAAAAGTATTGTTTTATACTTACACATTTTGCGTTTTGAATGCATGTAACTGGAGGCCGAATTAGAAGGGGCTGGCATGACTTATTTTAAATCATCTCTCCCCTTTCTGTTATCGGATAACTAGTCGCTTGACGGGTTTGCACCACTTAGTCGCCTTATTTGCTCTTGCCTAGTGTTGCTTCAACGTGAAAGTAGACGTATTGAAGGCATCGGTTCCTTTTTTAAGCTAATTATAAAAAAAAACACCTTTAAAGCCACACGAATATTTTAAAAATCAATGTGATTTTTACTAATATGTAAGTAATGACCGAATGTACTTATATGAAAATTAATAAATAAATAGAAAGATAGATAGATAGACCCGACAACACGAACGCCTATCGTACACAATTCGCTACATTGTACTACGAGTACATTGTAAATTAATATAAATTATTTTTAAAAAAAAGAGTCCCACTGGGTTTCTTGCTGGTTTTTCTTAGGATGGATAAAGGAGAGTTTTTGTCGAAGCAAGTTGCAAAGGCATAAATAACTACTTGTAATCTATGTTGAATAAAAATAATTATTTTCTATTCTATTCTATTCCGGACGAAGCTCTCACCTACTCATTCTAAACAAAGACTCTCAACAATGGAATCAGCTCAAGCTGAGACTCGAATTAAACATATTTTCAACTTGGTAACGGTAACGGTAAGTAAGTTACTTACTGTTACCGTTACAGCCCATAGATTGCCTCATAGGGGATATTTTCTATAGTTGCCCAGCTTGGCAAGTGGGCTGGCAACGAAGATTTTTAATTTTAGTCGTTATTAGGAAAATGTTGATGCCCACCTCCTGATTTGTTTCCCTCTGCCGCCTCTTACCGTATATACGGGATGATATAGGGTAGTAAGTATTCTTACACCGACACTATACGATAACTCGACTTACTTGTTTCAATGAATTCTCATTCCAAGTGATATAAAGGCCTATGATCAGCAGAGGACTTGTGAAAGGCTGTAATAATGATGGTGATGAACGATGATTACTTGTTTCAATGAAAATATCGGGGTCATGTATCGTCTCCAACTCCAGGACAAAATCGGAGATTAGTTACTACAGCGGTGTTGCAAGTGTGTGCGAAAAAGATTGTAGGACCAATTCATCTCAAAAGAACTTAGATTTCATTGTATCTTATGAAAGAGAGAATAAATGAATTCATTCATTCTTATTTCATACTTATGCAATAAAATCGAAAGACATGTCTGTCTTCTTCGAATACATCTAGTTCTCAATACAAACAAATTGTGTTTTCTACAACTGTAGAATCCTATGCGCGACTCATTCAACGACGTCACCCAACGCCGGCCCTAAATATAACCTAAACATTATTATAATAATATAAAAAGCGAAAATACAGCTAAAATCTTCAAATTATGTAACACTTTTCTAGCTTATGAAAATTTTACAGCGTTTTGTTTAGTTTTTCTAACAAGTAGGTACATACTTGTCTAAAGGAACTGCGTGTTAAAAGTTTTATTGAGGTTTTAACCCAACGTTGCTTATGAAAATGTTATCATTCAATTATCGTTGCCTCAGGTCATATAGGTTAAGTCATATGGTCTATAAATTGCTACACAGTACGGTGCTGATCCATCTCATCACGTCGTCACTGCATCTAGTGAAGGGTCCCTCAACAGTGCACTTATCGATTCTTAGAGGATAATGGTCGCCCATTGCCACTTCAGGTTAGGAGTAGGAAAATTTATTTGATAAAAACCTGGCCAAGTGCGTGTCGGACACAATGTAGAGGTAGGGTTCCGTAGTTGCCTGTCACAATACGTGGGCTTCCTTGATAATGGGCATAATAAGTGATTTCACGGTTTGACCACTATAACGATTTAAAATGACAAAAGTGGTGTTCAAAACAGATTTAAAAGACTTTTCTATTTTAATAATAATACCCTACCTAACCCGCAAATGAAAAAGTAAAGCTAATAGTAGTAATTCATATAAGTCGTTTTCTTCATAAAATGTTTATTTTTAACATTTTACAACATTACAAAGTTATAATGCAGCTAGATTTCGGTCATTTTCTATGGAGTTGCAACAATATTTTTACTAATCCAAGTGCATTTTACAAAATAGTCGACTATTACTCGTTAACTTCTTAATTCTACTTAGCTGTGATAGTTTTCCTTTTAACTTCATTATAATATATACTACTATCGTGTATACTTTTCACATTTCCAAAAACAGCAGTTAAGTTGGTAGGGGGAGGGGGGGGACACATGACTTTAATGAGAAATACCACTTTAAAGCTAATAATTTCGCAAACAGACCCCTAAATCGAAAATATGTTGTTGCACACAGTCGGTGTTTTTGAAAAAGCTATCCAACGATACCCCACAAGATGGAATAGACGGGTAAAAAAATCATCATCCATTTACTTGTGTGGAAAGTACCCAAAAAGAAATTGTTTTTTTAAGATTTTTTTCTCAGTTTTCTAGGCGTGATTAATATCTATAACTATGCCAAAGTACAGATTTGTAGTACCTAGGGTCTCTGAGCAAAACCGCAGACGAACGGACGGATGGACGGACATGACGAAACTATGAGGGTTCCTTGTTGTGTAACCACGAAACCCTAAAAAACAAACCAAAATCGGTTAAATAACTTCTGAGATATAAAAAATATTTAGTAAAATTAATAACTTCAATTTATTTTCTTTTCTATCTTTATTTTATTTTTATATCTAACTTTATTGAACGTCAGAACTACATAATAAAAAACGAATTTATGAAAATGTTATATTGCAAGTAAGTCGCTTTTGGGCGTTACTTGTCGATGTTTCAGAAAAGCTCGTTAAAGAAACTAGGTAGCAAATTATTATCCGTTTTCCTTTTTAATATTAGGTTAGTATAGTTATAAAGGTTGATTTCACAACTTTTTTAATATTTTTCTCACTGAGTCAATAACCAAGAAAGAAGTTTTCCCGAGAAATATTGGCACGGCCGGTATATAAGGCATCACCAGTGCTGTCGCCCGCATAGCAATGAATGCTACCAGTTTGCAACATACGAGTATCATTGATATGCAGGAGAAACAGCGTTGGTGTTTCTCCTGCGAGCACGCAGCTTTGTGGAACACCAGCGTTGATAGGCTTGAAATCAGAGCATGCACCGTCTACTACGAACTTGATGCTCCGATCAGCAAGGAAACTGGTGATCCATTTGCACAATTTCTCGGGAAGCCCATAGGAAGGAAGCTTCGAAAAAGCGCTTTGTGCCATACCCGATCGAAGGCCTTCCCTATGTCCAAACTAACGGCCAATGCCTCCCCCTTGGACTCTACTGCCTCCACCCATCTATGAGTCAGATAGACTAGAAGATCATCAGCTGATCGACCCCGACGAAAACCGTACTGGTAGTCACTAATCAGCTGGTGATCCTCAAGGTACCTCATGAGGTAGCAGTTTATAATAGATTCCATTATTTTGGAGAACAAGGAGGTTATGGCTATATACCTGTAGTTGGACGGGTCTGAGCGTTCCCCTTTTTTAGGGATCGGGTGGACCAAAGCTGTCTTCCATGAACTCGGGACTACGTCTTGGGAGTAGGAGTACCGGAAAATACTCGTTAAAACCGGTGCCAACTCCGCAGCATACGTCTTCAGCACAATGGGAGGGAATCCATCGGGCCCACTCGACTTGCTGATGTCCAGGGAGAAGAGTGCTTTGCGAACCGAGCGCTCTGTAAACCGCACATCCGGCATGGAGCACTCACATCGCGCATCACACGGTCGGCAGTGTATTCCCCCGTCTTCTAGAGTCGAGTTGGATGCAAAGAGAGAGCTCAACAGATCGGCTTTCTCCTTTGCGGCATGGGCCAGTGAGTCGTCCTCTCTGTGCAAAGATGGAAGAGATGGCTGACAGAAGTTTCCTTGGACAGCCTTGGCGAGAGAACAGAATGCACGGGTTCCCGAAGGAAGGCGAACTAGTTTCTCGCCAATTCTGCCGATGTGCTCAGACCTTGCCTTGGCAATGACGCTTTTAAAGGACCTGGAGGTGGAATTATACTTCTTTTTAAGTGTGCTGGTGTTTACATCCCGAGACGTTGATGTGTCAGCCCAGGCCTGGTAGCACTCCTGCTTATAGCGTGATGCTATTTTACAGGAGCGACCAAACCATGGCTGGGATCTGCCTCCGATGGGCACCACAGAGGATGGAATAAAAAGTTCCATACCCTGAAGTACCACATCAGCAACAGAATCGGCAACAACGCTGGGATCTTCCGGCGAGAAGCAAACCCGCCCCCAAGAGTAGGATGCAAAAAAAGACCGGATCCCGTCCCAATCGGCCGACCTATAGTGCCAAACACGGCGGCAAGCTGCAGATCGCATCTGCGATTGGAGTGTGAGTGGCACCGTACTCCGGATCAGACAATGGTCCGAAGAGCCCAAAGGGGCATCGACGGAGACCTGATATCCGTCCGGATGAGAGGTCATAAGGTCCAACAGGGTAGGCGAAGTAACCAGTTGTGTTAGACCATATGCCAAGGCAAAGTCATAGACAGATCTACCCGCATGATCGGTTAAACGAGAACCAAGCCATTCAGCGTGGCGTAAACTCACCAAGTATCACGATCCCAGCGGATGGGACCTATTCTAGCACGGAGTCTGCAGGCATTTGGACGTAGTCGATGAGTCTGCATTATGTTTATGATTATAAAGTATGTGTAAGTAATGACCATTGTATCCACCCACCATCTAGTGGATATATTACGCTTAGTTGTATTAATAAAATTAATATGATAATTAAGAAAAAGTGTTCGTTACTAATTTCGACGCGTTTAATTATCACTTAATTAGTAATTAGTATTTTGATCGTTTTAGTGCTTCGCTTTGGTTCGTTAGAAATGTGTTAATTAATTATTGGTTGTATCGGGCTTCAGTTTCTAATTAATGATTTTATTCTGTTCTACGCAAAAGAGCTTACATTATCCGGAATTATTGCGCTGGTGTGTTTGTTCTTTTTTTTAATTTATTTTATCATAGAATCCTATGTAAATGGTAACAATAACACCTGCAATGGGAGAGGTTCCTGATCTGCTGAGGACTAATACATGCTGATAAAGGCAAAAAAGAATTTCTTTCATATTGGTGTGAGAAAATATCAAACTCCCCCATTACTTCTGGGATCCTTTATTGCAAAACGTCTAGAGAATTCTCTCTAAGTGCTGACTGAATGCTGTAGAAAGAGCTTGAAACGAATGTAGCATATTTAATGGTTTGCCATTTACTTTACAAAACATTTCAAGAGCACTGCAACTTAATTTATACCAAGCATATAAATATTCCAATATTTATTACTTAAGTAAATACAAATAATAATTACTTCCTCAATTTTCTTTAACTATCCATTTATCTGGTAAGACATGCAGGAAGTCGATGGATGCAGGTGGCTCAGGACCGTGCTTTGTAGCATTCTTTGGGGGAGGCCTATGTTCAGCAGTGGACTTGTGAAGGGCTGTAATGATGATGATGATGATGATCCATTTATTGCAATTAGAGGTTATGAATTATTTTTATAAAACTAATGTTACAAACGAACTTTCAGTCCACCAGCTCGTGGTAGGTGGATACAAAGAAGGCTAGAAATCTGTTTTCACCTTCGATGACTAAAATGAAATACCTCATCCTCCAATTATACTTGTTCTCAAAATCCTTCTGACCAGGACATAGCAATTAAGAGGTAAGTAAGTAGTGGGTGGTACTTACCCAGATAGACTGTTAGGCAGAAGGAGGACTCCCACCTACTAACAACAGCCATATAACTATTTTACTATAATAACTAAATAATTCACTACTTCCAAATTAAGGGAATTAATTCATTAGACAATTGCTACGATGCTTTGGAGTATTGAATGCGTGCAGCATTTCTGGGCAGCAAAACCAACCATGCTGTAAATGAAATAACAAGCACGTATTTATCATAGTCCTACAGTCCCATAAAGTCATGAGATAATAAAAAAAAAACATTAATATTATTAATATTCCTGTTAACGACTATGGTCGACTATGGTCGAATGGCGGATTCTTTTTTTTTATACAATAAGGGTGACAAACAAGCACGCAGTGGACCTGATGGTAAGTGGTTGCTGTGGCCCATAGACATCTACATCTATCTTCGTTTGCGAATGAAATTGCAGATGCGTTGTCACCTGTGAGGACTATGATGGAATGCCTCTTTTCCAGTAAAATGGGTCTCCGGTTCAATACACTCACTATACGAAACACACCAGCATTAGGCTGGTATTTTACGCTAGTATTCTGTGAGAGCGTGGGCCTTCCCCGGTCGAGCCGACCCATTCGTGCTACAAATATACTATTAATATAGCTGCAGCATGGCTCTACCACGTAAAAATTCAAACACACGACATTCCTAGTTTGCAGTCTAGGCTGTCGCTTCGTTTGATCCTAGGTCTGTTCTTTGTCATAATACCCAAAACTCTGACATGATAACAACTTAAACTCTAATCGAATGCTTAATAGAGTTTCCATGCAAAAAATAACTTTAATAAAGGAGTAAAACCCCATTAAAAATATCAAAAGAATAAAATAAACTTTTTAATTAAATGTTATTCATCAAATAAATTGTAACCTGACTGAATATAAAAGTTAATTAATTGAACGGTTTTATTAATAAAGTTGTCGTTTTTAATTTGTTTAGGTTAGGTATATTTTATTCTATGGATAACTTTGATCTGACGATTGCAAAATCGACCCCTACTGTTCTGTAGTTTAACATTATAGCATTATAATTAAAACCCCAACTTCAAAAGATATAATGTGGAAATAATTTTTTTATTTTTAAATTCGATTTTACTTTTAATTCAAAATTTATTTTTTACTACTTTGGTTCGTTTAAGGTAAAAGTAACAAGTTTAAGTTAACAGATAGAACGTTTAAATATTAATATTAAAATCTTCACCCCCTACTTTCCACACTTAAGGAATAAATATTTTCTCCAAATCTATATGAGGACACCCCTGAAGTATAAAGTATAGATTTTAAAATCGATTCATAAACATTGATATTATACACAAACATACATAAATTAAATAAAAAAATATATACGAATTGCGAACCGGTATGTATTACAGTGTTGCAATAGTTACAAGCCAACATATTAAAGATTTTAGTGTATTTACATAACCAAATTAATTTAATATAGAGATATATTTAGTGCAGCCTTACCTTCATTTTCGTGATATGCTTAAATGAAGATGTCCCGTGAATCCAATAAGCTCATAAGACTGTTAGCTTTATGAAACTAGACAGCTAGGTATGCCTAATCCTAGACAAATTGAATAGTTGACTGAAGCCAGGCTATTTACCACAAGGTAAATAAACACATCTACACAATCTAGGAATATTTGTGTTATGTAGTGAAATTTAATTAAAAATAACTAATTGATACATCTATAAATCAAAGTACAGTATTTTATACTCTAACAAGAAATTAAATAAAAATCTCTTTCCTTCATTAATAATTGGGGTTAATTTGAAATTTTTAAAAAGGTCACTTTGTAAATTAAATGAAAAATTAAATTTATAAAATCTATAAAAGCACCTTGGATCCACCGTTTGCAAATTATTCATACTCAAAATAAGGTCATAAATATGTCCTTGTATATTTGTTATCCCAGGTTCAACAAAAACTCATGAGTTTGTTTCTGCCAGCAGTTTTTGGGAAAATATACGTACTCAATCTAGGGAACTAGGCAGACTAATCCAGGGTCGCCACATTTTTAATGATTAAACAAATTTAATGACTGAACAATCAAACTTTTAGAATACAGATACGAAATGTGTCACGATCAAATTTACATTTGTATCAATATTTTACAAAATAAACGATACGGGAAATATGTGAAAATTAACACCTACAATTATTTCTTATCATTCCGCTTATTGCGTTGGCTTATATATTTATTGCTTTTGCATTGATTAAATAATTGTTAAATTATTACTTGTGGACCACTTATCTATACAAACGTAGAACTAAACCCATAAAATATAAAATAGTACTAACTAGAACGTTCTAGATTGTGATCATGTACAAAGTCGCTACCAATGTTTAATCTTTGTAGACACTGAATCCACGTAAAGAACACCGTTTCTAACAAAGAAATTATCTTCAAAATAACCATAAACATTTTCCATTTTCCGCCAACACGCAATGGTGCCGCACGGCAAACTAATCCCCCTATAACCCTCTCAAAAATTAGTGGAGGCCTGTTCCCAGCAGTGACACTTATACGAACTGAAACTTTATTGTACGTTAGTTGAAAATATTCGAGTGAGTAGGTTTAATAAACATTTAATATTATATGAAACTGAGTCCCTTATCTATAGGCTAACATCTAACAATAAAACAAGTTCTAGTGACGTAACTCTCATTTTACTGCAATCAATGTTATCGTAACGTGGTTTTAAAATTTGCTATTTAGTTTGGTTTTCAATGGATTTTATTGACTATAATTTAAAATATATAATTAACTACATGAATTACTTTTAGTTAAATTATTGTGAGATCCACAAATGTCAGTTAAAATTAACATTTAAAACTTGCTATAATAATAGTAATAATGTCCCCCAAACCATATTTCGGTCACGGTGACCAGACTTACCGGAAACTTGCTATTTACACAGGACAGGATTATAGTACACGAGTGTGTGCACAAGACCAGATGCACTATCTACATATTCCCACACTCTCATAGTCTGATGAAACGGCAATTTGATACGACCAGAAATAGATAAGACGGAGGACAGTTTTACGTGCATTTCCGAGGCCGTGCCTCACCGTGGAGAGAGAGAGACACTGAGTGAAATACCGCGTAGCGCGAATATAGTCGCGCTTATAGCAACGCGACCAACGAGGCAGTCAGTTGCTAGCTATAGCATGAATCTAAGTCCTCAGTGGAAAGCGTTTGACGGAACATGTAGCGCGGGGATGTATTTCACACACAGCCAGGGCGTGCAAATCTCAGGACACTAATGCAACAGCAAGTGTTTGTAATGCTTCATCTGCGAAACTCTGTCCATTGAGATCGTTTCTTAAGAAATTCAAAAATTTTCTTACGTTTTATGGGGCCTGAAATACATTGATATAATATTAAAGTTAAAAAGAAGAATTGCCGGAGCCGTGTCGGCAGTGTGGGCTAATTTCTCGCTGTAAATTTCACAGTACGCGAGCAATCAAGTTTCAATCCCTGCCGACATTAACCTAATTTTAAGTGGTCATTTACCACGTACATTTACCTCAACGATGAAGGAAAACATCGTGGGTAAACCTAAATGTCTGAGAAATTAAAAAATATTTCTAAAATATGTGATGTCTACCAACACGCATTAGAGCAGCGCGGCAGATTATTTTTCCCCTAAAATAGAAATTAAAGGAGGCATGTACCCAGCGGTGGGATTTATATAAGCTGTAACTTTAAAGAAAAACTTTGTAACAGCTATAGGCTGTAACTTGTAACAGAAACGACGCATAATGGCGGCGTTATAAAATTTACTACCCCGTATCATCACATAAGAGGCGAAAGAGGAAAATGAAACAGAAGATGGGCAGAATTGTCTTTCCAACAATGGCTCAAAATAATAAGTACTGTAATTGTACTGCCAAGCGTGGCAACAATAACAAGATCCCCCCATGAGGCGACCTATGGAGTATATGTTCAGCAGTGGACGTTTGATAGGCCTTAATGCTAAAGACATGGCTTAAAACATGGACGTTAATGTTTCTAGTAATAATGATAAATTTGTTTTATCACCTATGAAAATTTGAACAGATATATTAGAGTTATCATATCGAAAAATATATATAAAAATTGGATACATTTTATAAAATGAGCATATTATAGTTAAACTTAAACACATTTAAAACGACAATTAAAACTAATTCCCGATAAAAACCAAATGCGAATAATTTGTCACATGGCCGATATGGGGAAGGCGATTACGTATAAATGCGCAGAATGATATTTATAATGTAAACACATCGTTTCGAATTTACCGAACGAACCGAAACAAAAACCATAAAAAAGGCAAACAGAAAATTAATCGTATAAATTAACAATCAACAATTTTTTCACACATTTCATAAAATATTCATTTACCAACATTATTTTTTAAACGCATCGTGAGAGACAATGGAAAAGGTTAGTAATACTTAATGGCCTCCGTTAGATGACGGTATACGGCAGCCTCTACCTTTAATGCCAAAATGTAATATAATAATAGTATAAAAGTAATGTGTACTACGTATTAGAACAGACACCGTGAACAATATCTGTGTGGCAGTGCGGCATTCGTGGTCGGACGCACAGAGTACCTTTTTATCGCACAGATCACAGACTAAGTAAGTGTCAGCCCGTAGACCTTACGCGTGTTACAAACAACCAAGTGTCGGAGTCTCTTCTAGCAAACAACCAAGTGTCGGAGTCTCTTCTAGAACGTAGCACATATTACTTCAATGTATAATATCTTCTTGCCAACGTACCATACTACGTCGACGGGAGCGGTCTCAAAAGTGCGGACATCTGATACTGCAAGATTCGATTCGCCTTTACAGCGTAGCTATCACGGCAAATCCCTCCCACAAAGGGAGGGGACCATGTTTAGCAGTGGGCTGTTTCTTACGATGTTTCATCACATCGTAAGAAACAGCCCACTGCTAAACATGGTGATGATGCTGATGAAAAATTCTATGTTATAACAAATTGAAAAACTGTACAAATATTTCATCGATAAAAATAACAATGGAAAAATGTATTATTGCTATCTTAGTCTTATTTAAAAAATATATATCCAAATATTCTTCAACCAAAAATTTCAAAATAATTTCCCTTACATAAGGATATTTTTTCATTAACAGTGTCTCAACTTCCAACTGTAGTTAATATTTTTTTACCATTACTGCCTTTTAAAGTAATATCCTAGCCTTTATAAGTATTTTCCATAGATTACATATTTCCCTTAGTTGTCGCTTGGCAATCGGGTAAACAACTACAGTATTTTTTTAGTTAGTGTTAGTTAATGTAGCAGTGATTAATACTAATTAAGTAGTAATAATTGTTTACATACGATTAACACTGATACAAAATTTTAAAGGTACCTTTATAAATTTCAAGTCGAGAAATTCTAGTGAAAGTCTAAGACTTTTTTGAGATTCTTCAAATCTGTAAAAAAACTTTAATTTTATTTACGTGTAGGTATAGATTAACAGCGATAATGAAGGATGAGAGGTAAAATTGTTTGTACATCTCATTGTACAAACAATTTTACTACCACAAGTCATTGAAAGATAAGATGTTCTGAAATCAGATATCTGACCCAATAATGTTATATTACGAATATATTCTTACCTACTTGCTTTGTTTAGGCTTACAAAGTTTTGTTTATTAACTTTATTTATTAGGAATATTTCATATTATAATTTTACAGATTGAAATCAAATTAATCGTGTAATCATATTTAATTAGAAATATATAACGTTAAACATTACTGTACCTGTGCATCGGAGCCGTGTAGTGGCATACGGGAATCCATTAACCCATATCATCCCGTGAGTGTCGTAAAAGGCGACACAGGGAGACTGATACGAGAGATGGGCATCATGCTTATAACAACTTACCTATATACCTACCTATAGCCTATCAAAGGTCTACTGCTTTTTTAATAAATTTAAAGGCCATGTCTAAATGTATAGAATAGGGGATGAAGTTTTTTAAGTTAATATTAAGACAAAAACTAACTTTGTTATATTCCTTAGTCTACTCAAAAGTGTAAAAAAAGGTTTAATTAAAAGTGAAAGCCGACTTGGAAGATATAAAAAGAATAAAATAATTTTACTCATATTGAAATCGATGCTTTAATTATTCTATAAACTTTGTCAGCACTATTTCAAAGTATTTCAAATATTGTTATATTATATTGTGTTCTTTGACAACTTCTGCTTTTACTTCAACCACCGTTGTTTTATTCCTTTTCTATCGATCAATGCAAAGACGAAATTCATGTATAGGCGATATGCCTCGCATATCTAAAACTCAGAAAATAAAGTTTTGTGCTGGCGTTTACTTTTGTGATTGACATATCGTGGAGAAATGTTAATGTGTAGAACATTGTTAAGGCAGACAAAACGTAGTGATTACATTCTCTTTGAATCAGACATGGTTAGATTACTTGTGCAGTTCATTTCTGTATAGAAATAGAAATCCTTTTGTCCGTTTAGTTATTTAATAAAAAATAGATATATAACAAGATCTGCAAGAGACGCTGAGGGATTTTTCTTATTTGATTATTAATAAACATGTTTTTACTAATATTACGTCAAGTGAACGTACATTGTATGATATCATTCAAAAGATAAATTTGCAAAATGTATTACTTTTTCCTTTAATTTATCTAAATAATTAAATATGATTTAATTATTTTATGATTTCGTAGTTGTAATTATGAAATTTGTTTAAAGGGAAAAATATTTTTTTATTATTATTTTATTAAGTGGAATTTTTAGCTTAACTATGTGCTTTACGAGATAAATTTTGAATTAATTTATTCATAATTAGTTTTGTTACAGTCAATATCATAAATGATAAGTTTTTATAACATTGAATTTTCCGCCTATTCTCACCGTCATCAAAATTATCAGCAGATATTTTAAATAACAAGAATAAGATATTGTTATTCCTATCAAAAGTCCATATCTGAACATAGGCTTCATACATAGATTACATAATAAGGTGATAATTTCCTGCCCATGGATGTTCGCAACCGCAGTATTTAATTATTATTAGATTACTTGTCTCACAGAGTAGCGGCGACGGAAGAGAATTCACTGCCCAATATAATCATCTCATGGATCTGATGGATCTTATCATTTATCTGGTAGGAGAAGATAGAGAAAAATAAAGTAGAGCCAAGCGCAGAAGCAATGGCTAATATCTCCCCTATGATGCAATCTATAGGAGAGGCCTATGACTTTTATAGGCTGTAATGAATGGATGGCTTATTTTTAACAGAATGTAAATAATTTGTTCATTTTATAATGATTTATAAAGAAAGAAAACATAAATGATAAAGTAAATACATATGTAGCTAGTGCTGTGTAGTCGTATGTTATCCATCTTTTACAATTCTTTTTTAAAAACTCTAAATGATATCGTGCAGGTGATCGTCCATATGAATCAAAATATTGACCAATGCCATTTGTATCGATATATAAAGCTATACAATGTGAGCCTGGTTTATATGTTATTGCATATTATATACGCTGGTACATGAGCAGTCTGTTAGCAGCATAAACATTATTTTCTAGACTGGGATGAATCTTTTTCAGATGTTTTTGTACATCTAGTGTATCCATGATATTACTGTACAGTACCAATCTATTCAATGGTTAACATACGAATGATCAATTATAGTGATTTGTAAGTATTAAATCGCATTCATTGTAATAAAATCGTGGGTGTCATAAGAGGCGACTTTATGAAATGCCTGTATGATGTCATGGTTTATGATAGATAGACAATATACGTGGTAGAGTCATGCTGCAGCTATAGTATTATGGTTGTAGCACGAATGGGTCGGCTCGACCACGCTTTCACAAGAATACCAGCGTAAAATAGCAGCTTAATGCTGCCGTGCTTCGTATGGTTAGTGTAGAGAACTGCAGACATTTTGATTCTTATTCGTGGATATTTAGATATCTATGGGTCATAGCATCCACTTACCTTTAGGTGGACTCTGTGTTTGCTTGTCACCCTTATTCTATAAAAATATGTACAAAAAAAACCATTACGTATATGGCAGACATAAAATACTCAGACCGGCAAAGGTAAACTGTTTCAAATGTGTGAGACGTCTGGTACTTTTATCCCAATCTAGCTGCCAAGCAAAACGATAAAGACAGATCCCCTCCTAAAATAAGAGAAGCACATCAAGCACAGTTCACATTTCAAAAAGACAGATTCTTTACAATACTCTCCGGTTAACGACGAAAACAGGAAGGATTTTTTTAAACTCTGTTCTAGTTAGCGTAAATCCTAACAAACCTCTAAAAAGTTTGGTTAACTCGCTATCCTTATCAAAATATTTGTTTATGTACATATTTATAAATAGGTAAGTGAAACTGATACAAAATGAAACACTTATTAACAAAGTATACAAACGGAGAGAGCGCTGCGAAAAGGCTAATCAAACTTAATTTTCACGACTTGTGATCAGCTTTCGCTGAATCATGTAAAATTTTGTGAGATTTATTTATGTTATAGAACGGCGAGACTTCTATTAAACTCGTTGTTGTGCTAAACTCATCCAAAGAATTTATTTGAATGAAGCAATTTATATTATTATAATTTATTATTTATTATAATGAAATTTAAAGAAAATTCAACATTAATTTTTGACTCTATTTCACTAGCAACTACATAATGAACGAATCTTGAATATAAGGTAATCTTTATCAAGCTATATTATAAAAGTAAGTAGGAGCGTAATATTTTTAATAAGTTTTACTAAGGAAGAGCCAGCTGCATTAACCTAATTCATATTGGCAGGCTTCATATATTCTCTTAATGTTTCTTGAAAAGCGTTGGTTACACTTTCGTACGAATTTGTAAAGTCCGTATACATATGCAAACGCACGACGCATGGTTTCAGTGTTACTGGAGTTTGCAGAATAGATACGTGTTAGTTCGCACACGACACCATGCTGTTGTATTTGAATATTTGCATTTTCTTACGCACAAACCACTACTCCATATCGTCCGGTCGGTGTCGTAAAAGGTGACAGAAGGAAACAAATCTGGAGATCACAACGACTAAAAATAAAAAATAAACTGCGGTTGTCATCCTGCTTGCCAAGCGTCAAAACTATTGCAAATATTGCCCATATGAGGGGAGGCCTATGTTTACCAGTGGACTTTAATAGGCTGTAATGATAAAGTAAAAAAGAAACCTGGGTATCAAAGTTCCAACTAATCGTCCATTAAGTGATATTATTTGATTAATCGTTTGTACGTTTCTGTCTTTGGTAAATATTCGAACTTCCATGTATTACCTGTACTGGAAAATAGTTCGAACTCAACGCTCAAAGTTGTTGATCTAGTTGTTGAACTAGTTTAGGGTCACCAATAAACCGAACTCATACAACTTATCAAACTGCTCTTTGCCTTGAGCAAATGCATAAATTGTTGAATCTTTCGGTGTTCAAT
The DNA here is from genome assembly GCA_963668995.1 of Parnassius mnemosyne. Taxonomy (NCBI): domain Eukaryota; kingdom Metazoa; phylum Arthropoda; class Insecta; order Lepidoptera; family Papilionidae; genus Parnassius; species Parnassius mnemosyne. The sequence continues at coordinate 14,281,337 of CAVLGL010000088.1, read as the reverse complement.
ATGTAGAGGTAACATTTTTGAAGAGTGTGCACAGGGATTACAGGATTTGATTTCTCTATCCCCTTTCTGTATTTGAATAAAGCATTTTTCCATTTTATTTACAATGCGTACGACACAAAAATGGAATAATTTTCCCGCGTTAGCTTGTACCCAATGAACACAATGGTTGCCTTAAAAAGGATAATAAATCAATACACTTTATTATCTCATAACCTATTTATGAATGGAATTTTAATCAAACACTACCACTGTTATAAATTCATAAAATTACCTCATGTATATTGCCTACTCTTTCGACCGTGTAGTAGCGGTGTAAGAATATCCATTTTGACAAAGGGAAAAAAGCAAGGAGATGGGCAACAGTGTCTTCCTGATAACGACTCAAAATTATAATTAACTACGGTTGCCAACGCGCCTCTCAAGCGTGGCAACCATGGCGAAAAATCCCCCCATGAGGTGATCTACGGAGGGGGCTTATGTTTAGCAGTGGACTTTTATAGGCTGCAATGTATGGATGGATACTCTTCAAATTAATTTATATTACAGTTTTCCTACTTGGTGGTTGGACTGATTTTCAGCTTAGGAGACCGTTTCTGTTGTTTAGGTAGGCTAGTTAGATCTTACCTATTACTAACGCAAAACAGCAGTTTGTGTTGCTGTGCCATTATAATTTCAGACCTTGAGACTTACCATCTTATTTCTCAGAGGTGACAACTAGTCAGTGACCTTCTTTATTTGAAGTTAGTTGCAGATGCCCATCGCCTGCAGTAGCCATTTACCTCGTGTGATGGACTCTTAGTTCGTGTTACTTCAGTTTCATAAAAAAAAACCTAAAATTGCTGCTACCTCTGATGTAATTTATGCTTCTAATATTGTTCTAAATTCAATACTATTTTACCTTTACTTTTTGTTCGTACAAGCTCATGCTTCTAAATTCAAAGAACGGCGAACATAACGCAGAGGAACGAACGAAATAAAAATTGAATTTTAAGTTGAATTTGTTAACTAAATCTTATGTAACTTAAATATCTTTCACAAAAGAACAAAATATACAAAATTTCAACTGCTCCGTGATCGCAAAGATAAATTCGATACCAAGCATCGGCACAACAAAAAAGTTAAAATGAATGGAAATGTCTACAAGGGATGCTCTAGGTAGAAGTTTATCGACCAAGTTAGCGATATATTTAAGAAGATAGACAAAATTAGGAATACCCTTAATCGACAAGCATGAACATGCAATGTGAAAGAAGTGAGAAAGGTGTGTATCGTGCTAAAAAGAACTCTGCCTACCCCTTTGGGGTAACAGGCGTGAGAGTTTATGTATATATCATGTAAATATTACATTTATAATTAAAACTCCAAGTCACGTTAGACGTTAGCGCTTTAACTTGACAATTTTCTTAAGTTAGATTAGACGTTAAGAAATTTATAATAACATTTATATTATTAAAAGCGTCTAATAGAATTTACAAGTAAGGCGGCTAACTGACCCGGATTCTGCGGGCTGTTAACTGTTATTGTTATTACTTTTAATTACATTTAAGGGAATTAAAACTCGTAAATATGTAAAATTTACGCGTTTTATTTAGCCTTAAGTGTGTGCCAAAATCCCATAAATATGTTTGCTTCTAATTAACTTGTCTAAAAAATGAAATTTATTAAGGACTTTCTTCTTAATTTGATTTTTACTTCGAAGTTTCGTATTTTTATCTCAATTCTGTTTTTATTGGACAATACACTTTCATAAAAAGAATTATGTAGAAATAACTTAGTGGAGAGCCATGTTATCTCAGGGGCTAAGCTATTAGTTATATAGATTTCCTCTAAATTGTCCTGTCATCATTTAATGGCAGCATTAACTCCCGCTTCTCTCGCGCCAGTCTCTGCCCGACCGCTAAATCTCTACCATCTCCGTGTATATATATATATATATCTTATAATTAGGCAATCAAAACGCATGCACGCTGTGATCGCCTAAAATTATAAGAGCAAATGATCATGTAAAATTTATATTACTGTTATGTAACCAAACATTTATTGCTGTTTCTTATGTTGGCAAACCAAATTAATAAACAAATAAAAATTTCAAATAAAGAAGGCTACGGATGCGTGGTCACCTATCAGGACTAAGATGGAATGGCCTCCCAGCTTGTCATACTGGCTCTCCATACCGTACCCTTCGGATCGGAACACAGTATTTCACGTACTGCTGTTTGGCGGCAGAAATAGGTAAGATGGTGGTACTAACCCAGATGTAAACCTAGACAGAAAAAAAATCCCACCACCTAGTGGAAAACAGTGTTACAATCCGGCATCGAGTTATGTCATTGCTCCTAGAGGTGACCGTAGACATAGGTTATTTCTTGTAACCCAAAAAGGTATTTTTTTATAGGATAGGGTGGCAAACGAGCACACAGCCCACCTGATGGTAAGTGGTTGCTGTGACCCATAGACATCCACATCTATCCTCAATAAAGAATCAGAATGCAGATGCGTTGTCACCCGTGAGGACTAAGATGGAATGCCTCTTTTTCAGTTAAGTATTGGTATTGAGCCGTGGTATCTCAGACGGTTGGTGCTCGCGGTAAATTTCACAGCACGCGAGCAACCCGCGTTCGATCCCCGCCGGCACCATTGAAATTGTTAATTACAATTTTAAGTGATAATTTACCACGTGCTCGGCGGTTAAGGAAAACATCGTGAGAAAACCTGCATATCTGAGAAATAAGAAAAAAAAGTATTTCGAAGATATGTAAAGTTCGCCAACACGCATTGGGGCACCGCGGCGGACACTTCCTTGCCCTAAAACCCTCTCAGAAATGATAGGAGGTCTGTGCCCAGCAGTGGGACGTATATAAGCTGTAAGTTTAACATTTAATACATTAAAAAGATATAAAATGGATGGTTAAAAGAGCCTGATTACATAGCGATCTTAAAACTCAAATTGTAGCCAAAGGTAATATTGGTGCAAAACGCATATCAATCAATGTTGACTCAAGCCGTTTTTCTCTGTTACTAAAAGTCTACGATCGACTTTTATCTTTTCTTCTTCGGCTTCTTCGGTTTTGTTCTATTATCATGGAGTATTGTGTAGACCACACTCATGGCGATCACTCGAATACCGATATCGCGATGTATCCGAACACCGATATAGCGATAAATCCGAAGTTACATCGCTCCGTTGTCGGTAAATTCTCGCGCATCAAAGGATTTTATCACGATGAACTTTGTTTGTCCTGCCACACTTCAGTGGACGTTATAAATTATTATCAAAATAGAGAGTTGGCGTTCTGACATTAATGTTTTGCACGTGTCAGCTTAAGAATTAGAAATTCCAGTGTCTTTTTAATATAGATTAGAGTAATAGTTTTACTGGAAACGAGGCATTCCATCTTAGTCCTCACGGGTGATAACGCATCTGCATTTTTAATTCGCAAACGAGGATAGATGAAGATGTCTATGAGCCACAGCAAACACTTACCATCAGGTAGACTGTCTGGTCGCTTGTTACCCTATCCTATAAAAAAAAACACAACCAAATTTTGAAATTAATAATGAGGTAGAGCTGGTATTATGAATTGACATATAGATAACCGTGTTTAATTTAACAAAGTAAATGTAGCAAATACTATAAAATTTTATCATGATAATCATTATTATCATTACAGCCCTTCAAAAGTCTACTGCTGAACCTAGGCCCCATAGGCCAAGGAATATCATAAGGCCTATAATTATTTGACGGCATAAAATAAAAAGCAACCACATTTATAAACTATCATGATACCACCACATTACACTCCCCACATTATCACCCCCACATGAATAAACTATCAGTTATCATGTACGTACATTTGCCGTAAGCCAAAGGAAATGTTTTCTCGAATGAATGTTTTGGTGATGCGTATAGCTCCTTAGCACAAGCAATTTTTGCCGTGTTTGATATCACAACAAAGCTAATATTTTATTTTATTTTATGATTAATCCATCATATTCTTCTATATGTCCGAAATTCAGCAGAGGACTCCAAGTTTGATCTCGAAAATACATCAAGATAGCGTTAATTGTTAAAAATAGTAAAAGTGTGACAGCGGATGTTCAATTTGTTCTCTTCTTTACGCAATTAATCATCATTATTAGTAATAAGACAGCATAACGCCCTATACAATCAGTATAGAGAAATTACAGTTTGATTACACCGTAATACGTCCCCGCCACAATCAATAAAAATCAAGTGTAACGTGAGGGACGTAATTACATGATAACACCGAAGTATGCAAACCTTAATGAATTTCATACTGCACAAACAAGTGGGGGTTTGTAGATATACCCTCAATTCCACCTCGATTCAACGGGTATTTTATAGACGCTGCGACATATATATAAAAATCGATCGCTGTCCGATAGTCTCGCTTAAACTTGAAAACGGTTTCATAGATTTAGATGATTTTTTCTGTGTGTTTGAATGGGTCCCTGAATAGTTTAAATTCACGATTGGACTCGGTAGGCGCTGTTGTCGAGATCTCAAAATCACACGTTCAAATCCAGAGTGAATCGCTAGTTGATAATAAACATTGATTGCTTTCGGAAAATCTCACTAATAACATTTAACATTATTACTTAAAGTTCAATAAATTTCACTCTAAATTTAATGTAACAACGTTTAATTCTGTAAAGTTTCCTAGAGAATTTGGTATTCTATAGGATACATTTTTGAGAGTGTGCGCAGAAATTACATGACTTGAATCCTCCCTCCCCATTCCACCGTCGGCAGTAAGCTCGGTAGGTTTCAACCTCTTTGTTGTAACGCATTTAAAACAAGCTGTTTGCTTCGGTGCCTCGTTCGTAATGCGTACAGAAAGATGTGGAATAATTTGCCAGCGTCTGATGTTTCGTCCAACTACTAGGGCACACTGAAATGATCGGAAATAGAATATTTCGGTTTGAGTTACAATAAAACCTTTTTAGAATTTGAATACTGGCCTCTTAGAATGTTATTGACATTCAGACTATTAAAAAAAAGGTTAAAAACAAAAACTATGTTGGTTTAAAGTTGACACGTCGTTAACAGAAATGGAGCTCACGCGTGAACATTTCCGTGCCATAATTTGTCACAATTTTTGTCGCGGCTTATCTCAAGATAAATGTCTCAGTGATCTTGTTTCGATTCATGATAATAATAATAATAATTTCTTTATTCAGGAAAAATTTTTCAAAAACATACATTGGCATCTGCGCCTGAACTAAGCGTTGAGCTTGTATCTCAAGCAACAGTGCTCTTTCTTATGGGACAATTTTACAAATTTTTTTTTGATTTAGAAACTTATGTAAACATATCAAAAACATTGCTTTGAAGTATGAAATTAAATCTAAACATTTGTTAGTTTTCTTAAGTGTGTGTGTGTGTGTGTGTGTGTGTGTGTGTGTGTGTGTGTGTGTGTGTGTGTGTGTGTGTGTGTGTGTGTGTGTGCGCGCGCGTGTGTGCGTGCGTGTGCGTGCGTGTGTCTGTGTATGTGTGTGTGTGTGTGTGTGTGTGTGTGTGTGTGTGTGTGTGTGTGTGTGTGTGTGTGTGTGTGTGTGTGTGTGTGTGTGTGTGTGTGTGTGTGTGTGTGTGTGTGTGTGTGTGTGTGTGTATGCGAGGGACAAGGTGAGTAGTATTCATCATAGTAATAATTATAATAAGAAGACATCAAATAATGATGTATTAATAACACTTTATAAAAAGTAATTCAGTTATGTAGAGATTTTAATAAGTCTTCGGTTACATCATAAATTAGTTTTTGAAGCCATTTCAATAGAGTTTTTTTACATTGGTTTTTATTCAAAGTGTATAAGTTTGGTTGCTTACTTATTTTATTGTACATGAATGGACCAAGATAACAAAAATATTTATGTGTGTAGGAATGTTTAAAGGTAACAGTATGGCACACTTTTTCCGGTCTTCTCTTTGTTAATTGAGATGAGGTAAAATTTACTATTTTTATGAATGACAAGCTCGTGGAAACTGTCCATGCGGTCGGAGCTAAGTTCTGCAAGACCCGCCGCAGAAGAACACAAAAACTCTCCGATCACACTCTTAATCTCATGGCAGCATACAGGCAACTGAACAGACAGATCTCCAAATGCATGCGGCGGGACTTACGCAACTCAATACAGCTTGTATTGAAGAAGCGATCGAGCGGAACCAAGGCTCCAAAGTCTTTGCCAGAGATCTGTGTGCCAGAAAGAGCCAACTGTCAAAGCTGAAGACTGAATGTGGTAGCATCGTTTTCGAGACACCAGAGATTTTGAGTGAGATTGAGAGGTTCTATGGGCAGCTGTACACGTCATCGTTGGAGCCATACGCAAGTGTGGGTAACGATCCAAGAGCGAGTCTTATCCGACACTATACCGAAGATATCCCGGACGTCAGTCTGAGCGAGATTAGAATGGCTCTCCAGCACCTTAAAAACGGCAAGGCCCCAGGCAAGGATGGAATTACGGCGGAGCTTCTGAAAGCGGGTGGAAGACCGATACTTGAAGTCCTTCAGAGGCTCTTTAATTCCGTCCTCCATGGTAGCATTACACCGGAGGCATGGAGCAGAAGTGCGGTGGTCTTGTTCTTCAAGAAAGGTGACAGCGCTCTCTTGAAGAATTACAGACTGATTTTCCTTCTGATCCGCGTCTACGTGCTGTTTTCGAGAGTCATTACGAATCGTCTCGCGCGCAGACTTGACGACTTCCAGCCTCCCGAACAAGCCGCTTTCCGAAAGGGCTATAGCACCATAGACCATATACATACCCTTCGGCAAATTGTACAAAAGTCCGAAGAGTACAATTTGCCACTATGTCTGGCATATGTGTGCTATGAGAAAGCCTTTGATTCCGTCGAAATTTGGGCGGCACTGCAGTCCCTTCAGCGGTGCCAAGTTGACTGTCGGTATATCGAAGTGTTGAAGTGTTTGTACAGTAGAGCTACGATGGCTATCCGAGTACAGAACCAGAGTACGAAACCTATCCAATTGCAGAGAGGTATAAGACAGGGTGATGTCATATCCCCGAAACTCTTCACGGCTGCATTGGAAGATGTTTTCAAGCTTCTGGACTGGAAAGGATACTGTATCAACATCAATGGCAAGTACATCACTCACCTTCGATTTGCCGACGATATAGTCCATATGGCAGAATCGCTGGAGGACCTAAGCACTATGCTCAATGACCTCAATAGTGTCTCCCAACGGATAGGTCTTAAGATAAACATGGACAAAACAAAGATTATGTTTAATGTCCATGTCACACCTATGCCGGTAGTTGTTGGGAGCACTAAGCTCGAAGTTGTTGACGAGTATGTTTACCTGGGACAAATAGTCCGACTAGGTAAGTCCAACTTCGACCGAGAAGTCAATCGACGGATTCAACTCGGCTGGGCAGCGTTCAGGAAGCTACGACACATATTCTCGTCAGACGTACCTCAAAACCTTAAAACGAAATTGTACAACCAGTGCGTGTTACCAGTGATGACTTACGGAACTGAGACGTGGTCCTTCACTGCTGGCCGTATGAGGAAGCTCAAGGTCGCTCAGCGAGCTATGGAGAGGGCTATGCTCGGAGTTTCTCTGCGTGATAAACTTAGGAATGAGGATATCCGTAGTAGAACCAGAGTAACCGACATAGCCCAACGGATTAGTAAGCTGAAGTGGCAGCGGGCCGGCCATATAGCTCGAAGAACCGAAAACCGATGGGGAAGAAAAGTTCTTGAGTGGCAGCCTCGTACCGGTAGGTGAGGTGTAGGGCGACTCCACATGAGATGGAGTGACGACCTGGTAAGACATGCAGGAAGTCGATGGATGCAAGTGGCTCACGACTGTGATTTGTGGCATTCCTTGGGGGAGGCCTATGTTTAGCAGTGGACTTATAAAAGGCTGTAAAATTTACTAAAATGTGTTGTTTTAAAATTGTAAAATAAATGAATAATTGTCGGACTGTTAATACTTCACAGTTTTTATATAGTTCATAAGTCGGATAAAGAATGGATCGAAAAGTACAAAACTTTAAAACAGCTCTTTGAGCTCTTTCTAGGTTAATTAATTTAGTTTTTGAAGTTTCGCCCCATATTGTTATACCCTAAGTTATAATGGATTGACACAAAGCAGTGTATATTTTTTTCACTAGTTCAGGTTTAGCTACATGTCTCAGATTTAAAAATACGTATATTTGTTTTCGAACTCGGGACGTTAATACATCTAAATGTTCTTTAAAGCTCATTTGGTAATCAATAAAAATACCCAAATACTTCACACAGTAAGTTCTAGATAAAGGTAAGCAGGCGTACGGTAATCCTAAACGTTTCGTAAAATTTAAACAGGTGTGAGCAGTTAACTTATAGTTAATTGTGACTGAGAGGTCCTAGAAAAGGCGATAAATTTAGTTTTGTTAATATTAAAAGATAGGTAATTATTACGCAACCATACTGAGACAGTTTCAATCCCAGTTTGTGTATTATCAAAGGTCTCCTTCCATGTACTTGCTGCGAATAGGAGTACTGTATCATCAGCATATGATATGATTTTGCCATGGAAGGATTTGAGTTTTAAGAGGTCATTTATGTAGACGAAATATAGAATCGGGCATAGGATACTCCCCTGAGGTACTCCATAACTGCCAGGCACATCAAAACTAAATTGCTTATTTATTGTAACACATTGAATTCTTCCAGTTAGATAGTTTTTAAATAATTATAGTTGTGTGCCCCGTATACCGATTTTTTCAAGTTTTATTAGCAATATGGGGATAGAAACCGTGTCAAATGCTTTCGCAAGACCCCAACAGTTTTATTGCCTTTGTCTAAATTTTTGATAATATAATCGGTTAATTCATGTACTGCATCATTGGTAGACTTTCTGGATCTAAAGCCAAATTGACAGATTGATAGAATATTAAAATTCTCTAGGTATTTTAAAAGTCTGATATTAATTAGACTTTCTAATATTTTTGAGATAGACGAAAGTATAGAAATAGGCCTATAATTATTCACATGGTCTCTCTCCAGACTTATCTATCGGGTGAATTATATATTTTTTTAAATTGCTAGGGAAAATTCCGTCCGTGAGACATAGATTAAAGATAAAGTCAATGGTGGAATTAGGATATGCCAAAATTTTTTAAGAAAGTTATTAGATATTTTATCCCGACCAACTGTACATTTTGTTTTTAAGTTTATTATAATACGTTCTACTTCTTCAACCTCAGTGGATAATAATACAAACGAGGCTCTTCTTGTGTCAAGGTTAATTTGTAATAATTCTTGTTTTTGTATAATGCCATGTCTAGTTTTTGTGTCAAAGAAAATGGTCGCTACGTTTGTCTCGAAAGAGGGACATGTTGCTATAATTCCTTTACAGGAACGCAGAACGGTTACCGCTGAGTGGTATATCACACGGTTTGTTTGCCAGAAATGATGGCCGAACTCCGAAAAAATAACCCGAAACTTCGCATCATCTTACATCACGATAATGCAAGCTGCCATACGGCTCGGAAGACAAATAATTATTTGTAGCAGGAAAACGTTGAGCTGATGAGCCATCCTCCGTACAGTCCTGACCTGAGTCCAAACGATTTCTTTACATTCCCTAGAATGAAAGATTTATTACGCGGTCAACGGTATAAAGACCCCGAAGCAGCTGTGGAAGCGAACAAATCAGCCATTTTGTCAACATCAACTTCAGACTGGTATTACTGTTTTAATGATTGCTTTGCAAGAATGGAAAAGTGCATTAAGTTGAACGGAGAATATCTCGAAAAACAATAAAATACAATTTAGCTATACCGTGCATGTAGTTTTTCTTATTCCCGATCATTTCAGTGTGCCCCTCGTACTAAGTTGCTGTATTTATAGCAATAGTTAAAAAGAAAAGATGTTAAGCTAAACCTTTCTCCTTTAACAATATCGACTACATTATCACTTACCATTACTTTTTTTTAATGGAAGAGGGGACACCACGTAGGTACGTGGTAGAGCCACGCTCCAGCTATAATTATGGTTGTAGCACGAATGGGTCACCGCGACTGAGGTAGAACCACGCTCTTGTAAAATCCCAACGTAAAATAGAAGCTTAATACTGTTGTGTTTCGTATGGTGAGTGTAGAGAACCGGAGGCCCTTTTACCCTGATACGAGGCATTTCATCTTAGTCCTCAGGGGTGAAACGCATCTACATTTTGATTCTTAATCGAAGATAAATGTAGATGTCTATGGACCAATGCATCCACTTACCATCAGGTAGATTGAGCACTCGCTTGTAATTATCTCTTATTCAAAAAAAGTCATGTTACAGCCTATTTACACCCCATTGCTAGGCACAGGTTTCCTATCATTTTTAAGTTTAAGAGGGTTAATGGAGCATTAGTCCATCGCGCTGATTCAGTGCACGATGGCGGACCTCATATATCTTCGAAATATTTTTATTCCTTTATCCATTCGGTTATAAATATGATGACAAATTTATCTCTATAATGATTGCAAAAGTCTCTCCTGTCTATAGGCTTTTTGTAATAAATAGAAGAAATTACTATGGGCCACAGTATGAAAACTTACTCTTTTTATTTTAGCTTTTTGTTTTATTATAAGGGGCCTTTAAAGAAAAGTTAAAATGTGGTACACTCTTTAGAATTTAAAAAGTAAATACTGGATGGTAAAATTTGAATATCTGTGAAATACCTACAGAAAATAAGCTATTGTCTTTAAATAATAGAAATCCTTTGTTTGTGTTTTGTTGTAGCGTGTTGAAGAGAATAGCAAAAATTTAACTACGTGCTGTTATTAAGTTTTGTGTTTGAGAAATTTTACTACGGAACAAGTTAATCAAAATTTATGGAATAAATTAGGGGTAAGTTCTCCGCCATATTCAACAGTTGCATGTTGTTGCGCCGAAATCCAAAGATCAGATGACTAGATCAAGACGCTTTACGACAGCAGCAGTACGGCAGCAGTGGCTGAAGAAATGGTTGAAAGTTATTTTTTTTTATTTGGACCACCAACAGATGACACACAACACAAAGACAAAAATATGACTCAACTCTAGAAGGGTTACGTGCGACGTGTTTGTGTATCCACAACTTACACAGTTATTTTTGCGAAGTAAATTATAAAAAAAAATCGCGTGTCGGGCACCCAGAGCTAAAAGTTTATTAATACGCAGAAAACGAGACGATTTCCCAAAGTTGTTGCAATAATATTCGATTTACAACCATGGCTGAAACGTGGGTTTATAATTAAAATGCCAAAACCAAATTGTAGTCTATGACCACATGAGTAAAGAAACCGTACAGAGGCAAAGCTCTAAGCAACTGTCAAAATTTTAAAATATTTTTGTATGGTTGGCACAGGAGGATAAAATTAAATAACAAAACGTTTATCACCTTTTATTTTTTATGCTTAAGGTATTATATTTTTTTACAAACTATTTTTATTCTAAATATTTTATTTTTATAATGTTTGTTCTTCAAAAATTTGTTGCGCCTTCTAATAAAATGATAAATTCTAAATCGAATGTCGTTTTTCTTTTTTCAAATAAGCTATTGGAAAGCACTCACATGACATAACAAATATTATATAATTTTGCACACGTTTTAATAGTTCATTACCAATTATTTTCAATGTTTCTGTCAAGATGAAAATTAAAAAAAAATTGAAAAATTTTTGCCCAATAAATTCATACATTTATTTCTACATTTATACATTCTTTCATTGACTCGAACAAGCATCGTCATTTGTCGGCAAGTTGAGCGTTGGAAAAGCATTTCCAAATAAATATTTTACGGTCCTTTATTTATAATTGAATTCAGGATTTTTTGAAGTGATCCTCACAAAATTTATAATCAAAAAGTTATGAAAGGATATATTTTTGTCCGACAGCTTTTAACCACTACTGTCGTCTAAAATAATTAAAAAAAACATGAATCTATGTTTTTAACTTATAAACGTAATTACTCAATTAAAAACATTATAATAATAACTATTAGGTACTACGTACGTCTTCTTTCAATGTTAATAGATACCTCATACATAAAATACCTATATGTGTGAAGTATCTATCTACCACATTAAAAATAGTAAATTATAATCAAGTATATATACTATATATACTTACCTAGTGGAGTCTTTAGGATAATTAAAAACTTATATATTTATATTTATTCTATTAGTGTTCATACAAACAAGTATATTAAACCATATTTACACTTTTTTATATTTCATTGAACACGAATAATTCTTTAAAAAACAAAATTATTATTTTTTACACAACCCTGAGTTTGAGCACGGGCTGAGCCTGTTTAAAGCAGTTTCTTTCTGTACGTGACGAGCAGCCAGTGCTCACGCACACACTCGCGTTTGGCTTGTAGTAGTGTACCTATCATAGCGCGGTTGTATGACGCTGTGCCTCTGTACGGTACGGTTTCTTTACTCGTGTGCTATGACTTAGAAAAGATCATCGTTACCTATTCCTAAAAACTTAAAGAGAGTCCTTTTTGCCGGTAAGATCATGTGCTATGTACTCCGGGCAAATTAGCAATTTGAGACGCTGACTTTGACTACTAGAGCGACTTTTTTTATTTTTCATTCAATATTACATTCAATAGTATGTAATAAATATTAAAGACATTTTTTTTATTTACTTTATTTACTGGTTACGAAAAATCTGGTGGCTGGAAAAATCAGCATGACATCTAGATAATGTCACAACATTATTTAAATATGAATTATAATTGAGCAAGCATGGTAGCGATCCCCTCATTACAAGATAATTTTTTTTATAATTTTTTTTCTTAACATAACACTTTTTATAAATTATTTGTATGAAATTTTATACTTGGTGATTTATGAGCATTGAACTTTTTCTGGGATTTTGTTGTAAAAGCGTAAACATTCCCCCACAAATGAATAACTGTGTGGAATAACTGGCAATAACAGCTCGTGTTTTTTCCTAGTGCCCATTTAAGCTCTTTTCCAAACTATTTATTACCTATATTTGTATACACATACATTATTTTTATAAACATATTGCAAGACTTAATTAATATACAATTACTATATAATGACTACACAATTTAAGTTATAATTGCTCTTTTATTTTGTTGGATATCCCCATAGCAAAACTCCTTATTAATGAAACTGGTGTTCTTAAGCTATGGATAGAACTTAAATAAACCAATGTGTTAATAAGCCAAGCTGTTTCAACATTTTTTTATACGATAAGGGCGACAAACGAGCACACAGTCCACCTGATGGTAAGTGGTTGCTGCGGCCCATAGACATCTACATCTATCCTCGTTTGCGAATCAAAATGCAGATGCGTTGTCACCCGTGAGGACTAAGATGGAATGCCTCATTTCCAGTAAAAGGGCCTCTGGCCACCTGCATTCACCAAGCGTAACGCAGAGGTAAACCTCTACTTCACGCTGGTATTCTGTGAGGTCGTGATACCACCCCGGTTCGAGCCGGCCCATCCGTGCAACAGCAATTCTGCCGCGTGGCTATACCACTGTACAGTACACTAACATTGTGAGACTTTTAATCTTTGCTACAGCACATGCTACAGAATTAAGTCTGCTTGGAGCTTCCGAGAACCGAGAATAAATAAAAGTTTCTAGGCGCCACAGTATATACTTATCATCGGGTGAAATATATACTCGTTTGTCATTACTTGTATAAAAAATATTGCTAATATATTTTTGTATAGTTTTTCATATCGTTAAGAAGTTAAACTAAAGAATAATGCATATGTTAATGCGTAAAGCCGAAGTGCGGATACACATGGGCTTAACCGGCTATTACTAGTAATAACCAACCTGTTAAACTTAGATGTAATGTTAAATATGTAAAAATACGGAAATAAGTATCAAATAATATCAGGGAAAGTAAAGAAAGGTGCGGTTGGGCCCTTGGACCAACCCAAAACTGCATACATTTATCTAATTTATAAACTATATATAATACACCTAAGTTAACCAACCGCAATCGGCTGCACCTTGTAGCAGCCGGATAAACCTAGGTGTATCCGCACTTCGGCTTTTAACCGTAACACATATACTAGAAGACTATAAGGAGAAATAAAATATAACTGAATGACTCTATTTAAGAGACTTAAAATCTACTGACACGACAACATAAGTCTTTTGAAAATTCTAGAATTAGATATACTCTTAATATATAAAAAGATTAAGAAATCGTATCTGTAGTATCCTATTTCGTCGTAATACGATCGTTGATATTCGATTTTCTTAAAACGGGTTTTGCTTTTTTATTATTAGCGTTCTAATCCAGGATACACAGGTCACAGGTCAACGGGTCTTATAGTTTTGTGTGTAAAAGATATAATCCTCAATTAAGTACGTGATTGGTAAAGGTCTATTGAAATAAAGAGAAACGAAGTGGAAATTGGACTCATACTATTTGAAGATTTTCTATGTCTAACTTTCAACAAAAGTCATTTCTTTTACTCAGCAATTTCTTGAAGTCCGTTTGAATAGCGGAAAAAGTTATCACGGAGTTAAACTTCTGAGAATTTTTTGTATGCCTGTGCTTGTGTAATCACTGCTTTGAGAGAGTAATAAAAGTCTAATTTAACTTCGGTCTTTGGTTATTACGAATAATACCGTTACTGCCTATTAGAGTCCACTGCTGAACATAGGGATATTTGTCATGGTTGCCAAGCTTGGCAATCTGGTTGGCAATCACTGTTTTTTTTTATTTTTAGTCGTTATTAGGAAGACGCTACTGGCCATCTCCTTATTTGCGTCCCTCTGTCGCGTCATACTACATCCACGGGATGATATGGGGTAGTGGATATTATTACACCGCCACTACACGGTCAATTATAATCAATAATGTGAAAGAAAGAAAAAATCTTATTAGGAAAAAATTATAATGAACTTCCTTTTTTGTAGGATAAATATAACAAACGAGCACACAGTCCACATGATGGTAAGTGGTTGCTGCGGCCCATAGACATCTACATCTATCCTCTATTAAAAATCAAAATGCTGATGCGTTGTCACCCGTGAGGACTAATATGGAATGCTTCATTTCCAGTAAAGAGGGTCTCCGGTTCTCCGTACTCACCATGCGAAATACAGTACCGTTAAGCTGCTATTTTACGCTGGTATTCTGTGAGAGCTTGGTCCTTCCCCGGTTGATCCTACCCATCCGTGCTACAACTATACTACTAATATAGCTACAGCATGGCTCTACCGCGTAAAAACCTAACAACATAAAATTTAAATCTTCTAAATATTATGTAATATTTATATTTAAAATACTTTTTTTTATGTTACTTTGGCCGGATCTACATTTCATGATCACCTTGCCATACATGATATGTTCATTAATCTTCTATTTCTTATAGAAGAGTAGGAAAACGAGCATACGGCATACGCCATACGTGATGGATTCTGCAACAATAAAGGAATTACAGGCGCGTTGCCGGTCAGTTTGAAAGAAAAAGTATTTTTTTTTGAAGTTCTTTAAGTCGTATCATTCCAAAAACCCGCTGATTACGACAGTAAATTGCACAATATGGTCGTGCATGGCAGAAAATTATAAAACATATACTTTTGCTGTGACGTATTGTAATGGATTTAAACAGGCTTGATATTTACAGAAACAAGCTTAGGCTTTGCTTAAAATTAATCTTACCGTTTCTTTGTCTTGCTCTATATAACTTCTAAGAAAAACTTATCGAGCAGTTCTTACCATAACCGATGGTAAGTTTGCAAAATGGTGTTATTTGACAGGGCCGTGTCAGCCGTATTGAGTTCCGGTCGTGTGTTCACTTCCAAAACTATCTTATAGGATTCTCCTGCATTACCGAAAATATTTTTGGTGTAACCTGAAGCATAAAAATAAAATAAATTGATGTAAATGTTTTAATTAATATGTAACTTTAATATAATTTAAAAATTATACAGTTTACCGACCTGTAAAATTTTGTACCCAGTGATGTAAGCGCTTGGCTGGCTTATATGGTCTAATCAACGCATGAAAAAAAAACTTTCGTAATCCAGGAAATACACTGTAAACAATATTTCAGAGTAAAAAATATTATAATTTTAAAAATTATTTTTTTATACTTTGCCAATCAATATTCAATTCACTTTGCTTCTATACTCGTAGTACTAATTGAACAAACGAAAATTCAGCGGGCGCAAAATGTATTTACGGCTTGTCGATTTAAAAAATACCTTTGTCATTAATCAACAATAAATTAAACCAATTTTATTTAAATTACAATTCATAGTTTTTGTGAACACTTTATTTGATGCACTACTTTACTTCAAATTACAATTAAAAACTTTCCAATTTTCTTTCAACTTATCGTTAAATCACTATACTTACATTGAATAAAACAATTATTGCGGATTTTATCATGTTAAATTTTACTTATTTTAAATTCACGACATTTCGTGTCACGGTCACGTGGGGACTGAGATTATTTATTGAAAGACTTCACAGAGCGTTGGTGTTTCACGTCTGTAGTCACGTCCAGGAAGTTTGTAGTTTGTGATCATATCTTAGACGGCCTCCGCCAATATATCAGATTTGATAGATTACAAATACTCGCGAAATAACATCAATTACTACCAAGGATGATACATGATGCTATTGAAATAAAAAAAAACATCCTAATTTAAATAGAGAAGGAACTAAACCCAAGTATGCTACTGCAAGACAGTAAGATCATTCTGCGTAGATTGGACCAAAAATAAAAATTGAAAAGCTGAAGGTACTCCGGATTAACTTTGACATCGTGCATATTCAATGTTTAGTGCTCGCGTAAATAGTTCGTTACATAAATCACTATACTCATAATACTTGAGATGAGAGTAAAATAATCCACTACCGCTTCTTTGGTGTTATAGAAGGCGACAGCGGGAAACTAAAATAGGAGATAAGCAACAGAATCTTCAAGATAACTACTTGAAATTATTAAAAACTTCGCTTGCCTAGCCTCCTGCCAAGTATGACAAACTAAGGGAGAGGAATATGTTCAGCAGTTGACTTTTGGTAGGTTGTAATGAATGAATACTACAGTCGTCGTCGTTTACTTGTCGACCTGGCGATTAGAAATGTTGCATTCATACTCATGAAATAAAATACTGAATATAAAGCTTGAATATAAACATTTTGTCAGTAAAATTACATTTGCAAGTAAAATTCAAGCAATAATTAATAAATAGATTTACCAAAGAGCTAAAGAGGACTTATATAGGAATAATAATAATAATAATCTTTATTTTCCATATATATATATATATATATATATATATATATATATATATATATATATATATATATATATATATATATATATATCAGCTAACAATATGTCTATTTATAAACTACAAAGGAATATTTAATCTTATAACATGAAAAATAGCATCCATTGCCGAACTAGGCCAAAACTTGTATTTCAGCATATGGCAAAAATAGCATAACTAGTCTCTGAGAGATGAAAAAGAAAAGCATGTGATAATGACAAGCACGCCTCCCTCTTCTTTTTCGAATAGAAACTCAGAACACAATGTTGAAGTGTGTTTCGTTTAATTCCTTCTCGATTTAACTCCCTCCACGCTGCAGTCAGCTGTACTATACAGAAACACTGATAGGATTTCCTCGGATTTGATTTCTGAAATCCTTAACGTTTACTAAATCTCAAGATATATTGATCTTAAGCTAATAGCGTAATATAAGACCGTTTACAGTACGTTTGATTAAATAAATTTCCCAAATTAAGTTTTTTTTTACTATGTACTCCATTATTTGCTTAGAAATTTGTGCTTGCTGAGATTTTTTTGCTTTTGCCATTTTGATGTTTGGTCAATATTAATGCCTATTTTCAATATTGATTTTGAAGGGTTTTTTTTAAATTATTTTCCATGTTTTTTTTTTAATTATTTCTTTAATAATCTCAAGCCCTCAAGCTGCTATATAAAAATCTAAATTTAAAAGTATTCAAAGGACAGAACCATAAATGTCGAAATGTGACTGTAGCAAGAAAGAAAATTTTATGAAATATCCTTTCATAGTAACCAGCCTGTTTGTGTTTTTTATAAACATTTTCATATGGAATATGAAATACTGTAAGTTTACCACGTCTCTAGAAACACGAGCAGAATTACTAAACAGAAAATAAATTATTTTAGGCTAGACATGGACGTTGAGATTGAATAGGTACAAAGTCAACATAGATATGATTTTTGGTTTGATTCACCTAAAAATCTATACGTATCCTGTATACGTGTACTATGCCCACTACAACCCAAGAGTAGATAATACTTTTACCGCCAAGCAAGCCAAGTAGTCATGTAATTGTTGTAATATAGGCGACAACGAATATATATCATACATCTTAAATATATATTTAGAGTTCTCAAGTTTAAGTTTTTTTTTTAATTATTTCTCTTTCTTCTGCGGCAACAACTAATATATAAAAATTACCTGCCACATTGTTTGTCCGCGATGAACTCCTAAACTATATATATATACTAGCTCGCCAGGCAGACGTTGTTCTGCCCTTTCCAACGACCCTTCCTATAAAAATCCTTAAATTCGCAATAAAAAATTTTGAGGGCCATTTATCGGGACATATATATATATTCTTCTTCACTTCAATGTAGTGGAAACATCGAGAATATATTAAATAAAGGAAATTGAAATTTATAAAATCTATGCTTTGTGATCAACTATGAAAAAAAACTTGTGATGGCCTATAAAGATCATGATAACATAAATACAAGAAATCAGTATCTATAAATACAAATAAGAAAACAACACTTATGTTGTTTGTGAAATCGACCCTCACGAGGGATTTTTTTATCAGTTACTGGTATCGTTTTGAAATTTGATTTGCACGTTGAGATTGGAAAGCAAAACCTTATCATAATAACATCGATGTTTCAATATTTTGTGTAACTTAAAAGCGTGTTGCGAGATTTGTAACGTAGCATAATTCCATTTGAGTATTAATTGTGTGACCTGGTAACAGAAATGCAAGATGTCGATGGATGTAGGTGGCTCAGGACCGTGCTTTCTGGCAATACTTTGGGGAGATTATGTTTTCACTGAAAACGAGGCATTCAACGCATTAGCATTTAATTGAGGATTAATGTAGACGTCTAAGGGCTACAGCGTCACCGTTATTCTATAAAAAAATGTTCTGCTGTAACTGCAGTGGTGGTGTAGGTATAACCACTATTCCATATCATCCCGTGAGTGTCGTGAGAGGCGACAGAGGGAAAAAATCAGGAAATAGGCAACAGCGTCTTCCTAATAACGATCAAAAATAAAAAACTGCGGTTGCCAACCCGCTTTCCAAGCGTGGCAACTATGGCAAATATCCCACCTATGAGGCAAAATATGGGGAAGGCCCATATTCAGCAGTGTACTTTAATAGGCTGTAACGATAACGGTATTACAATTAAGTCTTGTCGCAGAATTGGTAAGAGAGTAATTCCAAGTATTTATAATTATCTTAACAGATAGGTTAATCCTGCGACGACCCTTTTAAGTTGCATAAAACAACGATCTGATTTGATTTGTGTGATTTGTTTAGCTTACCAACTTTTGCTAATGGATAAACAGCCGTTCAGTGGTCCGACCGTTTAAATAGTTTGGGGCTTAATTAGTTTAGTACATAAAGAATAGAATTTATCTACACCTAGGTTTATTTTTTACATTTTAGTTAATATAAATAAAGGCTTACTTTAAAAGGTGTTTTATTTATTTCTAAATGTTGACTCAGACCAAGATTCACGTCTAATGCGCTGTCATCTAAAGCGTTTAGATGGATCATACCGTGATTTACGATTGGGCCAATAGCAAAATGTTATTGTAGGTATTTGTGAAAGGAAATAATATCGTTTCCGAACAATTATAACATAATTATACGGCATAATCGCATAGATACATTATAGCAATATTTTATAACAATATAAACGACATTCATTTTTTTTTCATTACAGCCAATTATAAGCCCACCGCTAAACATAGGTCATAGATTGCCAGTAATTACTGACACTGCTATATTTTTGTAATTGAGATCAAATTATGATTATAATATTTAAAAGCTTTTGTTTGTTTCAAAACAACTACTAGATTCGACATAACTCGTACCAAATAGATTATTTGATATGAGTCAGATATATAATAATTTTTTTACAGACCCGTAACAACCGTGGTAGCGCAGGGGTTCGATTACCGCCGGCACCAATTAAATTGCTAATTGCAAATTTTATGTGCTGATTTACAACGTGGTCGACGGTGAAGTAAAACATCGTAATACAATGACCATCAACAACAAAGTCATGTGAAGTCTGCCAACACGCATTGTGGATAGAGTGGTAGACATTTTCTTACCGTAAAATACCCGCCAAAATTAAAGCAGGCTTTGCCTAGGAGTGGAATGTTTATGGGCTGTAACTTTATTTTACTAACTTTTTTTTTACTACTTTATTACCTGAAAAATAAAGTAATATCAATTCTAATATGTCTGCAATCTGCAGCGAAGCTGTAAATGAAAAAAGTAAATGGACCTCAATTACTATGAAAGTATAATTTTTATGTTACGACGGTCGTAAAAAAAATATAGTCTTTGACGCCGACAGCGTCACTTCATTTTATGTCATTCTTATTGACCTTAGTGAAAAGGGATTAAGAATCTATACGAAACACTAAATCCTTACCTCAGTGGAAAGCATTGTACAGGCCATGTTGCTTATCAGTGCATTTGCCGTAAAGTTTAAGTGTACCAGCCCGAGGCAAAATGCAATGAAGAGGGATCCCTTATATTATATACAAGGAGTGCGTGCTAGCATGGAACTTGGAACACGTCGACAACATCTGTAATTAAGTTTCTGTCTAATTTGTCGTTAGAAAATAGTCATACCCGCGCGCGTCTCAATACATAAAATCATTCTCATCACATTCTAGCTACACGCTCGTAATGAAAATATCTATAAGCGAAAACAAAATTCCTTTATTTTGCCTCTGTACTGAGGCCCAGTGATTAGATCGGCCCTGGTCTCCGGTATGTTGGTTATGTGACGGACGCTCTCCACTGAGACCTTACCCTTAATCCCAGTAAATACTCGACTATTTTTATCATGTTGTTTAAACACAGTCTGATGAGTTTTTATGGAAAATTAACGCTATATAAGTATGCGTGATGAAATTTTAAAAACCATTAAAATGTTGTATATTATTAAAGAGGACGTAAATATTTCTTCAAACTCCAACATCATCTCAACGCGGTGAACCTAGTAACTATTTAACAAGTTACTTGTAACTGACTAATGACGGATGATCCATCAAAATATACCAAACACAAATTCCACTGTTTGAACATAAGCTCAGCACTTATGGGCATGGGCAAAATTATATTAAGTTGTGCATGATGGTTGGAGCGTTCTTGAAAATAAAATTGAGCAGTCAAATAAAAAAACTCCATGCAGACTTGATAAATCTACACGTTATGCCACTAAAACCGCTTTTTTATGTAAAAATAGCAA
Organism: Parnassius mnemosyne; assembly: GCA_963668995.1. NCBI lineage: Eukaryota > Metazoa > Arthropoda > Insecta > Lepidoptera > Papilionidae > Parnassius > Parnassius mnemosyne. The sequence continues at coordinate 14,259,795 of CAVLGL010000088.1, read as the reverse complement.
TTGATCGATTTAAAAATAATAGTAAATTCAACAATCTTGCTGACAATGTGCTTTTTATATCATTTATATGTTCAATATGATTTTTAGATACGATTTCATGCGATATAACGTTAGAATCTTGACATTTAGGCGCTAGTTGAACATGTTTACGCGGGCATGCAATAGTATTGCTAGTATTAGTACATATTCATTTTATATTACGGGTTCTTGTTGCCATCTCAATTATGAAATCCTTAATACATTTGACTATTTATTATTTTTACAAAGTTTAATTTTGAAACAACCAGAAAACCAATTACTAAATATCTGCCGTAAGATAGATCTAAATAACGTGCAAATTAGATTAGGTAGGAATTAAAATAGTTGTTTATCTAAAATAGATAAATATTGACGAAAGTTATACCTTTAGTCACAGTTGAAAAATGAAATAAGCTAAGAAATACTTCGAATGGATGTCTGCGGTTGGTATCCATTTACTGGCTTAAACGGTACATTAATCCACAGCCAGACGTGCACTTAGACTAATGGAACAAAGCTGTAGTGCGTTTTGTGAACTTTTACTACGACGCTAAGTAATCTGATCGACAAACTATTATTTATTCTGCGACGTAATTTCTTTCGAAATATGATGAATTTGCATCTTTAGTGTTTATTATGGTTCTTTTTGAGGTTCTCTATCTTAAAGGGAAAATGGAAACCTTATAGGTTCACTTTGTTTTACGTCCGTTCGTCCGTATGTACTTCTCTCCATTTATCTGTCTGTCCGCCTGTGAAGACCATTTTGAGATGGAGATATGATGGATTTATCAATATAAAATTATTATAATAAATAATATATAAAATTATATGGTATATAAAATAAAATAACAAATATGAAGATCTATAGTCCCTTGGAAATGTAAAGCTTTTTACATTCAGCACAAGCACAAGATATGATCATTTATGTCACATAAAATTTGATACTCGCACACTCACTTATCAAAATCTATGAGATTTCCACTGACCTAGAATAATGAAATTTGACAAGAAGCAATGTTTCATAGCACAAGTAAAGAAAAAAACCCAAAATGGCATTATTTAGTAGTTATTAACATAAAAATATTTTTTGCAATTTAATAGGCTGTCTGAATAACAGGGTAGAAAATAAATAAGATGATGTTGTGACCAGGATTGAGAAAGTAATGCTTCGGTGGTTTGTTCATGAAGAAATAATGAACGAGGAAAGAGTGACAAACTAGATCTATGTTGCAGAAGTGCAGAACAGCAGAGTCGGTAAGGGACGCCCTTGACGAAAGTTCATCGTCCAATTTGGCGATATATTGAAGATAAGCTAGATTTTATACGTAGTATAGCTATGCTGCAGCTATTTTATGGTTGTGGCATGAATGGGTCAGCTTGACCGGGGAAGGACCACGCTCTCATAGAATACCAGCCCAAAATATCAGTTTATTGTTGCTGTAATTCGTATGGTGAGTGTAGAGAACCAGAGAACCGTTTTACTGGAAAAGAGGCATTTCATCTTTCTCCTCAGGAGTGACAACGTATCTGCCTTCTGATTCTTAACCGAGGATAAATGTAGATGTGTATAGGCCACAGCATTCATTTACCATCAGGTGGATTGTGTGCTCGTTTGTCACCCTTATTATTTATAAAAAAAAAAGATTAAGCGTACCCTTAATCAACGAGCATGTATGCGTAGAGGCGAGATAGGTGTGTCAGAATCATGTTTAATGGAAGTCCGTAGTCTCTGCCTACCCCTTTGGGTGAAAGGCGTGAGTGTTTACACATACATTTGCAGATGGAGCAGCAACCGTGATTTAGACCGATGTACTCGTATGGGAGAACGCTTATTCACAAAACTACAAAGTTGAGATTGTTCTTCTGTCCGACTTAGATTTTCATTAGAGTGATGTTCGTAGTTTGTTTATCTTGCCAATGATCTATGAATTAATATATTATCAACTTTTAGTAAGTTAGTTTTTGTTTTATAAAATTGAGGTGACAAACGAATATATATTCCACCTGATTGGCTAATAATAGTTCATGGATATCTCTTCTTACTTGAGGAATGCCTTCGCATATCCGCCTTGCGGGTGGAAGGAAGGGTTACGTCGGACTCACACCGACTAAAACCCCATGATGTTCCATCTTCGAAAGGGCCACGGGAACGCCTTCGCACACATCTGCGGTCCCACCAGCGCTGGCTGCCCCAAGGCAGCCCCCACGGGGAGGACTTCTTCTTCTCCCTTTCTTTCTCAGGTAAAGCGTACCAGGAACTCAAGGTGCGCCTTAACTCCGCGGTCTCTAACTCCACCTGCGTAACGGAACCCCCCTCCCGCCTGGAAGCACTAACTTTCCCGACGCAAGCGGCGGATCTGGTCCCCGTTCAAGGGGTTCATGGACATCTGTAGCTAACATCAAACAAAGAAGCCCATGATTTTACTGGCTCTTAATATTCCTCAGACTGGAACACAGTAAGAACTGCTATTTGGCGGCAGAAATAGGTCCTAGGCGGGAAAGGAGGTCCTACAACCTAGTGTATAATTCTTTTGTTGAAAATAACCAGGCCGTGTATGCTCTGCTGCTAGTCTTTTAGCACTTTTCACACCGAAACACAACAATGAACCGACAAAACAGCACGCACGTGTAATACTTGTGCTTGGCAGCAGTAATAGATAAGAGACTTTATCAGACCAAATGGTCTAATAATTTTTTTTTTATAGGGAAGGGGGCAAACGAGCATGCGGCTCACCTGATGGTAAGTGACTACCGCCGCCCATGAACAACTGCAATACCAGGGGAATCGCAGATGCGTTGCCGGCCTTTTAAAAAGGAGTACGCTCTTTTCTTGAAGTTCCCTAAGTCGTATCGGTCCTGAAAAATCGCCGATGTTAATCGATTCCACAAGGAGGTCGTGCGAGGAAAAAAACATCTTCTAAATCGCACAGTGGTGGACCGCCAATCATCCAGATGGTGTGGATGGTATCGGGAGTTCTGCCGCGATGTGCGTTTGTGAAATTTGGCGGCTGGGATTAATCCGAACAATTCCTCAGAGCACTCCCCATGGTAGATGCGAAAGAAAATGCAAAGGGATGCAACATCCCTTCGCAGTGCCAATGAATCGAGCCGATCGGAAAGGGCTCGGTCGTCGACAATTTGAGCAGCTCTGCGTTGGATGCGGTCAAGTGGAAGGAGCTGGCACTGGGGAGCCCCTGCCCAGAGATGGGGACAGTATTCCATGTGAGACCGAACTTGCGCCTTGTAGTTGCAGGAGGTGTGCCGGCATGAAATACTGTCCCGCTCTGCTGAGCACGCCAAGCTTTTTAGAGGCCAATTTGGCCTTCCCTTCCAAGTGACCACGAAACTGCACGTCACTCGATATGTCGACTCCGAGGATACCGATACTGGCTGAGGCAAGAAGGGGAGTGCCTTGAAACTGAGGAGATACGACAAAGGGGTTCTTTTTAGCGGTAAACGCGCAAACTTGTGTCTTCTGAGGATTAAACTGGACTAGATTTAGTCGCCCCCAATCCGAGACTTTGCTCAGCAAAGACTCGACTTCAGACACAAGTTTGTTCCGGTACTCAGCGACGTTTTCCCGAGAAATATTGGCACGGCCGGTGTATAGAGCATCACCAGTGCTGTCATCCGCATAGCAATGAATGTTACCAGTTAGCAACATATCATTGATATGCAGAAGAAACAGCGTTGGTGATAGCACACAGCCTTGTGGAACACCAGCGTTAATAGGCTTGTAGTCAGAGCATGCACCGTCTACAACGACCTTGATGCTCCGATCTGCAAGGAAGCTGGTGATCCTTTTGCACAATTTCTCGGGAAGCCCATAGGAAGGGAGCTTCGAAAGAAGCGCTTTGTGCCAAACCCGATCGAAGGCCTTCGCAATGTCCAGACTAACGGCCAACGCCTCCCACTTGGACTCTATTGCCTCCGCCCATCTATGGGTCAGGTAGACCAGAAGATCACCAGCTGATCGACCCCGACGAAAACCGTATTGGCGGTCACTAATCAGCTGGTGATCCTCAAGGTACCGGATGAGCTGGCAGTTAATAATGGATTCCATTATTTTGGAGAACAAGGAGGTGATCGCGATAGGCCTATAGTTGGATGGGTCTGAGCGGTCGCCTTTTTTAGGGATCGGGTGGACAAAAGCTGTCTTCCATGAATTCGGGACTACGCCTTGGGAGTAGGAGTACCGGAAAAGACGCGTTACGACCGGTGCCAACTCCGGAGCACACGTCCTCAGCACAATTGGGGGGATTCCGTCAGGACCACTCGACTTCTGGATGTCCAGGGAGAGCAGTGCTTTGCGAACCGAGCGCTGTGAGAACAGCACATCCGGCATGGAGCATTCACACCGCGGGATGGTCGGCGGTGTTTTCCCCCCGTCATCAAGAGTCGAGTTGGACGCAAAAAGGGAGCCTAAAAGGTCGGCTTTGTCTTTTGCGTCATGGGCCAGTGAATCATCCTCCCTGTGCAGAGATGGTAGTGATGGCTTACAGAAATTCCCTTGGACAGCCTTGGCGAGAGAACAGAATGCACGGGTTCCCGAAGGAAGGCGAACTAGTTTCTCGCCAATTCTGCCTATGTGCTCTGACTTTGCCTTGGCAATAACTCTTTTGAAGGACCTGGAGACGAATTTAATTATGCTTAGGCAAATTTCATTTCGCTAAGTCCTGAAGTAGCCTCAGTTAACTATGATATACGAGTGCTTACCACCTCCGTGGTTATTGGAACTGGGAAGCATTTTAATCGTCGGCAATATAATAATAAAAAGTAAATAAACAAAACGCGACTACACCCGTAAATATTGTTTCTTCAGCACTTTTGATTAGGTCTCCTCCGCCTTGGAGTCCATCTGAGTAAGTGCCATCCTCTCACCTTTTTTATAATAGGGTTACCAACGAGCACACAGCCCACCTGATGGTAAGTGGTTGCTGTGACCCATAGACATCTACATCTATCCTCAATAGAGATTCAAACTGCAGATGGGTTGTCACCCGTGAGGACTAAGATGGAATGCCTTTTTTCCAGTAAAAAGGGGTCTCTGGTTCTCTACACTCACCATACGAAACACAGCAGTGTTAAGCTGTTATCTTACGCTGGTATTCTGTGAGAGCGTGGTCCTTCCCCGGACCAGCCGACCCATTCATGCTACAAATATACTTCTAATATAGCTGCAGCATAGCTCTACGAGTACCACGTTTATCTTATATCTGTTGCCAAATATCAGTGCAAGTACTTATAGTACGTATACCTATTGTTTATTGCTTTTCCTTTATAAAACTTTTTTTCATTGTGGATCGATTAAATAATTTATCCTGTTGTTTGTGTTTAATAGGTTTGGTTACTATCCGCTTAGTTATCTAGCCACCGAAGTACATTAACTCGTTTATTTCAGTTGGAAGGGTAAGATAGCTAGTGTAATTAGAAGCTGTGGAGACATTCCATTATAGTCCTAAGATTAACAACGCATATGTTGTATCATTCTTGGCTTAACAGGTTATCGCAGGTGCCAATGGGCTGGTAGCCACTTACCATTGGGTGGACTGTTAGCTACTTTGTCGTTTCAAAGTTACCACTTAATCTATGTGCTCGGTTCTCTATGTGTAGACACTCACCATACGAAACACAGCAGCGCTAAGCTGCTATTTTACGCTGATATAAGATGGAACGTGGTCTGCCATAGTCGAGTCAACCCATTAAGATAAAGATAAAGATAAAGATACATTTATTGCATAACTGTGTACAATATGATCTTAATAGAAAAACATATAGTTTTAGTCTCAACAGTCTACCCATGTCGGATATGCAACAATGAAAAATAAATTTAAAATTAACTACTTACTAACATTACTTTTACTAAAATACTCATTGAGATTGTAAAAACATTTTCAATTAACAATTTCCTTAATTTTGTTTTGAACATATTTCCATTTAATTGCTTAATAGCTAGTGGTAACTGATTGTATACACGGATAGCAGTAATATAGGTACTTTTATAATAGATCATATTTCTAATAATAGGTAAGTTTATATCATATTTATATTTTTCGCGATGGTTTTTCTTTAAATCAGATTTCAAATTAAAATATTGCATGTTGTTTTTTACAAATAGGCATAATTCCAGGATAAAGATTCCAGTCAACGTTAGGAAACCCTTCGTTCTGAAAATATCTCTTAACGATTCGGTACTATGCATATTATATATTGTTCTAATACATTTTTTCTGGAGAACGAATGTGGATTGTACATTTGTTGAGTTTCCCCAGTATATGATACCGTAAGTTAGGAGTGGATAAACGCTTCCAAAATAGGCATTTCTAGTGACACTTACATTTGTAGTCTCTGCCAGGATGGACAATGCGTAACATGCACTGGATATCTTTTTATTTATTTTTTCAATATGTGCCTTCCAGTTTAGATGTTGATCTATTTTGATTCCTAGAAAATTTATGCTCTTTACTTCTTCGACGGCTATATCAGTCACGGTTATATTTAGTTTGGCAGGTATACTTTTGTAATTTCTAAATTGTATAAGTTTGGTTTTTGATAGGTTTACTTTCAAGTTTATTGACTGCAACCAATCAGTAACTGTTATCAACGTTTTGTTTATTTCCTTTTCATAATCAATATTATTTGAGCCACACACATTACAGCCACAATATAGCTGAATCATGGCGCTACCGCATATGCGAGTTAACAAAATAATTGACTTCTAATGACACTGAAACAAATTTCACAGACTCATGACCGTTAGGCCGCCTATTTTTTAAATGATGGTCGGTGTGCTGATACTGCAAGCGATTGAAACATAGAGCATGATAATAGCAATATATTTACGTACCTTAATTACCTGGAAAATAGCCCACTGGCTAAGCTAGCAGGTAGGCATGCGATAAACAATACTCAATCATACACATTTCATTCGTCAGAAAATAAGTGACGTCTGATGGCCCTGGGATCATGTACTAACAGTGTTGCTACATTAAAAAGAGGAGAAGTGTAATTTTGGAATTACATCAAGATCAGTAGGAATTCACAGAAAATTTAAAAAACGGACAGTTGTTATCAGAGAAACAATGCGTTAAGGAGTTTGCAAAATATTGGAGGATGCCCCGTGTAGAGGCGAAACACGTGTCGTATTATCGACGGTCATGTGGCTTTGTTAGTGTAGTGGTGCTGGGATTATTGGTGACGGGGACAGTGCATGCAATTGAGGAGGGGCAGGAGGTGACCTTCAAACTGCTGTACGATGATTGTGTAATTAACATTCTTTCGAGTGTGGTGCATGATGTGAAAAAATCTTTCACTTCCTGGAGCGCTGAGGATTGTAATAGTCTCCAGGGTAATAAATAGAGTAATAGCTTGAAACAAGAGGAACCAGTTGCATTTTAACACCTCTTTGAGCTTGACAATATCCTTCAACCTCAATATTGTACATAACTATGAGGTTAATAGTACCCCTATGTTAAGAATTAGAAACATTAGAGATCTAGGTGTTCAATTGATTGCCAGACTAAATTTACGTACATGTTATTAATATTTGTAAAAAAGTACTAGTTTGATCAATGATTTTTAGAAACGTAATGATACCTTTGGATTGGAGTAAGTATATGTAAATTGTATTTATTTTTCAACATAATGTCCTTTTAAGCTAACACGCCTTAAATAAGGTTTTGTAAGTTGGTTAATTCCTTTGGAATAAGGGCTTGATCCTGGGACTTGAAAAAGGCCTCTACAACTCACTTCACATTATCGTCGCCGTCGAATTTTATATCACGCAAGTGCTTTTTATATATATTTCGGAGAATATGGTGGGTGGTGAAATAACTGAAACCCAGCAGTTCAGATGGCAACGATTGCAAAATCACATCGATTTTATTCTTTGGATCTTTGCGTAGTTTTTTTGATTAATGTTGCGTAATAATCTTTGGTTATTATTCTTTCTCTTAAATAGTCGATCATTATCATTACCTTCGCATCCCAGTAGACAGAGGACATAATTTTTTCCAGCGGACGCAGACACCTTGAATCTCTTGGCTGGCGGGGAAGACGGTATTTTCCACACCTTGCTGAATTGTCCAAAACGAAAACTCTATAATCTCAGCTACATAACGGATGGTCACACGTTCATCTACCTTAACAATTTCTTCCATAGTTTCAACGTTTTCTTGCGTAGCGGCCATTATTAGCCGCCCGAGGCGATATCGTCATTGCAGGCGGTTTCACTGCGTTTAAATTCGGCGCACCAGTATGCCACTGTAAAATAAGACGGAGCATTGTCTGCCAAAGTAAAATGCAGTTCTTCAAAAATACTTTTTGCAGAGTTTTTTTTTTTTTCAGGCAGTTATAATTAATAACCGCACGAAGTTCATTTTGCATATGAATCAAATGCCCGCCGAATGTGAAGTATAAAAAAAATTGAGTATAGTTTTTCATTTATTTTTTTCTGACCTATACTAATAAGAATTTAAATTAAGATTCGAAAAAAGATAGAACGCATTTCTATAACTTATTGATAAGTGTCCTATTCCAAAAACGTATTGATTAACCAAATATACATAGCAATTTAAGATTTATTCTTCGCCAAGTTATTAATTTCACCAATGTTAAAACAATTGTTGCCTTATACAATGCCTGGGTCAGAAGTCGTTTGGAACACAATGCAATCGTTTGGTCCCAACGTAAAGCTCTAAGTACAGGCTAATGTTGGAGAGGGTGCAAAATAAATTGGTTAGATATCTGTATATGAAACATTACAGCGTTTACCCACTTTATCCCTTAATGTATCTGACCTTATTCGTTATAGAAATGGTCGGATATAATGAATATAGGGTTAGGAGAGAACTTACTTTGGTATTATATATTTATTATTATTAATAGATCCCGCCCCAGCTACGCCTTAGTAGGATTTCTTTATTTGGTGTTATTTAGATTTATCATCAAAGTCCATTTATTTTATCATTTCTTTCATTTTTAAAAAGAAAATAATCTCAACTTTTAAGACAAAATAAAGCCTAGATCACACCTGGGATTGATCTACATCCGTTCGTCAAGCTTCAAAACAATTCATGACAAACTTCATACAGACTGACAGACCGACTGGCAAAAATTATAAAATATTTATTTATGTCTTAATGGCATACAAATTACCCTTTCAGCTCAGAAAAAAAAAGTTATTTCGATATTACAGACAGACACATGAATTTTATTTAGACATATTATGTCGCTAATCGCTATAGATAAATTAATTATAGGGATTTTCTTAACTCTGACATACTAAAACAATTCTACGCGTATATCCCGGACGTATATCTAGGAAGACGTCTACAGCCACAGCTGCTGGCCGTGGACAGAAGGACGAACTAATAAATGTGTCAGACGCCCCTGCCACATGCTCTCTGCACTATCAATCTAATAGTCTGAGAAAAAGATTTGTTCTTTTATCCGCTGAGTGTGTTCACAAAGCTAGGATTATACATAATCTGTAATTTAATTAGAAAAATACGTCTAAAGTAATAGGACAGTTACACTATTGTATTAGGATCACATATAAATTAGTTGTAAGTGTTGAAATAAATAAATAAATATGTGTTTCATTTATAAAATGAACTTAATCAACCTTACCATAATATATTTTATGTCTAAAAGTTAATCGTATATGCCCAGGCAAAAATCGGTCAATTGGACAATCATCACAAAACGATAAGTCACTTAATTAGAGACAGAGCAAGCAGTAACAAAAGCGCGGGAATAAATTCAATGTATCCGGGACCTGAAAATTAATTATCTGTGTTAATTAATAGATTTAAGCGTTACCTTGCAGAAATTCAATAAATCAAAGACGTATTAAATAACATTAATTAATTTAATTTAATATATAATTAAGACAGAATATCATTTACATGAGAACAAATATGTAAAGTAAGTATGCTTAAAATAAACCCGGGCTAGGTATGATAATTTTGTTTATTATACAAGATGTGAGTTTATTATATTGTTATCAGGGGATATCAAAGTTACGTGTACATGTATTATAATATATAGCGCGAAAGTAAATATTAAAAGGTGTCGAGGTAGACCGAGACTAACTTTCGAAGACCATGTGAGCAAATTGCTCGAAGATGGGAGGGTCAAGAGTACTCGGATACCTAGACGTGCATGTATGAAGAAGATAATGAATCTGAAAGAAGCGAAAGAGGTATGTAAGGATCGTGACACTTGGCGATCTGTTCTCTCTGGCTACCCCGTCAGGGATTGTGCGTGAAGATAAGTAAGTATGTATTATCTATGACCTTATTAAATGAATAAATATTTTTTTCTTAAAAACATTCTGGATTCGCAACTTTTACAATTACTGACTTTTACAAATTTTAAACGGTAAATAATAATAAATAGCTAACATCCGCCTGAAAAATAAAATCATGTGTTTTTCTTACTTTGGGAAGTATCTCACTCACTCCTACAATTACGTACACTATTACTTTCACCCCTAACCCAAACACAAACACCTCTAACACCACTATAATAGGAAAACCACGCCATCTGCGATATCATGACACGTGTAAAACAACGCAATAATCAGGATAAATAGATTCCGCGATGGTAAGCCGCTAACAAAATGGTTAACCGTTAACAAACACTTAGTGGTAAGCCCACTTATTAGCGATATTATATAAATATATACTTATAGAGAAATATCTTATTAAAAATGGATAAGATGTAATGCGAATCTAAAAGAGCGTGTATAGGTTTTTATTAAATTTTCATTTTCAGTGTACATCCGAGACAGTTTCAAATTAATTTCAAGTACCGCTTCAGTGCAAATTTTCTTAATCCAATCTGCTTTAATTCGCTGTAGTGAAGCAAAAGTTTTACTGTAAACTTTAAAAGCCATTTCAACTTTGTTTACATTAGACATTAAACTGACTGAAATAAAAAGCTAATATTTTCCTGAACCAACTTCGAATATTTTGTATGTTCTTCACTTGAATATTTTTATTTATATAGAATAAGGGTGACAAACGAGCACACAATCCACCTGATCCTGGTCCACAAGTAAAAATCAAAGGTTCTTTAACATAAAATGACATTGTATGTATAGGTTTGTAGGATATATTACAAATATTTTTCACGTACTTCAAGATAAGAAAAGTTTTCTATACCAATGTGCTCGCAGGGCACAGCTACACACACGTTATTACTTACTAAGACGAATTTAAGATAGAAAAATAAAGGCTGTTATAAAACTTGATATTTTTTGAGTTTCAAGAAAAAATGTAAGTGTATAATATAAAACCCATATAATATAAAAAATAGTTCAAAAAGGCTGTTTTTATGTTCAACTTAAAAACAATTTAAAAATATAAATTTTGAAAATCTTGTTATTACATTATTACAAATTGTTACACAAGCGTTACTGAATAAAAGTAATTTTTAGTATAAGTTAAATGAGCACTGTGCGCATACTAAGTATAGGAACATATTTTAATTTTATAGATTTTTTTTTATTGAATAAGTGTGACAAGCAAGCACATAGTCCACCTGCTATAATAGTAGATAAGTAGGTCCTGAGTCCATTGACATCTACAAATATCCTCCATTAAGATTACAATTGCAGATGCGTTGTCACCCCTTAGGACTAAGATGCAGCATCTTGTAACTACTAAAAAGAGGCTCTAGTTCTCTAGACTGACCATACGAAACATAACATTATTCTGCTGTTTCACGCTAGTTTTCTGTGAGAGCGTGGTCCACAGAACACTAGCGTGCTTGTAGTCGAGTTTGCACATTCTTACTGCAGCGTTAATATAAAACAGTCAAGTCAAAAACAGTCTAATGAAGTCAACGCTCCGTCCCCCCCGTACTCGGTCCTGAGCCACCTGCATCCATCAACTTTCTGCATGTTTAACCAGGTCTTCACTTCATTTAGTGAGGGGACGTCCTACACTTCGCCTGCCGGTACGAGGCTACTACTCGAGAGCCCTTCTTCCCCATCGGTTGTCGTCGTTATTCTTCAAGCTATATGGACTTCCTATTGCCACTTCGGCTTACTAATCCGTATTTGCCTTATAAGGGGGATATGTTCCATAGTTACCCCGTTTGGCTGGTTAGTGGGTTTGTTACTTCAATTTATAAAAAAAAGGTTCAAATTCAAATCTTTAATAGGCTCCTTGTCCTTGTCTTTGTCTGTTTTGCGTTTCCTTTACGGTATATACTTTGAATTTTTAGAATATATTCATATTTATCAGTTATCGCTGAGCATAAAAGCATCCAGGACAATCATTATTTATATAATACGAAGATAAATTTTTACTGCGCTGTTAAGCATTCCGCAGATCTGACCTAGAATGTGATCAAGTTGATGGCTTAATTGTTCAGTATAATATTCAGTGATATATTGCTTTTGCATTCCATACCGCTAAAGTAATTTGCATTATAGCAATTTTGACAAATTTAATATACCACACAAGTTTACAACACAACTTTAGTGGTTGAAAAAGGAAGCATCACCTTTTTCCGAACGCCAAAATGATACATCCTGCTTATTGACGGATGAGGCTCAGCCAAATCGAATTTTAACGCGCTTTTATTAGTTAGACCTTTATGCATTTATATGTATGTGTAAATGCTTGCTTATAATATGTATGAAGATAAATATGTAGGAATATATCTATGAATTTATGTATGTATGTATGTATGTAAGTGTTCAGAATAAAACAAGGGAGATGATATGAAGCTCCTTAAAACTGCTACATGTATATTTCGGATAGAATTACAAATTATTCGGTTGCGTGCCCCTTATGATATCGAACTCATGTGTAGTAACGAATGTAAAAGTATTTATATATTTAAATTTAAATAGAACCGGATGTATGGACTATATTATGCCATTATTGTAAAGTAATTACCTATGGTTCGTACAAATATAGGTTGATATAATATTATATAGTATTATATATTACACAGATAAAGTACTTCTGTTAAATTTAAGTTTATATTAGCTGCCAACAGCGCAGCGAGTACGTACTCGTATTTATGTATGTGTCAGAAACAGTAAATTTGCAAAATGTAATGAGAATCGATGCCAATTCATTACTTCATTTTATTTTTATTTTTTGTTGCATTCTCTTTAAGAAAGATATAAGCACATGGAGTAATGAGAATTGGACGTAGGTATGCCAGTTAAAAATTAACACTATAATTTCGTGACTCAAGTTTACTTTTTAAGCTTTTAATAAACTCTAATATTATTAGTTTAAAGTACAAGTGTTAATGTATGTATCTTTATAATTCAATTTTCACCAACTTCTAGACGTCTGTATAATTTGACATTTTTCAGACGTATTAAAACCCGTTGACAATACCAATAATTTCTGTTTATATTTCTAAATTAAAGTTACTGACCTTCTCACATTTTTGAGAGGGTTTTAATAATTCCTATGACTGAATTACCAATGAATATGATGTATTATTCTCACTAGGTTCATCACAGCTCATGATCAATGCGTGTTGTTTTATTTTTATTACAGCTCTAATATTATTATAGACGAAGATTTAAATAGCGTTACCAGCGCGAGATACAAATAAAACTATACTGTACTCACTAACTTACCTGCCATGATCGGTGTATCTGGATGTCCCTCAAGTCATGTTTGCCATATGACGCATTCCTTGAAAGGCCTATTACCAGATATAGACTTGAAAAGACTGTTGACGACATCAATGATTAATGACTGGATATAAGACAGACAAAAGAAAGCTAACAAATTTGAATGCTTTGAAATAAAATATAGGAGTTTAAGAGCCACATTGATACCTGGATACGCTGTAATAATGATGAAGTTGATGATTTATTATAAGTATTATCATTATCATAATTACAGCATATCAAAAGTCCGCTGCTGGACATAGACCTTTCCCATAGATTGCCTCCTTGTGAGAGATACTATGCAATAGTTGATACGCTAAATAGGATGATAGGTAACGGCAGTTTTTATTATTTCTAAATATTATCAGGAAGATACCGGCGCCTATCTCCAGATTCAGTTTCTATCTGTCAACTGTTACGACAACCACGAGACTAGGAATTGCTTGCATTAAACTAATACCCGGTTGACCGAACTTCGTTTCGTGTTAGAAAACATTTTTTATTTTGTCAGGGTTGACACTTATTTACGTATGTTTGCATGTTAAAACATTATGAAAAAACCTAATTATAAAAATTTTCCATATTGTTGGAGCAGTTTCCGAGAAAGTAAGCCAGATATTAAATACTTTTTATATTATTTTAGCTCTTAGCAGTTATGTGCTGTTCTTCTCTTATTTTTTTTTATTTCCCTCTATTACCAAAATTTTTCACTTTATATACTTAAATATATAATGCAGCAGTTTATTTTTTCTCACAATTTAAATGTTGAAATACACCGAAATCGCTTGTATGTTACTTATTAATTACTTTAATTAAAAACACCTTTTAAATATACAATTTACATCGTAGAAGCGTTAACACTCAAAATATATGATCCTGCTTGGTGCTCGCGTAGGTATAATTTAATGAATATAATATTTTGTCAGTCACCATGTCAGTCACAAAAAACAAACATAAAAACAATCTATGGTTATAGTGAAATAAAATCGTATATTATATGAGATGGTGACGGTCGGTATAGTGGTCGTCATCGTTTTCATCGTCATTCACAAGTCGACTGCTGAAAATATGCCTCGTCCAAGGAAGGCCACAAAATACGGTACTAAACCACCCGCATCCATAAATTTTCTGCGTATCTTACCATCTTGGCACTTCTTCTTGAAAATGGGGCCGCTCTACACTTTACGTACTGGTACGAGGCTGTCGCTATAGACCCTTTCTTCCCACGGTTCAAAACCATTAAATGAAATTAAAATGGTTTCATTTAAAGTGTTCCCTTCAAAGTAAGAAACTATTATCCCGTCAAATTGGCTATAAGGTATCTGGCATTAGACTGATGGTAAAAAAGCTGAACCCTAATCGCACAGACTGATGAAAGGGAGCAGCATTAAATAACTAGTTATATTGTAAATGCAGAAAGCAATATATTAATACAATATGCTATATCGACTCTGCATCTTTCCGTCTGCGTGTTGAGTAAACTATATAAACTCTGAAATAAGGAAACCCGCAGCAGAACCAACAAAAAAGTAACCAAGATAGCCCAACGGATTAGTAAGCTGAAGTGGCAAGAACCGACAACCAATGAGGAAGAAAGATTCTCGAGCAGAAGCAACAGTACCGGTAGGTGAAATGTGCCCCCCTACTAGATAGAGTGACGACCTAGTAAGACATGCAGCAAAGTCGATGGATGCAGGTGGCTCAGGAACGTGCTTTGTGGCATTCCTTGGGGAAGGCCTATGTTCAGCAGTAGACTTGTGAAGGACTGTAATGATAGTGATGTGTTGAGTATGGATAAATCTTCCATCATGTTGCCACTTTGCGTATACATCAAAAAACCTATATGAAGCGGTGTATTTAAGAAAGTTGGTGATAATAGTAGTTGGAGATAGGTGACTGTAGATAAGTCGCGGTTGCACCTTACTATTCACAACATTAGTACTATACTATTATAGTACTAATGTTGTGAATAGTAAGGTGCAAACGCGACTTATCACCATTTTTCATTAGAATATATATTTTATCTTACATTTTATTACTGTCTTTTTTCATATTAGCTAATCCTATCTTGTGCCGTATGTGTCTTTAGGGAAATGCGATAGCGTGTATCTCAGACCGGTATCTATACCGGTAACGAGTAAGTACATTAAAGGTACCATAGTGCGATCGCATATTCCCTTGACAAGCGTCGCAACTTCGGAAAATTTT
The DNA here is from genome assembly GCA_963668995.1 of Parnassius mnemosyne. Taxonomy (NCBI): domain Eukaryota; kingdom Metazoa; phylum Arthropoda; class Insecta; order Lepidoptera; family Papilionidae; genus Parnassius; species Parnassius mnemosyne. Next base: position 14,243,915 of record CAVLGL010000088.1, on the reverse strand, counting down.
TTTCCAACTCATGTTCAAAATATTGTATGTTACAGTTATGTTTAGTTTTTATTAAATTTTCGTCGTCTGTGTTTCTTATATATTCACACGATGAGCTTATAAATGGTAAATTTTTTGAGTGCTAATTTTTAAATCATCACTTATCCATTAATTATGTGTTGTAGTCACGATGCAGCTATATTAATATGGCAGCAGCACGAATAGGTCGGCTCTACCAGTGAAAGATCATGCTCTCACGAACTAACAACTTAAAGTAGTAATATAATACTACTGTGTTTCGGGTGGCAAGTGATTACAGAGTGAACCAGTTACTCATTTCACTAGAAAGGGGCATTATATCTTAGTCTTCCGAATGAATAAGGGAGGGGGCGCGGAGCTACCTTTTAATTCTTAATCATCGGTTGATGGAGATGCCTATGGGCAACAGCAACCACTGGAAGCACTATATGCTCGTTGGTCACACTACTATCAAATAAAATTCCGAGAAGTGCAAATCTGACTAGCGCACCGAGAGTTCCGTACAAACTCGTATGAAGATAGTTCGTCCATTACGGGAATCGGGTCTCGACTTTTACTGAATATGTTTTAAGTTTATTTCCGAAATGTATAACATTAACAATGATATCATTAAGACGAGAGTCAGTTGGCATTTACAGAATTAGTGTGCTCCGTCTTCGAAGCTATTATACAGCTACTTTCACCAAAATAATTGACATCATCTACTGAAGTTCATAAACAATGAAAGTACCGAACATTACTCTGACGAAAAGATTAGTTGTAATTATTAATATATAAAATATTAAAAAACTATACGAGTACCAAAAACTATAACTAATAACTTCATTATCATACAGTCCTACTCCCTGTGCTATCGCGCCAAGAACGCTGGCTACGTTTCCTTGCTGAGTGGCTATACTAAGCCTTTGAGTGAGAAAAGAACCAACTATCTTACCACCAGTAGCAACAACTAATCGCGGATAGAGTTCCTTTAGGAACTTCATCGCACGTTGAACCTACGGACCTATAGTCTCTACGTCTACAGCATATGGTACAAATATGTAGTCATCTCTCGGAGATCAAACTAGCGCCACTTACTCAGTTTAGCTGCCTCTGATACCGCTTCTGCTCTAAATGAAATATCACTGATATGAGAGGCCGCCAAAGTGTCTACGCAAGTAGCATCTCACACTAGGCTTTTATCTCTCCCCCAAAGGACCAATGTCATACCGTCGGATATCTTGCCATCGTCTCTAAATATTGCACACGGCCCTAAAACCGAGGGCAGATTTAAAAACAAGAGCCCTTCGGTTGACATCGTTCAAAGTACCGTACCGTGAAACCTACCAGCACTTTTCTTACATAAAAGTCCGTGAAGCCCAAACTCTTCGACGCTGCTACCACAAGGACACTGATAGGGTTGACAAATCGCCGCCCCTAGTCGGATTCCTACGGCGATGCGCAAGCTTTCCCCATCAAGTAATTTGCCGAAATTACTTGATGGTAAATCGTGTAACTAGTGACTAGATTCCTTAGTCGAAGCAGCTAGAAGGCGTGTCTTGTCACTATGAAACTATGAAATATATAAATTATGAAACAAATCTTTCTGCACACTCTATACCAACGGAATATCCCACTGTTTTTTTTTTTTGTTTAACTTCCAATGGAACATTCTCGCTGGGACAGAGTATTCGCCATGTATGCCTTGGCTCCAAAGCACAGATCCACTTTATTATTTAAAATTATGTTACATAAGTCACTGACATTATGCACGGAAAGTAGGATGTGCAACGCTAGAAAGATTTCTCACACCAATACTACCAAATTTTATTGGTAGTTAACAAGCAGCAATAGTAGCTTGAGCCCAGGCCGTTGTTTTTAAGTTAAATTAAGAATTTTTTCTATAGCTATTTTAAGATTATTATCAATATCTTTTATAATATCCGAACATTTCCAGACTGGACTCGAGCGGAGTATGTAAATCTAGGTACAAGAAGACAATATTTTAAAATAGTAAGAGCAATGTGGGGGTTTAAATTATATAGTTTATCAACTTCGTTTAAGAACTTATCATATTTCGTTTTTAAAACAGGTTTAATACTATCGAAAAACAATGGGGCACCTAACAAGTATAACGATTTCGTAGTGACATTTTTATTCCTGGAGAAATATGATTGAAATTTTGAATGAAAATATCTCTGTTAGAACTAGATAAAATATTGGGAAAAAAATATTTCATATTTATTATTAATTGGTTCAAGACCAACATTTTTAAAATTTCGGAAAAATTGAGTAAGATCACTGAGGATGTCATTTGTATTAAAGGACAAACATTCTCTAATACATCGATAAATGTCACGGTCAATTCTCCAGCTGCAACTTGAAGTTTGTAATCGCAAAAAAATTTTTTTCTGATAAAACTGTTCATTTTAGGTCTTTTTACTTCACTTGTGCTTTAAAACCTTGCTTCTTGCCTAATTTTATGTCAACAGCAATTACCCTATAGGTTTTTATTTATTTGAGAGTATCAAAATACGTCGCATAAATGGCCGTATTTTTTTATTGCAATGACTTAGACACTTGATTTTTTTTAGATCATCAAGGGACCGCAGAACTACGTATTTGATTTTAATTTCAACTTGATACCTTCACATGTTTTTATGAAAAAGGGTCTTGACATACTGATAGACGGATGGACAGACAACGAAGTTATTATATAAGGGTTCCGTTTTTTCCATTTTAGGTACTAAATAAACCCTAAAAACTCTCTTAATTTTCGTAGTATCATTATCATTGTGCTAATTGTCTCTTGTGATATTAAAATTATTCAAATCCTTCATGTTACTGTTATTTTATGCAAAATGAATATTATCATGACAAGCAATGTAGTTTAGATAGTGTCAATAATATTGGATTTAACGACCTCCATAAATATTTACGACGTTCTCAGCCAGTTATCAACAGATACCATTAACAGATTCAAGATGATGATACTGTTACTTCACGTTTACGTATATCGTTTTAACATAACCGTATCATACTATCGCTTTTGAAATAGTGCTTCAAATCTTTCTTACATTTATTGATGATATTTCTCACTATGAACTTCATAAACGTATATTATATAAAATCAGGGAAAAAGTTTTTTCGTATTTTATATTGATATAGGTACTTGATGCCGTCTAGAATGTAGTGATATAATCCCGTTGCTGTAGAAATCTTCGGACTTTTGATAAAAAGAATGCGAGAAGTAGTTTTGACAGTCCTCTTTTGATGTTAACCTAACTCTACCCAAAGAATTCTGAAGAGACCGTAACAGGTGAAAATCTGAGGTTGCAAGGTCAAGACTATATGGCGGATGCATTAACATGTCTCTTTTTGCTGAGTGGCCAAAGATGTGTGTGGTCTGGCGTTATCATGATGAACGACCATTCCGACCGGTTTTACGCAATTTTTTGCTGGAGTCTCTTTATTTGTTACCCGTACAAATTCGAATAGAAGGTTTTGCCCGACGGTAAAAGCTCGTAATAAGCCCTTCCAATCCCACCATACACACTGTATCACCTTATTGCGTGTTAATACAGGTTTCGCTACAGTCTGTGGAGCTTGACTACCCTTTGACTTTATCTTGAACATTTTCGCACGTTCTAGATCAAAATTCTCAAAAATGGTTCGGTTTCATTACGTTTCTATAGAGAATCGCAAATGAGTACACGATAGAGGTTTCTTTCAGTGAACTCATGTAGTGTCGAAATATCGAACCGTTTTTTATAGCCAGACTTTTTCAAATGGGTCAAAACTGTTTTGTGGTCAATCCTCAATTCCTCGGCCACTTCTGAAATCGCGTTACCACCCCTGAAGACTAAGATGAAATGCTCTCTATACACACATATATATATATATATATATGTCGGAAATGACAATAGAGGATCCCACTTCTGATGTCTGAGGGGATTCCAATTTTGATCTCTGAAATACATCAGGATAGCGTTAACTGTTAAAAATAATAAAGTGTGAGAGCGGATGTTCAACTTGCTCTCGTGCTTACGCAATTAATCATTATCAGTAATAAGACAACGTAACGCACTATACATTCAGTATAGTGAAATTACAGTTCGACCACACCGTAATAAGTCTCAGCCACAATCACACACCAGTGTAACGTGGGGTACGTAATTACATGATAACACCAAAATATGTATAGCAACAGCAACACTACTTATCTCAATGTAACACAGGGCAGCCTCTCAGCAACACCAATCCTCCTTGTCTGCACTAGAGGAATTACAACAACGAACAGAACCACAACACTATCTTAGCACTAGTAGAATAACCACACTCGTTGAATGACTGAAGCGGAATCTCTCGCGCACGGCACCTACAGTGAACTTTATACTACAGACACAAGAGGGAGTTTCTCGATATACCCTCCCTTCTACCTCGATCCAACCGGGTATTTTATAGACGCTCCGACACGGCCATCCTGACGTACGACCGTCCTCGGTCGTGTATCTTTATGCATTCCTGTAACAAACAACAATTCGTCCGCTCGTCCATCCTAACATGAGTGGGTACATATTATTAGTTCGGAAAACTAATTGTTAGATGGCGCTGCTTGCTGCACTATGGCTCCATCAATTCACGACACGGCCACTCCTGACTAGCATCCGTCCTCGGTTGCAGTGCCTGGACCTTGGAGACAAAATATGCTCAGTGATTAATCTAGCTCGGCTATTCTGCCAATAGAAACAAGATTGATTCAAAACAGTACTTCACTTTTCCCAAGTCTAAGTACAATAGTCAACTGTCATAATTGACAATGCCTTGTTATTAAGGCTTCTTACACAGTGCTTCCTTCACAACATGATTTATCGTGGAAGGTCCGATCAACAAGTTCCAACACAGTAATTTTAACAATTTTGTTACTCTTTAGAATTCATAAGCAATGCATATTCAACTCGTGAAACTTTCATTGAAATCTGTGCACCAACACGGACCAGAATCGCACCAACGATTCTTCACATATCCGCCGTCACATATGCCAGAATCGCACCAACGATTCTAGACATATCTGCCGTCACATATGCTACAATACACGAGGGGCTCTGTGCACCAACACAGGCCAGAATCGCACCAACGATTCTTTACATATCTGCCGTCACATATGCCAGAATCGCACCAACGATTCTCCACATATCCACCGCCAAATATGCTACAATACATCTGCCGCCACATATGCCAGAATCGCACCAACGATTCCCTACATATATGCCGCCAAATATGCACCAACACAGACAGAAATCGCACCAACGATTTCCTACAGACCCATCGCCACATGTTACTCATGAGGTGCGGTCTAAAGTTTTGAGTATGAGTATACAAGCATTCTTAATCAAATTTGGTCTCACTACCACTGTCATCAACTATGACATCTAACTCTCGAGGAACTTGGTGATCAGGGATCTTCCTCACATGATCATGGGGGTATTTGTGGGGTACTTTGCACACTAACATGACCGCTTCCGGTTGAATTTACGACAGTATTTAAACTTTTGCCTCAGCACCATCTTTGATGAGAGGGTATTCGGCCCAGAATCATAACAAAATGGGTACGACTCACCAGTATTCATCAGCACACCGCTGAGATTGCTCACATAACAGACGTAAACACATCGCTCACTGCTTGCCGCTGCGGCAGGCATAAGGCTAGGGACGTGGCTACCAAAAACAACAGCTCACACCATAATTAGCTGCCATGAGGCAAGCTCAAGTGGCTTAAATAACACAGCACACGCCATAGGTAGCTGTCATGAGGCAAGCGCCAGCACAGCAAGCCGTCGCATCTCATCAGCGCCAGCGAGACTCTGCACCGTACCACGCACTCCAAAGCGTCAACGGGAACAGCAGGAGCACCTGAGGGTTCACAGGCATCGTCGAGGTTGCAGTCATCGTGATCTGCATGAAAAACAAGTTGTTAATTATCAGGACAACATACACAGTTGCCTATTCTCTCATCCATCACACATACAAGGCCCTCAAACAGAAATACGCTCTCATACCGTGAACTATAATAAAGTACTTCGCTTTCACAAGTATGCATACATCTCCATACGAAGTATCTCACACATACTCGTACTTGATCTTGCGAGATCCCACGTTAACCACGTGAACCAGGTTAAAAACGTTAACCATGATAGCGCCTGCCAGGACAGAGCCTGATACACGTTTAGAAAACACTACTGCGCACACAGAGTCTACGACTTCCGCGCACACAGTATATGACTTCCGCGCATACAGAGTACACGACTTCAGAGGCATCGTCATGTATAGCATACGCGCGCTCCGGGATGGCGCCCACCACGCGTGCAGCAAACGCGTTCGCCGAAACCAGGCCATACTATAGCTGGACCCGGCAGTTCGTTCCGACTAGCAAGGCACACCCTCGCCTTACCCTCGCGCACATGTAATCACATCACATGTACTACTGTAACACATAAAAGAAAACATTAAAGATTCAATAGGAACTTTATTTTCCACAAAATTCAGCACTACTCTCGAGACACCATTCGCCTTTCCAGGGCACCATATACTGAGCTGCAGCTACACGACAACCTTTGGTACGGTCCGATCCTCATGTAAACTTAAATACTCTCTTCAATGTCAGAACTAATTGACTCTACTTCACTTTCATCAGTTATACTTTGGTTTTCCGGCATTTATCGCAACCAATTAAAAATGTAAACACTTATTCTTACAAAATATTTTTTAAGACAATGTTTAGGATAAATTTACTTTCCTCATGTATCAAATGGTGATCGGTAGCAGCGGCAATTAACGTGGTCGCGGCGTCATAAGCCGACAGCATATTTCCACTCAAGAGCGAGCGCCACAGCACCACGCGTTCCACTAAACCCTCAACATCAAATCTCAATTTTATCGACTACGTAATATTCGCAGTAAACTGTAACACTTATCAACACATTAGAACACAGAAATACAACTTAGTGTTTTTAATTAATAGCACGTTAACGTTAAACATTTTTCGGTACATCGTTTAAACATTTTAAACTTTAAAATTAGCCCATGTAAATCACATCTCGTGTATCAAATTATAACATAACTTGAGCAAGTTAAACTTCCACTGAATGCAAACTATAACTCATTTAGAATACCTTCAACATTTCTTTTGACTTAAGAAATAATGAAAGTACTTGCGGGTACTTTTTATTATAAATCGAACAAAAAAGATTTAAATTTTGGCTTAAAACATTTCACTTTAAACTTTTACTCTACACTTTAATGATTCGTAAGTGTCGTAAATACGACAACAAACTTGATTTAAGAAATTAAACACAAAAACAAAACGCGAGGCGTATCATAGTATTTCACCAACGTAATAACCCTCACACTATTCTAAGTTTATAGGTGGGCAGTAACAGGGACTTTATCACACTTCTGATATCGGAAATGACAACAAGAGATCCCACTTCTGATGTCGGAAATGACAATAGAGGATCCCACTTGTGATGTCTGAGGGGATTCCAATTTTGATCTCTGAAATACATCAGGATAGCGTTAACTGTTAAAAATAATAAAGTGTGAGAGCGGATGTTCAACTTGCTCTCGTGCTTACGCAATTAATCATTATCAGTAATAAGACAACGTAACGCACTATACATTCAGTATAGTGAAATTACAGTTCGACCACACCGTAATACGTCTCAGCCACAATCACACACCAGTGTAACGTGGGGTACGTAATTACATGATAACACCAAAATATGTACAGCAACAGCAACACTACTTATCTCAATGTAACACAGGGCAGCCTCTCAGCAACACCAATCCTCCTTGTCTGCACTAGAGGAATTACAACAACGAACAGAACCACAACACTATCTTAGCACTAGTAGAATAACCACACTCGTTGAATGACTGAAGCGGAATCTCTCGCGCACGGCACCTACAGTGAACTTTATACTACAGACACAAGAGGGAGTTTCTCGATATACCCTCCCTTCTACCTCGATCCAACCGGGTATTTTATAGACGCTCCGACATATATATATATATATATATATATATATATATATATATATATATATATATATATATATATATATAATAAAAATGTAAATTGCAGCTGTACATTTTATATTATTATAACAAAAGTTTGAGTGGCACTAAAAATAAGTAATTATAAATACTTTTTTTGAATTGTCTGTCCGTCTGTTTGTTTATAAGCGTTTCACGTATAAAGTACTGATTTATTAAAAAAAATCTTTAAGAAAAGCTTACAGCGTATCTTCGAGTTACATTTAGTCTTTTTTTTTTAATTAAAATCGATTCATTCTATCAAAAGTTATGTTTAATATTCTGAAGTAAGGGTACGAATAATAATTAGTAGAATTTGTTCAAAGGTGGCGTTGAGTCATCAAATGCATATTAATGTGATCTCAGAAATTTTAATTAAAAATGATGTAAAATAATGTTCTATAATAGTTTATATAACATAGAATACAAATAATAACAAAAAAAAAAGAATATAACACAAAGATTACCGTCATCGTAGTTAGAAAAAGTACGGTAGTTAACCATTGCCATCGATAGATATTATCGGTTAATATCTTTGAAATTTCTTACATTAATTTTTTAACGAAATTATTATTATTTTCATTTGCATTACTTTGTGAATTGTACTTAATTATAGTAAATTGTTACGAGGTTGTACTTGAATGATACTCTAAAAGAAATCTTAAAAATAGACAAAAACTACATTTAACGCGTCATATTTTTCAGTAAAAGACGTGACTAGCAGACGTAATCTAAAGCTTGGAGGGGTCAGAGACAGACAGACAGAGTTTTGTTGCAGTACTTAAAACCCAAAAAAGTCCAAAAATTTTCTTTTCCTCTTTTTTACTAGCCCGTAAAAGTCTTCTGCAAGGCATTATAGACTTCTCCCATTGTGATCTTATCCCACTGAAAGTATCGCAATTATTTGCCATAATTGTCACAGTTGATAGACGGATTGCCGAACGCAATACATAACGGCTCACACCTTAGAAGTTGCTGTCCGTAGCATAGAATAGATAACAGTACTCCGTAGGCGGTCTGGGTATTTTATGTCTGTCTTTTACGTAACCGATATAGTTATTCCACCGTATATCTTAGACCGTTAGATTTTTCTCGAGTTTCCCATAGTCTCTTACTACACCCCCGGTATAACGGGGTGATTGATTCATTTATTTATTCATTCTTTTGCTGCTAAACAGCAAAAGAATTATCGTTCCCTCTTTATCATGGAAGGTTACAATACAAGGAGCCCTCAGTTTTTATAAATTTGAGACATTTTTTACCTCTTTCTTTTTCATAATTTCTAATATATATATATACACACTAGCTGACCAGGCAGACTTTGTTCTGCCCTGTTCGACGACCCTTCATATAAAAAATCCTTAAATTCGTAATAAAAAATATTGAGTGTCACTTATCAGAATAAAAACTATCCTATCTCTCAAGTTGGACCAAACTGCACACAGTGTGCAAAATTTCATTGATATCAGTACAGTAGTTTCGGAGTCCATCGCGGACAAACAATCTGACACGTAATTTTTATATATAAAGATAATGTACAGAAAATAACTATCGTGCTTATCACAATATTAGGCCAAAGACATCACAATTCGTCTTGGATAGTATTATTTATGTCAGAAACTATTTTTAATGCCTCAGATGAGTAATATCAATAATTTTTATCATCATCATCATCATCATTACAAACTATCATAAGTCTATTGCTAAACATAAGCTTCCCCCATAGAAAGCGGAGATATTTTCTATTGTTATCACACTTTGCCAAGTGATTGCAAAAAAATCACAGCTTTTTCATGTACTTTATGTTATTAAGAAGACTTTGCAGTCCATCTACTGGTTTGTTTCCCTTTGTCGTCTTGTCTCATGTGTATTAGTGTTCGATTTAAAAAATAAATTTTTATTGTTCCTTTTTCTACGACACCCACAGGACGGTATGGGATAGCGGGTATTCTTACAGTTCTACAATTCAGTGGATATACATATATACATTACCCCATTTCGTACTGTGGGTGTCGTCAGAGGCGACAGAGAAAAAAACATTGGGAAGGCAGCATCTTCGTGATACGGCCCCATGGCACAGTGGCTTAGCAATGAGTTACAGGAGAAAATCATAGTGTTTTTCAAAAGCAAATGTGTTCAGAATATTCAGTAGTAGGATTTTAATAGGCAATATAATTATGATTTTAGGAATGGAGTTGGTGGATCATTGGAGAGCTTGGTCCTTCCCATGTCGAAGCACTATTAAATTTTATATTAACGTTAATTTTTTTCATACAATATTTAGATTGGACTCCTCGATTTAAAATATATATTTAGGCAGCTATAACATATAACTTTTTTGGCGACAGAAATAAGGATTTATAAAAAAATAAAAAAATAAATAAAATAAAATAAAATCAATTTACTCATATTTCAGACTGAGTCCATACAAGTAACATTTACATTATAATAAATTTAATCTCATCTAATTTAATTTTATATCTAATATTTCTAATTTAATTTAATCTGATTCAATTTAAATCAATTCAATATAACTTAATTCGATTGTTTAACATATTAATTACTTGAATAAAATTAATCTATAGTTTAATTCATGTATCTGCCACCCTCTGGGGGTGCCCCATTATAAAATAATATTTATATTATAATCGTATGCCACCAGATGTAGTTAGTTGGGACTAAGGTGGACTTCATTCAATCACATAGTGTCATCTTCATTGAAAAGTTGCGATTTAATTATAAGTTTTTCAGTTTCTAGTGTTATTTACACAAAACAATGCCTAAGACATTGCAAAATATGCCTGGCACAGTCAGAAAAAAGACATACAATTATTTTAGACTTCATATCACATAAAACAATAAAAATCGTGCAAAGTAAACCAAAAATCTTTATTACAACAATTTGTACAAGTTGCAGCAAATGTTGGCAGCATAGAATTGAATGTAAGTTGACGGTTGACATCCATTTACTTGCTTAAAATATTACAGTTATTCACAGCTAGACTCGCATTTGCACTAATGGAACAAGTAACACTGCACTTTGCAAATGTTTGCTGTACGGAAGTAACATAAAAAATACATTTTACATAATTTTAATACAATTTTATATTTATAGCTACATATAGCTGTGGCATATAATTAATTTTATATATTATTTTATATACTTAGTCGGGTAATAAGTTCTGTCAAAACGTTATTATTTAAAATTTTTCAATACACGTGGTAGAGCTATGCTGCAGCTATATTAGTAGTATAGTTGTAGCACGAATGGGTCGGCTCGACCGGAGAAGGACCACGCTCTCACAGAATACAGAAATAAAGATGGGCGGAGGCAGTAGAGTCCAAGGGGAAGGCATTGGCCGTTAGTTTGGACATAGCGAAGGCCTTCGATCGGGTCTGGCACAAAGCGCTTCTTTCGAAGCTTCCTTCCTATGGGCTTCCCGAGAAATTGTGCAAATTGATCACCAGTTTCCTTGCTGATCGGAGCATCAAGGTCGTAATAGACGGTGCGTGCTCTGATTTCAAGCCTATCAACGCTGGTGTTCCACAAGGCTGCGTGCTATCACCAACGCTGTTTCTTCTGCATATCAATGATATGTTGCTAACTGGTAGCATTCATTGCTATGCGGACGACAGCACTGGTGATGCCTTATATACCGGCCGTGCCAATATTTCTCGAGAAAACGTCGCTGAGTACCGGGACAAACTTGTGTCTGAAGTCGAGTCTTTGCTTAACAAAGTCTCGGATTGGGGCCGACTAAATCTAGTCCAGTTCAATCCCCAGAAGACACAAGTTTGTGCGTTTACCGCTAAAAAGAACCCCTTTGTCGTATCTCCTCAGTTTCAAGGCTCGGTCCTCAGTTAGTATCGGAATCCTTGGCGTCGACATATCGAATAGTGTGCAGTTTCGTGGTCATTTGGAAGGGAAGGCCAAATTGGCCTCTAAAAAGCTTGGCGTGCTCACCAGAGCGAGACAGTACTTCATGCCGGCACATCGCTTGCAACTTTACAAAGCGCAAGTTCGGCCCCACATGGAATACTGTTCTCATCTCTGGGCCGGGGCACCCCAGTGCCAGCTCCTTCCACTTGACCGCATCCAGCGCAGAACGGTTCGAATCGTCGACGACCGAGTTCTTTCTGATCGGCTCGATACACTGGCACTGCGTAGAGATGTTGCATCTCTTTGCGTATTTTATCGCATCTATCACGGGGAGTGCTCTGAGAAATTGTTCGGACTAATTCCAGCCGCTCAATTTCACCATCGCACATCGCGACAAAACTCGCGTTTCCATCCATACCATCTGGATGAGTGGCGGTCCACCACTGTGCGATTTAGAAGAAGTTTTCTCCCTCGCACAACTTACTTGTGGAATCAATTACCACCAGCGAATTTTCCGGACCGATACGACTTAGGAACCTTCAAGAAAAGAGCATCTGCATCTTGATTCTTTATTGATGATAGATGTAGATGTCTATGGGTCACAGTAACCACTTACCATCAGGTGGACTGTGTGCTCATTTGTCACCCTAACCTATAAAAAAAAATACTGGCTAGATGAACTTCACCAATTTTAAAAATATAACGTTTGCGCTTGCCGAAAATAAAAAATATATTAATTTTCATTCAGTTTTCAAATATGTAGTGGTCGAAGAAAGACGATAGCGTAGCGGTTATCGCGTTGCACAGCTGTGGTTACGCGCCAAAAGAGATTTTCAATATTCTACAAAAAAATTAAAAATAACCCTACGATTTGTTTAAGCTTCGAAGATCTTGAGAGGCCGGCCTAGCTCGTACAGTTAGGACACCCACGATCATCAAAGCAGTGAAAGTGCGAATCCAACGAAATCCTGATCGTAAACAAAAAATCTTAGCTCTTCAGGTGGGCCTAAGCAGAACCACGGTCAAAAGAGTGATCAATGAAGACCTAGGGCTACGAGCTTATCGTAAGAAGACCAGACATTTTTTTGAACGAACGTTTGAAAAAAAATAGGCTGGATAGATCCCGCGCTTTGTTACGGCGGTATGCGGGAAAAAATTCCGCGAAATTTTGTCTTCGAATGAAAAGTTTTTTAACATCGAAGAAAATTATAATAAATAATAAGGTGTATGCCCACATCAGTCTAGAAGCCAGCACGCGTATTCTGAGGGTTTAACGAGGACATTATCCTTCGTCACTCATGGCTTGGCTTGGAGTCTCATATTCAGGCTTAACTGAGGTGTTATTCTGTAAAAAAGGTGTATAAACCAGTTCTCAGGTGTACTCAAATACCGTCCTAACAAACATAGTGGAACCTCTTTCTCAAACAATGTTCAAAAACAGACATTGGATATTCGAACAGGACTCACCAGCACTCATGAGCACCAGCTCATAGGGCACGAAGCACGCAAAACTGGTTGACCACCCGTGGAATTGACTTTATCGAACATGAAGACTGGCCCTCTTCTAGTCCAGATTTAAACCCACTGGATTACAAGATATGGCAACATTTGGAGGAAGAAAGTCTGCGCTAAACCTCATCAGAATTTGGAACCTCTCCGAGCATCTTTGGGTAAAGCAGCGGCAGACATAGATATAAATGTGGTGCGTGCTGCGATTGATAATTGGCCGCGTCGATTAAGGGCACGTATTCAAAATAGGGGAGGGCATTTTGAAAAAAGTAAATAAAATTGTATTCTAAATTAAATTACCTTTCATTTCATACATAATTTCTATATAATTATTAAAAAGTGTATCATTAATTTTGTAAAAAGTTTTGACAGAACTTATGACCTGACTTTGTTTATATTTATACCTGGTGCAGCTATATTAATAGTATAGTTGTAGCACGAATGGGCCACCGGGGCAGGACTACGCTCTCACACAATATCAGCGTAAAATAGCAGCTTAATGCTACTGTATTTCGTATCGTGAATGTAGAGAACCGGAGACCCATTTTACTGGAAAAGAGGCATTCTATCTTACTCCTCACGGCTGATAACGCATCTGCATTTTAATTCACAAACGAAGATAGATGTAAATGTCTATGGACCACAGCAACCACTTGTCATCAGGTGGACTGTGTGCTCGTTTGTCACCCTTATTCTAAAAAAAACATGCCGCAGCTATATAGTTGTAAAGCAAAAGGTCTTAGTCCTCAGGGGTGGCAATGGATCTGCATTTTTATTCTTAATCAGGCATAAATGTAAATGTCTATGGGCTACAGCGTCCACTTACCATCTTGTTGACTGTGTGCTGGTTTATCACCCTTTTATATAAAAAAATTAATATACATAGTACGTTTGGATTAAGTTCATCAACACGAAAAAGTTTACTGCTGGTCATTGGCCTGAAAAGATCTGCCTTAATGGTTTTGTCTGGCAGGCGGCTTGACAACCGCGGTGACAATCGTCTTACACCTTTGCCGCTGTTGCCCATCGCTGGTCTGTGTTTTTCACGATAGGCGTAAGCGAGATGCTTATACACTTATCTACCAGAAGCTATTAGATTTTTTAGCATATCTTATAGTAGGCTCTTAAGAAACCCATGGGAAGTGGGGCAATGGAACCTCTTACACCATCACTATACTCCATGTAATAATGCAGCAGACGATGATAAAATAATTAAAAGCCAATTTAAAATTATTTTCTAGAACCTTGATGCCATCCACGTTTACATATTTATATTTTCCTGACTGGACCTGAATGAACTTTCAGTTGGTAATTCTATTTTGCCAAACATTTGTTTTTATAATTATTATTCGTTAATAAAAAGAGAACTCACATCTGAGAAACTTCGGCGTTAGTCGCTTTAGATTAATTCGAGCAGCCCCCGACAACGACTCGAATGAAACATTGCTTGAAAAAAATGCTTTACCTAGTCGTTCACATCACAAGATAAGACGCACATTGGAAGTTCGATTAATACGATTACGTTTTAAGCCCTGTCAAAAACCTTAAGTAACAACCATTAACATCACCTAAATTACGTTGGCATACAATATAAGATCCCCCTGGTCGACCGATTTCTACGAAGCCCCTACTATAAGTCGTTGGCGTTCACTTTACGCCTTAATGTCGCATTTAAATCATAGAAGATGGCCTACTTCACTGCCTACGTGATGCAATTTACCGTGTAGATTAGACGCGATTTCGTGCGTGACGTGTTGAGGCGGTATAAGAACATCCACTACCCCATATCCGTGAGTGAGTGAGAGACCCGTGAGTGTCTTAAGAGGCGACAGAAAGAAACTGAAACAGGAGACAGGTAGGAGTATCTGCTTGATAACAACTTAAATTTATAAAAAAAACTGCGATGGTCAACTCGCCTACTAAGCGGGACAACTACAGCAAAACTTCTTAAAAAATGAGGCCTATGTTCAGCAGTGGACTTTTAAAGGATGTAACGATAACGAGAGCCATATATTTTACGTAAATTAAATCTTATCATATACGTCTCTTTCTGCCTCTTAAAAATAAGGTGTAATATTTTACAGATTTCATAGAGAAGTTAATTTTTTCAGTTAAGTTAATGTTTCTTTCCCTACTATTATAGTTATATTTTATATTAAGTAGATTAAAAATAAATAAACCAAACCGCAGATATTCATAAAAGGAGAAAAATTAAAACAAAGAGTTAAAAATATGTAAAAAAAAATACAAAGAGCATGCCACTGATGCATTGTTTTGTTAATATAATATTCTAGAATCTGATAAACTTTTATTTAAAACTAACTTCTTAATTAAATAACATTATATTACAAAAAATTTCACTTCAGTGACAACTAGCGACATCTGGTGAGCGGAAGAATACTAAAGCCACTAGAAGCCCTCATTGTAATACACACTGTAAATCTATTCTTGTGGCTATTCATTAAAACTAGTATATCTCAACATGTCAATTTAAGTTAAAAGTGCAATGGATTTTTCTTATCTTGTAAAAACAATCTAACCTACACTACATGGACTAACAACTAACATATTATGAATCAGGACTTTGTTTTGTGACAACATATTATGTGGGAAGAATATGGACTTGTAACGAGCTGTAATGATAATGAACTAAAAACAATATTCAATTCAAATAACTTTTCATAGATAGTAAAAGCTGGCGTTAAAGAGCTTTAAGAATAAAATGAATGAACGCCGTGTGTCTTCGTGCGAGTCGCACGTCTACACTTTTTACTCCTACATAATTCTATAATTAAAAGGTGTGCGCAGTTGATTGGTCGTAACTACGCTCGGTTTATCATCGAGTAAGTTGAGTGAAAGGGACGCCGCACGCGCGCTGCATACCTATATAATATCTACCTGCCATATTCTAAAGGCGAAGCGCGCCTCTAAACTAATGACAGATACCCGCATTGAAATGCAGAGAACTCCTCCACATTCTTCTACATCCAGTTCAGTTCCTGATTTGTCAAGTTTTGAATATTTCGATCCGTCAATCGTCCGAAAAAGAAGACAGCATGAAATCGAGGGAACGTCTCTGGAGAACAGCGTAACAGTCTCAGACCTTGAATGTTTTTTCAAGAAATGGCAAAAAGAAATGATGGAAAACGTCACACAAACTATAGTTACAACAGTTAATTCTGTACTTTCCGAAAAACTCAGTAAATTATCTTCGGATATGCAAAATTTAAAAACTAATATAAATACCATATCCAATAAAAGTGCCTCTAATACGGAATCGATATCGGAAATCAGAAAAAAACTCAATGACATTGAAAGTTCAGTCAATTACTCGAGTAACCGCCAAGATAACGTGGATGCCAAATTATTAAGTATAGATCAACAATTTCAAAAGAATAAACAATATGGGATGGAACTCAGTGAGCTTAAACTTAAATACACCAATCTTACTTTGGACCTTAAGAAACGTCAACAATGGGAAAGGCTGTATAATCTTGAAATCGTGGGGGTACCGGAGACATGCAACGAGAACACCGTCGATATTGTCATTGCTGTAGCAAAACATGCGGGTGTGGTCATCACGTCATGCGACATTGAATTCGCTAATAGAGTGCAAGCAAAAATTACAAGACCTGGAATTACACGAGCAATAATTGCAAAAATGAAAACCAAATCAGCGAAAGACAATATACTAGCTGGTATTCGACGCGTTCGTGGTATCACCCGCAACAATATAGGCATGCAGGGTGATCAAAGAATATATGTAAATGAACATCTAACGATTGAAAATAAAATATTATATAATAAGTGCCGTGAATTGGTGAAAACAAGTTCTTACAAATACATATGGATAAGAAACTGTAAAATTTTTGTACGAAAAAACGACAAGTCGCCGAAGATTGTGGTGAACAAAGAAGAAGATCTTGCAAGAATTAAGTGACTGCTCATCTCTCTACGATTCTGCGGCCCTTGGTTTAACGTATTGTTATTTCATTTACTTTGTTTTACTTTAATATTAATGATTTATATAACACTTTCCACTCCTATACTAAACAACCACATTATACACACAAAAATATTATTTTATTATTCCTGTTTACTTATAATAAATTATTTACTATTTATCAATCACACTAAGCATCATAATTATTGCATTAGATACAAAAAACTAGTATTGTTATATAATATATTCTATTTAATATTAATACTAACGTTTAATATAACACTCACACTAAACGATAACACCATAATATACACAAATAAAAAAATATTTCTATTTGGTTTACTTATGACCTCTTTGCTAATTATCAATTCTACTAAACGCCATAACTATTGCATTAGACACAAAAAAATATTTCTAAATTTCATTATCATAATATTTACTACCTCAAGTCTCTCTAATTATGCTAATAGGAATTTTTATTTAAAAATAAAGATAGTTACTTTAATACAGTTCAAGCTTTATAATTTAAATATTGTGGGCTTAAGTTTGCAACTAATTACCGATTTAATATACTTTTGTATTTTCAACATTATCTTACACTTATGTCACCTTTTATATGAGTTATATATCCGTAAAAATATAATGTGTCTGCGATCAGTTTTTAGTTTGAAAATTATTATGATATTATTGAAATTAAATAAAACTTATTCATTCGTTCCCTTACGAATAAGATGGATAATGATTGTGTATTGGTTCGAATTATATACTATATCAGTGAATATTCTAATAAAATTACGTTACTACTTACAAAAAATTAATAATAACAACACCATTATATTATTTATTCAATTACGACAAATGTTGTTCACCAATTATTTACGGTGCATTCAACGTTTGAGTTCAAATGGATATCTACTTAAAACATGTGATAATTTAAGATATTGGCGCTATTTACGTAAGTCTGAAATGCATTTTGTTATATGTGTTCGAACACAGTCTGTTGTACTAAAATCGATCTGCACGTTTAAAATTATAACTTCAAGTTTGAGTGAAATACTTTTTATACTCTTCTGTATTCGTACACAATTATCATCTTATATGCGAAGGTCATATTCTTTTAATATTGTATATGCTCAAGTGCTTTCTTTTAATACATGTTTTGAAGTAAAGCGCGTTAAACAAAAACAAACGTTCTGTTTGGTTAAAATCCTACGCTCAAGTTTAAAAGAAACGATTCATATTTCCCAGTATTGGCTGAAAATTAATGCTTTATATACAAAATATATAGAATTTTTTAACATTATATATAATATCCATACACTTTTCCTAAATGAAATTATTTTTCTAAATTATATACATTATTTCATAGTACGACTATGTATGACAGTAATTTTAGTTATTATTACATCTGTCAGAAATATTTGTGTACCCCGTTTATTACTAAATGTTACTCAGATAACTCTTTATTGCTCTAATCATGTTCATAACCCACATTCCCAAACTATTATAGACCATTACTTATATAATTTGTTTTGTTCGAGACACATTATTTCTATAAGTACCGTCAAAAGTAAGCAATATTTACGGGATCACTTACGAGCGATAATTCTTTATATATTAATATTAAAAACGAGTTTATATCCATCTCAAATTACACTAACATATATGTTATTAATTGATCATAATGAATAATACATGCCTTAGTATATTTTACCAGAATACAAGAGGTCTCCGTACCAAAACCTTAGAATTTTATAGGAATTTAAATATAAACAATTTTGACATAGTCATTATTACGGAGACCTGGCTTCACGATGGTATTTTAGATGGTGAACTCAGTGACTCTGGATATGATACTTTTCGGTTGGACCGTGATCTAACCTCCACAAACACATCTCGGGGTGGGGGGGTCATGATACTGGTGCGAAGGGATCTCGAAGCATTTATCATAAATGATAATGGGGTTGTACCACCGACGGAAATAATTTGGGTTACCATACATGCTAAATCTTTTAATTCAGTCGTGGGCTCTAACTTACATATAGCTGCTATCTATGTACCGCCTAATAATCAGTTACCTTTTATTATTGATAATGTATTGCAGAGCGTTTCACAAGTTTATGCATCACATAATAATGACAACTTTTTGATAGTAGGTGATTTCAATTTACCATCTATCCAATGGACTTCTCAACTAGGGCCAATACATACTAACAGGTGCTCATTAGCAATTCAAAATGCAGGTAAATTACTTTTGGAAGAGTTTAATCTGCTGGGATTAGAACAATGTAATTATACAAAAAACCACTATGGTAATACCCTTGACCTGGTATTTAGTAACTTTTCGGCATCATGTAATCTCTCCTGTACCTCATTAGTAAACGAAGATCGCGCCCATCCTTGCCTCTTAATTGACGCCTCGAACATATTAGTACGCCCTCTTATAGAACAAAAGTATATATTTAAACGTAATTTTCATAAATGTAATTTTGAAAAAATGATAAAATATTTAAAAAAGTTTAATTGGTGCGAGCTATTTAACTCTTGCGAATCAGTAGACTGCGCTGTTAATTGTTTTACCTCAGAATTACACAAGTGTATAAACTTATATGTTCCCGAACGTAAGGTTAATATAAGTAACAAAAGTTATCCTTTGTGGTATAATAATAGCCTAATTAGAATTCTAAAAGAAAAGTCAAAAATGCATAAGAAATGGAAACTTTTTGGGAATGAGCTGGATTACCGGGAGTTTTCCGTATTAAGAACAAGAGCAAAACAAGTTGAACATGATCTTTACAACCAATTTATAACTCATGTTCAAAATCAAATTAAAGTTTGTCCCAAAAAAATGTGGCAATACGTAAAATCTAAAAAAGGTAAATCTAACTATCCTAAAACGCTAACCTATGGTTCGGATGTTTATAATAATGGAACAGAAATATGCAACGGATTTAATAAGTTCTTTGAAAGTGGGTTTGCTAAATCCCAAACAAGTATAGATTTATCAACCCTTAATTTACCCACAAGTAGTGAGTCTAGTGTTATTAGTAAAATTAATATAAATGAAAACTACTTACTTAAACTTCTAAAATCAACTGACCCCAATAAATCGGCTGGTACAGATAATATCCCCCCTATATTTATACGTAACTGTGCTGAAGCTCTGGTTTGTCCCCTAAAAATAATTTTTGAAAGATCTTTGTCCGAATCTTTTTTTCCTACTAAATGGAAAGAGGCCAATATCATACCAATTCATAAAAAATCATCTAAATCCAAAATCGAAAATTATAGGCCAATTTCCATTTTAAATACTTTCAGTAAAATATTTGAAAAGATCGTTTATGACCAAATCTACAGCACAATAGCGAAAGGCGTAAGTCACGCTCAGCATGGTTTCTTGATGCGGCGCTCGTCTGTGACTAATCTTGCGGAGTTTTTTGAGTTCGTTCTTAATAATATGGAACGTGGGGGGCAAGTTGACGTTGTGTATACAGACTTCGAAAAAGCCTTTGATCGCGTGAATCACATTATCTTGCTCGCCAAACTAGAAAGATTGGGAATACATGGAGACTTGTTACGTTGGGTAAAATCCTATCTTTCGAACAGATCTCAGGCCGTAGTAGTTGGTTCTTACAGGTCTAACTTCATCAATATTCCCTCCGGGATTCCACAGGGATCTCATCTAGGTCCATTAT
Source organism: Parnassius mnemosyne (assembly GCA_963668995.1). Taxonomy (NCBI): domain Eukaryota; kingdom Metazoa; phylum Arthropoda; class Insecta; order Lepidoptera; family Papilionidae; genus Parnassius; species Parnassius mnemosyne. The sequence continues at coordinate 14,222,797 of CAVLGL010000088.1, read as the reverse complement.
TATACAATGCATATATATATGACATATTCACCTGTTTTGACTCCACAAACTACCTCTTATATGCGGATGATAAGAAAATCTTTTATAAAATTAATAATATTCAAGACTGCCATACCCTTCAAAACACTTTAAACAAACTGTCGTATTATTACTCTGTTAATAATATAACTGTAAATGTACTTAAATGTCAAAAAATATCATTCACACGCAAAAATAAACCTATAAAATTTACATATAGTATAAATAACATCCCAGTTGAAGAAGTAGATGAAGTTCGTGATTTAGGCATTACACTTGACAAGAAACTGACAATGACTAAACACGTGGATACTATAGTGCAAAAAGCTTACAAAAATCTAGGTTTTGTTCTACGTATTTGCAAACCTTTTTCAGACATAAACTGTATTAAAAGTATTTACTACGCGCACGTTCGAAGCGTTTTAGAATACGCAAGTAGTATTTGGTCTCCCTATTATATTACCCACAAACAACAAATTGAAAGTGTTCAGGCAAAGCTCATAAGGCACCTAAATTATAGAACTCACACTTATGCTGATTATGTTACAGGCTGCCGAAATCATAAAGTAATGTCCTTAGAAAATAGACGTACTCTCTTAGATATGATGTTTTTGTTTAATATAGCTAATGGCTACCTGGATTCCCCGATTTTGCTATCTGCTATAAATGTAAATGTACCCAAGAAGCGTACAAGACACACCCCTTTATTCGCTCCCAACGCTCGAAATACTAACTATGGAAGAAACTCACCCTTGACTCGGATTTGCTCAATATACAATAAAAAATTCTCGAACTTAGATATATTTTACATGTCCAAAGATAAATTCAAACAAGAAGTTCTCAAGCTTTTACGGTAAATAACTTATCTATTTGCATACCTATTATTATAACATTAAAGTATATCATTTCATATGTTGTTTATTTTTTTTTTATATTGATATATTATAAATAATACGTATGATAAAACATTTATTTATATATCTATAGACCCATACCTACACGAACACACACACACACACACACACACACACACACACACACACACACTCACACACACACACACACACACACACACACACACACACACACTCACACACACGCACACACATGCGTGCGTGCGCGCGCGTGCGCACGCGCATACCTCTTAGTCATAGTTTACTAGTTTCACCTTGTTCTTATTTGATATGTATTAAGAGTAGGAGATACCATTTAAGATTTATACAGGGAAACCTATAATTGGCTGTTATAATCATTTATAAATTATTAACATCGTATATTCATAAGAGCTGTTGGTTTTCTAAATAAATAAATAAATAAATAAATAATTTCCACATAAAAGCTTAAGGCCCGACTTCAGAAGTTATTATGCGGTAAATTATTTTATGCTTTTCAGTTATTGAAGTTGGCTTTTAAAGTTTAATTTTTTAACCATTATAAATGGACTTAGGAATACACAATCATAAAAAACTACATTTTATTTATTTATTTATTTACACTTTATTACACTTTAATAAAATGATTACAAAGGGCGGACTTAATGCCTTTAGGCATTAACTCCCAGTCAACCCGGGACGTGTGGAAATTAAGTGATAGGTGAGAAAATAAAATTAACAATAGATTTATATATATATATATATATATATATATATATATATATATATATATATATATATATATATATATATATATATATATATATATATATATATATATATATAAATACAATAAACTTATAAACTATAAAATATAATACAGACAATATTTTATATTTATATACAAATACATAGATACATAAATACAAATAGATATTATATAACATAAACCTATAAATAAAATAATAACAAAGGTAACCAAATTGACCATATTAACTATCATTAAAGTGCTTACGTACCAATCTTTTAAAGGCAGTCTTATTAGATGTATTTCTGACGTCATCGGGCAAGGAGTTCCAGCGCAGTGCAGCCTGAATGGTGAAGGATTTACCAACAAAATTAGTAAAATATAGTGGGATACTTAGTTTATTATTATATGAGGACCGCAGAGTTCTATTATGCGTTGAGGATATATAATGAAATTTCTCCTTGATATAAAAAGAGTGGATGGATCATTTAAGATAGAGAAGAGAACAAGCAAAATTCCGGAGCCACGCCTCTGTTTAATAGTGAGCCATTTAAGGCGAGAGCGATAGTGAGAGATATCAAATTTCCGAATATTGTATATGTATCTGACGCAATTGTTGAGTAGGCGCTCTAGCTTTTTTTTTATCCGATAAGGGTGACAAACGAGCACACAGTCCGCCTGATGGTAAGTGGTTGCTGCGGCTCATAGACATCTACATCTATCCTCTATTACAAATCAATATGTAGATGCGTTGTTACCCGTGAGGACTAAGATGGAATGCCTCATTTCCAGTAAAAAGGGCCTCCGGCCACATGCACTCACCAAGCGATACGCAGAGGTAAACCTCTACTTCACGCTGGTTTTCTGTGAGGTCGTGGTACCACCCCAGTTCGAGCCGGCCCATCCGTGCGACAGTAAAAGCTGCCGCGTGGCTCTACCACTGTTATCATTTCCAGTAAAAAGGGCCTCCGGCCACCTGAACTCACCAAGCGAAACGCAGAGGTAAACCTCTACTTCACGCTGGTTTTCTGTGAGGTCGTGGTACCACCCCGGTTCGAGCCGGCCCATCCGTGCGACAGCAAAAGCTGCCGCGTGGCTCTACCACTGTTAAAGCTTGTTAAGAAGATTTTGGTTTAAATCCAATAAAGAGTACTATCAATATGGAGACCAAGACTTTTAACTGAGGAAGAGAACGGTATCAGGCGATCATTATAATAGACGGGAGGTAGGCTAGTGGCATGTATTTTTGCAAGCATCCTTGAGCTACCCAAAATCACCGCTTGGCTTTTCGTAGAGTTGACAGATACTCCAAAGCGCTTGGATCAATCACGGACTGACTTGAGATTGGAATTCAATTTGTTAATCGCATTATGGATGTCATAAATGTCAGACTGTACATAAAATTGTAGGTCATCAGCATACATATGGTACGAACAATCAATATTAGATGTGATGGAATTAATAAAAATAGAGAAGATTAAAGGAGAAAGTATTCCGCCTTGCGGTACGCCACAAATCAGGTCAACCTACTGTGAAGTCATTTGCTCCACGTGGACAGACTGTTGACGTCCGCAAAGATAAGATGAGAACCATTCCAGGACTGACGGTGCAAACCTATAATAAGAAAGGATAGCAAGAAGGATATCATGGTCTACTGTGTTAAAAGCGTTAGAAAAGTCAACGAGCACCACAACTGTAACTTTCTTTATTTTCCATTCCTTTTTAATATCTTCAGTTATTTTAAGTAAGGCAGTTGTGGTACTGTGACCAGGACGAAACCCGGACTGAAAAGTACTCAGCAGGTTATGTTTATATATGAAATTGGAAATTTTCTTATGAACACAGGCTTCCAGAACTTTAGATAGGAAAGGTAAAACTGATATGGGGCGGAAATGATTGGGAAGTGTAGGATTGGATACTTTAGGAAGGGTTCTTACGAAAGCCTTTTTCCACTGAGTCGGAAACTGATCCGAGTCAAGCGAAATTTAACAATATGTGTAATTGCGGGGAGAATGTGTTCTAGAATATTAATAATCATGGCTCTACAAATATCATCGCAACCGACAGCCTTGGATTTTATTTCCAGAAGAGTCTTTCTAATTTCATCCTGATCAACAGGGTTAAAAAGAAAGACTGGTATGTGCGGAGACGGAATTGAAGCTATGCAAGCGACTGTTTGGGATCGGATTGAAAGGTCCAATACAGAAGCAGAAGCAGAAGCAAAATGAAGATTTAAAGCATCGTGAGAAAGAGATAAACCACAATCCAAAGAAGGTGTTTTACCCACACCTAGAGAACTAAGGAATTTCCACACATCAGCTGGCGAAGAATTACTTATATTGCTATGGATAAATCAGCGTTTTGCAGAACGTACCATTTGATTGCATCTGTTTCTGGCCTCCCTAAAAGACAACCAGTTTTCCTCACATCTGCTCCACTTGAACCGGGCAAAGGCTCGATTTCGCCTGGTCATGGCCTTCCGTACCTCTTCAGTCATTTATGGAGCTGGTGGACGTCGTAGTTTTACTTTACTTACATTTACAGGAGCATGGTTATCATACAAAACATGAATTATGTTATTGAAATAGTTACTTTATCATCTACAGTGGATGCAGTGGCTAATGGCGTAAAATCTATAAGCGATGCGTCTTTCAAAAGCTTATCCATATTAATTCTAGTAAAATTATGTAAGAACAGTACAGTAGGTTGATATTTGTGAGGTTTAAGGTTATATGATACATAAATAACATCATGGCGGGAAAATCCCGGCGCTTCAAGTTGCCCATATGATAGCACCCTGTCAGAGGAGTCAGCTATAATGAGATCAATCAGAGAGTCATCAGTGTCGATATTATGATGAGTTGCCTTTAAACGAAGAATGTTGAGATTGACAAACTCAATAATTTTACGAAGCTTTTGAGACTGGACTGAATTTTTCAGTAAATCCGTGTTGAAATTTCCCATGATTATGCAGTGAGCGTACTCAGAACCAATGTTATCAAGAGCCTCTTCTAAATTGGCGAAGTAATCAGTGGAAGGAGGACAATACACTGCTCCAAGAATCATCCTTGAGCCCTTTACATCTAGTTCTATAAAAAGGAATTCAGCGGAAGCAGTGTAAGGAGAAGGGGATGCCAATATGATTTTGTAAGAAATTGAAGCGCGGAGATATATTGCAACTCCACCTCCCCCTTTATCTATACGATCATTCCTAATCAGCACAAACCCAGGAAGAGGATACAATGCCGAATGTAAAGACGGTTTCAATCAAGTTTCTGAAACTAAGATAGCATGTATATTATTGTTAGAGAATGATGCTTCTAGCTCAGAAAAGTGGCTGGGAATGCTTTGTGCGTTAATATGGCAAACATTTAACGTTTTATCAAAAAAGTGAAAAATGGTATTCAATTGACTACTTAAAAAGGTCACACTATAAATTACCTGACCTTCAAAAGATACAAAAGAACTCTCTGACTCAATAGAATAAAAAGAGTCAGAGTCAGACATCATAAGTTAATAATAATAGCATAAAATAACCAATATAAAAATAAATAAAATATAAATATATAAAAATACGAACTAAATAAAGATATTTATCGATGATATATAAAAAAATATACAACCAAAATATAGAATACAATGACTTAAATATTAATAAACCATGAAACATCATCCCACCAGTTAACTGTTTACATGATATAATCAGTACTAAATAAAAAAAAAGCAATTCTACTGAACAATCAATTAAAGCAGGAAAGAAATATATAAAGAAAAACAAAACATAATCTAAGAACCTAATTAAATAGCAAGCCAACACAGTGATTACAATTATAAACAAAAATTATATACATATAAAAATAAAAATAAAACTAAATATCTAAACAGCAGAGCAATACAGTATTATTATAATCGAAAAAAAAACTAGCAATAAAAATCAGCTTAAAATAACTCAAGATTTTGAAAACAAATTATATAAAAAACATTAAGAAAATTTAAATCTACAAAAGTACAAAATTCGGCTGTATGGCAAAAGGATCTGTGCCTATGTTAGCATTACTGTGTTGCAGTAAAAGTTATTATCTATGGTCAATAGTCTTTGCCACTGTCTATGTCTAGCTCTAGCATCTACGGACTACAATAACATTTATCTATGGTAATTGATAACATTTTAACACTTATACATAATGAAAATCACAAACACAAACTAATTTACTAAAGTTTACAAATACAATTAAAGTTTACTACAGTACAAAAATCAAATAATAAAATTAGTTATTAATAAACTAAAAACTATTGGAATATGAATAAAAGGAATACTTAAGACAAGTTATAGCAAATTATTTACATAGAATTGGAATAAGATTGATTTATATTCACACAGGCCTGTTGGTCTAGTGGTTAGTGACCCTGACTGCTACGCCGGAGGTCGTGGGTTCGATTCCCACCCAGGACATATGTTTGTGTGATGAGCACGATCAATTTGTTCTGTGTCTGGGTGTAATTTATCTATAATATTTATGTATTTAGAAATATATAAGTATGTTTATCAGTTGTCTAGTACCCATAACACAAGCTCTGCTTAGCTTGGGACTAGATGGCGTTGTTTGATAGTTGTGGAATATTATTATTATTATTATTATATTCTAGTCTAATGCTGACGGTTTATAAAGCTAAAAATAGTTATTATGTTACCACACAAAGTAAAAAAAAAACACGAAAGGAGATGAACATAACCAAAATATGATAATAAGAATAACAAGGATACCTTGTAAAGTTAAAAGCAATGTAGGAATTACTTCTTGCCTAACAGTCGTCTAGATCCCTTTACGTCATCAATGTGAGTTACCGCTGAAGTTTGAGTGCGGCGTGCTGCATCATTCTGCCGATTCCAAGAGCCCTGCTGCGTTGGAGTGACCTTTGTATTAGGGGCCTTGTTAGAACTCTCAGGGAAACCATCCATGGAGTACTTGGCTATTAGATCTTCCAATTCCTCCTCAGTGGAAATCTTCGTTCGGCCTCCCGAGTGCTTTAAATAGATTGCACCATCAATATTCCAGACATTTCTAATTCCGAAATGCTTACGGGCATTCTTATGTATGGACTGACGAAATTTAGTCAGGAATTCACACATTGAAATGGCAGACCCTTTAAACTTAGATTTTAAATTCCAAATCGCAGACTTAGTGATATGATCGTTAAAGTGCACAAGTATTGGCCTTGGACGGGTATTGGATTGAACACCAAGTCTGTGGCATTTCTTGAGAGAGTCGTTTGTAATATGAGTTAGACCCAGATACTTGTGCAACAGTTGTAGAATTTGTTGTTTTAGTTCAACTTCAGAAGCCTCAGCTATTCCATGAAAAAGCAGAACTTTTCTCCGGTGATACATACTGATTGCATCAACACTTTTGTTGTATTCCTGAATTTGTTGTAGCAGCAGGCTGAACATGGAACTAACAAGTACCTTGAATGAATCAAACTCCTCCCGAAGCTATAAAACTGTTGGGTTAGTTGGAGTAGTTGCAGCCTTCAGACGTTTCTCAAGAATCAACGGGTTGTTTCTCAAACTCCGCCATCTTCCGAGTCAAGCTCCCTTCCAATTCCTTATGAATATTAACAACTTCAAAGACATTTGCCATTGTAGTAAAGTGAATTCACCGAGGAGAGATAGAAGAATAGTAATTTTTATTTAGTGTGACAGATGTTATGGAGGGAAGATGAATATAAGTTTTTTAACTAATTTAAATGTACATTCCTATAAGTGATAATAAAAATAAAATAATGCTAACACTTACTTTTACAAACTGAAGTTAAAAATTAAACAGTTAAGTTAATTATACTTATTTTTTAATTTAAATAAAATACGAGATATTATTTCAGCTGTTATCTGTTTTGCACCTACCCTCGAAAAAAAAACATTCCCTATTTTCCAGTCCTTTGTGCGGTATTCTTCCTCCAAATTTATATGGAAACATTCCTAAAGTTTATTCTTATTGACACTAAAAGATTAATTGAAAACGGTTAACAATTCATTAAGATATTGCGTAAGCAAGCAAAAAAAAACAGTCGAATAGAAAACTTTTATGACGTCTATTTGACTACTAATTTTGCTATTTCCATTCAACCTCCTTAATGACCATATGTATACATTCATTCTAC